>OZ018322.1:81867870-82280370 GCA_963969495.1 Ceratothoa steindachneri
TCTTTTAAATTTGATCACAATTGAACTTAAATCGAAAATAAATGTAATTGAAATTTTAGTGCAAACCCTGAAATCGAAATCGAAGCCAAGTTTTGTGAAAACAATGAACTTAAATTGAAACCTACATGATTTCAGTTTCCCATTCATTATTTATATATATATATATATATATATATATATATATATATATATATATATATATATATATATATATATATATATATATATATATATTGATTTTAACTTGTATTCTTTTTATTTTTCTTACAAACTTTTTGTCTGGAGAGAAAAAAATATTTTATTCCGAGATGTCATTCAACCGTGGTCGGTCATCTTCAGGGAATGAACAGAAATGAAATGACTTTCTTTTCGTCTTTTGTCTGGGGGAGAAAAGGTACGGCTCGCAGTTTCTCCTCCCCTCTGTACCCCTCCCACGATCGGTTGGCACAGAAGAGTAGGAGGCCCGCGGCCGACTTGCTCCTGGAGAAACTCCCCACACTTCTGACTCTCAGTTCAAGTGAACCGATAGTGAAGTGCTTAATGGGAAGTCGGGAACAAGCTTTAGAAGAGGGTTTATAGTAGGAGACAGAAAGAAAATTTTGAGTTAAGAGAGGACAGATTGGTGAGGAGGCAGATTGAGAAACCCCAGTAGTCAAAGGTGGAAAGGATGGAATACCCTTGCCCGAAGAACAAGGGGGACCTGCTGATTAACGTGGATTCCGAACCACTGTCATGCATTTACTGATTATTCCTACTTCCTTTCTCACACTTTTAGCACCTATGTTCCTCATGCAGAACCGGAGGGACCACCTAATCTCTGTTCCCTTATTCTCTTCATCTTTCATTCATGTGTTTATTGTAGCATTCATGCCGTTTTGAGTTATCTTAGCTCTGAGCTTTGTTTATGTTTTGTTATGTTACTTGTTTTTACGTTCCTTACTTTGTTGCACTTTCTCTTGTTGTTGTCACTTTTTTCGCTATTTCACTTTAGTTTCACTTTGTTCATTTGTTTTAATATTAACTTTCACTTCACTATCAGTTTTGTTAAACTTTTTAATACTATTGTTCAGAGTTGCATATTAATTGCCCGTTTCTTCATTTGGATAATGACGGCTTCGGCCATTCGCAATCTTTTGCGGTCTGGTAGTCTCAGTTTGATGGAGTTGTTCTTATTTAGGTTTCAAAGGTTAAGGTAGTGCCGTGAGAGTAGGCATGTTTTCTAATTCCCTGATCCTGTAGGTGAGCCATCATGCACGTCAACAGGGTTGTGCAGATCACGCTAATGTACTTAGAATTGCGGTGTTCGCAGTCACTGGCTTTACACGTATACTCGAACACGACGTTAGTCTCTTGGAGTTCGCTTGTCGGAGGGAGACAGCTGTTCTTCATAATGCAACTACTTGTTTTCTTTGTCTTGTAATCTATTATTAGGTTTATATCCGTATTAGGGTCGGTTGGGGTGACATTTCGATGCAAAATGACTTTGATGGCCTTTTCTTCTTCACGGTAGCCTGTGTTCATATTGGCCTTATAATAAAGATCGATGGTATTTTTCTTCGGTATACAACGGGCACCAGCGGACAAGTTACTTTTTTTATAGCGGCATCGATGGATTCATGTGTGTAGCCGTTGTTAACCAGAAAGCGGAAAGCCCTCTTCAGTTCAAGATCAACACCCGTCCACGAGGAAGAATGGGAAATTTCCCTGTTAACCAAGGCATTAATGACTGATTTTTTCTAGTGTTCAGGACACTCAGAGGTACTGTTTAAACAGGAGCCTAAGTTTGTGGCCTTAACGTACACTTGGGTCGTAAATTTAGACTCAAGGAATGAAAGAGATCCTTGATCTTCCATGTTAAGAACAAGATTTTCAAAAGTAATATAGCGCCCAAATCTCCCATCTATGCGCGCTATATCGATGACATACATTTGAACGCAGATAACCTTGATTAAGCTAATGCCCCAGTCGAGACATTTAAGAACAACTCGTGTTTGAATTTCACGCGAATGTTTTTTGTCACCTAAATTATAATGGTTCCCAACTCATTTTGGCTTATGGCCCCCTTAGGAACCTTATTTTTTCCTGTAGCCCATAATCATTATTTTTAGTAGGTAATATGCAGTTTAACTCTACTTTCAAGGATAAAAGATATTAAAACAGATATTTGTATTCAGGTAAAATTATACGAGTCTTTGTCACATATATAGAACAATAAACATAGCAAAAATTAAACAGTAGTTAACAAATATGTAATACTCTTTTAAAATAAATAATTAATCTTACAAAAAATATAATCTTTTAGCAAAATGAAATAAATATATCATAAACTCTTTATTCATTCAATGAGATCTTTGTGCTTTATGCAGTTTCACAAGTTTTTAAATATCAGGGTCTATCGTTGTTAGAGACAGACTAAGATCACCTCTTCTTACTATTTCTAAGCGGCTGCGAGCTTTTGATAGGAGGTGTGACACTTAACTAAAACCCGACTCAACCAGATAAGAAGTAGGAAAAGCAATAAAATATAATTTTACTTCGTCCCAAAGCAAAGGGTATTTCATAGCAATTTCATGACTTGTCCATTAGTTCCTGACACCATGCTTAAATCTAGCCAGAGAAGTTTGATCACTCTGTAACTCAATGAGGCTTTCTTGTAATCTGATATCAACATCAGCTGCATTAATTCCAAATGGGTCTACCACCCAACCTAGAATGTCCGGTTGTAGAAGATCTCTGAACCTAACTTCCATATCACAATGCAATTTCTCCAAATGATCAATGTATACTAAAATATCATCTTCTTTCAGCTCACTCTCAATAGTGTGGAGGGTTGGAAACTGTACCAACTCTTTTCGCCCCATATTTGTCTTGCACAGCTTATTTTTTCCCCATAAATGCACAAATAGACTCTTTGCAAGTTAAAATATTTGCATTTTTACCTTGTAACTGTTTGTTCAAGATATTTAGGTTTTCAAATATATCTGTAAGGTAGAATATGTCACATTTGACAGCAATTATTCTTACTCCGAGTTGCTTACCATCCAGAAATAACACAACACTATCCCAAAGTGCAATGAAGCGATTCAGACAATTGCCCTTAGAAAGCCATTGCACCTCTGTATGCAAAAGTAGGTGCTCAAACCCTTCTTCATTGGTAGCACAGAGTTTTTGGAAGAGACACTCTTGAAGTGGATTTGACTTGATAAGGTGAATCTTTCAGACTTCCTTCTAGGTTTTTTTGTAATCAGATGTTGATGGTGGACAACACAGTGTATGCAAAAAACTTTAGGTACAGCCTCTTTCAAATGTGCAATAAATCCCCTATATCTACCTACCATAGTAGCGGCGCTATCAGTTGCACAAGCCATAATATTCCCAAGTGGAATATCATTTTCTTTGAAATAGGTCACTACTTCTTTGAAAATTGTTTCACCTTTAGTATCTATCACAAGGCTGCGGGAAAAAAGCATTTCTTCTCTGAGTTGATCTTTATCCAAAAACCTTACATACGCCATGAGAAGGGCTTCGTTATCACGTAATAACGTTTCATCAATTTGTAATGCAAAGATCTTAACTTGTAAATGTTTAACGAGTTTTTCCTCTACATCCTTTGCCATTTCGTCAATACGTCTTGATACTGTATTGTTGCTCAGCGGAATGACCAGTGATTTGGGGAAGATTTTGTTGCATGACAGTTGAAATAACCACATATACTGAAGGCAAAATCAATTCTTGGCTAATAGTATGAGGTTTTCCCAATTTCGCTATTAGCTTGGAAATCTCATGAGATGAATTAAACCTTTTGCTAGTTTTTCCGCTGTTTTGCTAAATATATCTTCAATAGTGCTCCTTGCTTGGAAATCATCCCGCAGTTTTTTAAAGTAATCTAATGTTTTGTCTTTTTCGTCCTTGGGCTTATTCTCCAAATATATTTTAACCTTTCTTGGTCGCATAATATCATTAGAAAGTGTAGCCATACATAAAAGACACAATGGCTGTGTTATATTGTCTGTTGAATGTATAAAACCATAAGCTGGAGTATTAATGATATATATATATTACATTTTAGAGCCGAAGCTCACCGCAACACAATGAAAGGCGCTTTTCCCTGCGGCAAAAAAGGAAGAGTATTTCTGAGAAAAGACCCAGAAACAACCTCAATTGCCTGTGCAGAGCATCGAGTCTGTGCCCAACACCAACTCCTATTACAGTTGGTCACGAAAGTTTCCGAGATGTCCAATAAATAGAAACGCTCATAAAAATAGCTGCATTGAAAATTTTGTTTTCCTTTTTCGTGCTGAATACTTGCCCTTGATGGTAAATATGACACCAAAAAAAGAACCGCAAAACAATGCAACTATTTTTATGAGCGTTTCTATTAATTGAACATGTCCTAAATTTTCTTTGTTGATTGTACATCCTGGTACTCTGTACCTGTACCTAAATGCAAAACAGCAGAAATGTACATCCTCAAGGAGGTAGATCTGCATTAATTTTAGTAATATATTATATATACATATATATATATATATATATATATATATATATATATATATATATATATATATATATATATATATATATATATTACTTAAATTAATTCAGATACAAAACGATAAGTACAATCATCAGACTCTAAGATTAAATGCAAATCTCGTAAATAAGCCCGAATTGAAACCGAAGTGAAAAAAATGATTTGGTGTAGGCCTAGCAATGGCACACTTTACTTACAAACAAAAATGCTCAGTTATTTACTTATAAAAGTCTTATATTATTGTGCTTGTGGCAATCTATTATAATTTTAAAAACTAGTAAAATTACTACAACTTCGCAGTATTAGGGTAAACAAATAAAAACTATTTACATACTATAACGCCGAACTACTTGATAAACAGACTGTAAGGATTTAAAGTTCCACCTTTAACGATCAAGCGCACAATGGAGTGCGCCACAGAATAAACTTGTAAGATGCAAAATATTTGTTTACAGATTAATGTAAATCCTATTATGCTGATGAAGTATTTTTAAAAAGGAAAAATATATGTATTCATATTTTTAAAATTTTATTCAACGGCATAAATTAAAATTAGGTACTGCCCTAACTATAATTCAAGTTTTAATAGGTTGAGTACTGTGGCCCCCTTCATGGATCTGTAACCCCTCTAAAGCTTAAAATTTTCCTGTGGCCCTCCCTCTTCAAATGTGCCATGGTCCCCGGTTGGGAAACCCTGGCCTACAAGACCCAGACAAAAACTTGTAAGAAAAATAAAGAGAATACAAGTTAAAAACAACGACGCTACCACTGCTGTGGACTTCAACAGTGAAAGTAAATACACATCATGGCCTCTTACCTAATTATATATATATATATATATATATATATATATATATATGTATATATATATATATCGATAAGGATTGCTTCTAGAGAGACTAAATTTAATGTTGAACAGAAATCCCAAGGCGAGGAAAATAGCTGGTATCATCCTTTTTATTTTTATTAAGGTCATCTTCTTAGTCCTAAAATACAGTACAAATAAACGAAACAAAATATTTTGCACTGTTAAGAGAGCATATGGGGGAGGGGCATATCCTTCTTATCCTTTCTTTATTTATTTATCAACATTATTCTTGTCTTCGTCGCTTGTTCTTATCCCCATTTATTTATTTAGCAATATTATTCTTCATCTTGATTTTCATGATGCATTTTCTTCTGCTTGTTGAAATTCCTTATTTCTCTAAGTTGGCCTTTCAAACATTCGTCTTCACTTTTTCTTGATTTCCGTATTCTTCTTTGGCTGGGTTGGTCCTTAGTCTTCGTTTTCTTCTTCTGATGCATCTTCATTTTATTCCAATTATCTTGAGTTGATGATTTATTGGTCTTTCTTGTTGAGTTAGTCCTTCAAGACGTTTTTCTTCTGTTTTCTTTCGTGAGATTTCTTCATGAAAGTTTTTAGACTGTTGAGTTTCGAACGCGGTACCGTTGGATTTGAACGCCAATACTCTAGCCTCACGACCGGCTTTAGTCCGTCTTTGGTTGGTAATTTTATCGGCTATTTATATTATCGAGTTAGAAGGAATTTCTCTGATACATTTTCGCACACTGCTAAATGTATATCTAGAACTTTACTAGTTAGTATTAGCTTTGAATTGCAAAGTTAGAGTTAAAGGGAATATTTAAAAATGGAGCTCAAATTTACAATAAAGAGACTAGGGAAGGATTTTAAATATTTAAATTAGTTCGTGAGTGTATAATTGCTAAAATCTATTAAGTTAGGAGTGCTTTGATTTATGAATCTAATTATTATATAAAACTGATTTAAAATGATTTTTAAACGAATAATTGAAGCAAAAATTGACAAAAACCTAATATAAAGAATCACAAACCTTTCCAACGAACGAGCTACGTTTTCCAGGCTGACCCAAAAGCACCAAACTGCGCCCCGCAACCCACATCCAAAAGAATTCAGGTAATAAGGAGGGGAACGGACGAAAGATCATTATTTAACTTCGGGGAGAGCTGTTTTATGTATAGTGTTTATAGGATGCGAAGGGTAATGAGACATTTGTGCCAACTTAGAATTTCAAAGTTTTCTAAGGAGATATCACTTTTACACTTTATTACGTGATCTCTTATCGCTGAATTTTTGGGAGTTTCAAGTATCTTACCGGGTCTATTACTTATACCCATATGGGAAGAGAATCTTGCCTTCAGAGTTCTCACAGAGCTTCCGCTAATATGGTCTTGGGAACACCCAGGATATTTAAATAAGTATATAATCGAACTCCGAAGACTCTTTGGAACCGTATCCTTTATTGTAAAGAAAGATTTTATATTTATTTTGTTGACAAAGGCAATTTGAAATTTTATTTGACACAAGTATTTCCTTAGCAATATGTGTAATTTTCGGCTAAGGACTTTATTGTGAATGCCCAGCTCTGGCATTTTTAAATAATGTTTGTCTTTTGCTACTGTTATCTCAGGGTGGCTTGGTTGATATAATCCACTTAAAAATGTGCGGATTAACTCTTCTACAATAAAAGATGCAAAACCATTGTGCACAAAGAAAGATTTAAGGTACTGAAATTCTTTGTCTATAAAATTGTAGGATGAACAGAGATTATATGCGCGGTGAAGAAGGGTCTTAATGGATGAGATTTTGTATTTCAAATCTAAGCAACTAAAAAAGTTTAATCCTAACCTCGTATTAGTCGGTTTTCTATATACTGATGTTTCTAGACTATTTTTATTTTTCTTATTAATATATCTAAAACGGGGAGGATGTTATCCTCTCAGTTTCCATTGTATATTTAATACCGGGGAAAATTGTTTTTAAAAAATTAGGAAATTCTAAAACACACCTCTAATTATTCCATGCCATCTCATGTGTGTGGTTTGGTTTGTGCTTTAGTTAATGACCAAACTAACACATTGTTTTATTTTGTTTTTTGACAGTTTCTAATAAGGATTATTTCTCTTGATCGTTAAGTTTATTAAACCAACTTGAAAGAAACATTTGCAAAGTATATATTTTACATTGTGTGTTAAGTTTCCTGTAGTTTGTTTTCCTTTTGATAAATTTTTGCCGTTTCTAGCTTTAAAATTTCTTACACGTCAACCTCCTACTAGTTATGGAAAAGAGATGTGTTGATAGAAAAGTGGAAAAAGTAATATGAAAAATCCATAGACTTTATTATGAATCCATTGTAAACGGTTTAGTAAAACTGTTTAGAATTATGTCTACTTTAAAGAATTTCCGACAAAGCGAGCGGATTATAAATGATAAAAGACCCCCTAGCCATTTATGTCTTTTTTTTCTTACGGTAAGATACTTCGCTCACGGAGTGTAGTTTAATGGCGTCTTTGTAAGAAATTATATGTTTCTGAAGGAAATTTCTCATAACCTTAACATATACCCCAACGATGCTCGTATAGATGTGTTGCCAGTAGTGAATGGTAGGTTATAGTTTATGGGGCTACGGTTGATGATCCAATTTATTTGGTAGAGTCAGACCAAACTCGGCTGTAAGGTAGAGTTTGGTGTGACTCTAAAGTGTTCTTTTGGGTAATATGCTTGTAAGCTGGGTTCGAATGGTAACCTGGTTGGTGCTTGGTAGAAGGAAGAACTTGGAAGAATAGAATGGCAGTTTTGTAGGCTTTTAATCTTAGCTTAGGGCTATATTTGTTCAGGTAAGTGAAATTGTTGAGTTTTTCGTGGTTCGTTTGTGTGCTTACGTCTGTGGCTGACTTGTTATCAGTGTTGTCAGATTGTTGGGACTATGGACGGAGAGATTAAGGACGAGGTACTGACTCGCTCTAGCCCAATGTCAATGTTTATACGGGTAATCCAATACTCCAATAATAATAGTGATAATAGTTGAAAAAAAACATATACAAATTAATAAAACTAAATAAAGAAACAGAACATTACCTTACATGGTCGAATAACAATGAGAAGTGAAAACGGGCAGGAAATTTAAGATTGAATACAGTTTGGTTGGTTGTTAAGTTATAAATAACGGAAAGGATGACGCGTCATTATTTAAATTCGGGTGGTTGTATTTAATACACAGAGATTCTTTAATGCGGAGAGTGCATTTACATTTAGCAAATTTAAATACAGAAAAATCATTTAATGATACATCTGTCTTACAATCTATTGCATGTTTTTTGATGGCGGAATACTCTTTATTGCTCAATGTTTTACCGGTTCTATAGCGTAAGGCCCATGTGAGAACAGTATCTTGCCTGGAGAGAACTCACCGTGATTCCTATATAGGTCCCCCGCTTACAGCTAGGGCAAGTAAATTTATTCAGTTAGATTTTATTGAACATATACAGGGGTTTTTAACATGTCCTACATTTGAATGCCTAATAAAATCAAGAATAAATTTGTGATTATAATGAAACTTTGAGAAATTGTTGTTAATAGTTGTAAGTCCTTTTACTACAATGAGTAATTTATTCATTTCTTATTTTAGAATTTATGCCAGTTTTAGTAAATCGGTCATTTTTGGCTAGAATTGGAAAGCGTAAAAAGTTTTGTTAAAAAGTGATTTTTGGAATGCTCGATTCTTAGCAAAGTTTTCACAAAATTTTGAAGGAACAAATTTACTAGCATCATAGTCTTTTGTGGGCTACTAAGAAATTTTTCAAATTAAAAACATGGAAGCTCCTGGAAACAATTAGACAAAAAAAAATTGTTGAAACATTCTTCAGATGCAGCTGTTCAGTGGTTTCAACAAAACGACGGATGATACGTGAAGGAGCTCAAAACGTACATTCACGACGAGTGCTAGGCAGACTAATTATGTAAAAGCTTTCGAGACACCGGTAGTGTACAAGATGGAAGAAAAGGGCATGTTGGCAGAAAAAGTGTAGAACAACACAATATTGAAGAGTTTCGAAAAAAACGTTGAACGGTCGCTGCAGAAATCATTGAAAAGAAGATCAGAACAAGTGGTATTGTCAAAAGGTGCAACCTACAATGTAATGAAGAAAAAACTGAAACTTAAGCCATGCAAGATTCAGGTTGTGCAAAAATTAGAAGACAACTATTTTACGAAAATAAAATCGTATGCAGAAGAATTTAGACAAAAGTTTTAGGAAGTTGATGTAGCGCCCTTGATTATGTCTGACGAAGCGCACTTTCATCTCAGCGGATACAATAATAAGCAAAACAACAGAATATGGTTGAATCACAACCCAGAAACTATACACCAGAAAAGGCTGAAACGTGCAAAAACCACTGTGTGGTGTGCGGTAACACCTCAGAAGATCATTGGGCTGTATTTTTATGAGAATGAAAATTGAAATTCAGTCACTGTGAATGGCAAAAGATCCTGACACATGCTTGAAGAATACTTTTTTTACCGAACTTTCGAAAGCTTCAGAATAGACGACAACTGTTTTCCCAGCAAGGTCGTGCAACATCACATACATCGAATGAAACAATGCAGTTGTTAAGACGAAACTTCAGAGAAAAAATCATTGTTTACCGTAATATTCCTAGAAGTACCCAACAACTGAAAAATAATATCGCTGAAGAAATTAATAGTATCGATGAAGAACTTTTGAAAAAAGTGATGAGAGCAACTTTGTTACGAGTAAATATATGTTATGTGGAATGGTCAGCATTTGAAAAGAAGAATCCTCAAATAAATTAAGTTATTATATTAATTAGTTTTTTATTTTAAGCAAATAAAATTATTTGAAATAAAATTGGTTTTAATAGTCGATAAATATCTGAAAGTACAGCGAAAATTTGGTAAAAATCAATTCTTCACTAAAACTGACATAACCTCTAGGGAAATGAATGAATCAGTTAGTTATTTTAGAACCACACACAACTCCTAGTAGGTTCATTATGATCACAAAATTATTCTTTAGTTTATTAAACTTCAAATTTAGGACATGTAAAAAAAACCTCCCTGTATAAGAAATCACTGTTAGCTTTCATGTAGATGATAGAAGTGTTTCCTTCTCTCCAATGTATAAAAAATGAAGGTTAATTTTCCTGTAGATGATAGAGTTGTATCCTTTTGGCCAACATATAAGAATGCCTGTTACTTCCATGTAGACGATAGAGAGACTTCCTTCTTACTAATATCATCGTGCGTGAATACAACTTCTGATCTATAAATAATTTTAATTTGTTAATCCCATGTTAAAAACTTCCTTTCAGTCTAACTTTGGGACTTATTAATGGACATCGCAAAATATAGACGTATTGGAAATTGAAGTTGTTTGAATTTGAATGGCATGTTGGAATGTATTAAAGGTATGTGATGAATAAAATTATCTACGTCTTTTCCACAGCAAGACATATTTGTCGCCTATATGACATTTCTCATTAATTTCTTGACGACAAGTCTTGTCCCATTGCTGACTTTGGTTGAGAAAGGTTACGCAAAAGCATGATCTGAACGCCTAGTTTCAATCAAAGGCAATAAAGAGTAGCTCCTGTTGGCTCTAATGAGTCTAGGAACTCAACTGGGTAGTTGACTATTTCCAAGTCATCGACAACAGAGTCTATCGATTTATAAGTATGTTCATTTCTTGGTAATACTTTCACGAGTCTTTCGTTTAAATTATTCACATTAATTTCCTTTGATGCCATGATTGCTCTTTCACACAACCAAGCAGCATTTGTGTAATTACAAAGTAAACTTGAAAAAACTTTATCAATAAGTTCTTCCACTATGCTCACCAAGGTGGAGATTTTTTCTAGATTCAAATCGCCTTCATGATTCATATTTAGCCTTCCTTCTCCAAGTGGCAAAATAGTATTGGCAAATTGTTCTGAAAGATGATCCCTATGCAAATGTGACCTCATATTTGTAGAAAGCTTTAACACTTTGATAAGTTTCCATAAAATAGAAGCTTTCAAACAGGCTTTCAATTAATCCGCCTTTGTTCCCTTGGGAATAACTAGCAAATTTGTCTAAAATCACCTGAAAGCACTACTGTCACACCTCCCATCAAATAATTTGAATTGCGTAAATCCCTGCAGCATTCTGTTAACAGCTTCTAGTGAATTTTATGGGACATTGTAGCTTCGTCCAATAAGATCCAAGAAAATTTCATGAGAACTTTAGTTAAACCGGAACTTTTATTTATATTGCAGAGAGGTTCATCATCTGAAATTAGATTGAATGGCAGCTTGAATGCTGCATGGGCTGTTAGACCTCCTTGAGTAAAGTTGCAGCAATTCCAGAGCTCGCTATACCTAAAGCTATTACCTTTTACTGCCTAACTTTGGCTAGCACTAAATTTGTATTCTAGTTCCTGCTGGTCCTTCTAAAATATATAATCCTCCTTTTATTATGTGTTACTTGCTCAATAATTGTAGTATATGCAACTTTTTTGTGTGGCAAAAGTTTCGGGACATTTTTTTCAATGAATCTGGTCAATGAATTAATATCATATGAAGTTAATCGCTAAAACTATGTGACCAAATTATCCACTTCAATACGATGAGTTTCAGGTAGCCCAAACTTGCTCACTCCTCCCCTCTCATTTAGATAACACGATCTTTAATATAAATCAATGCAGAATTATATATTTCACCATTGAATGCTATTTCTCTCTCAGGAAATCTTAATTGAGCTTGATATTTGTAGTCATCCGAAAAATTATTCTTGTATTTCTCCCCCAAGGCTAATGAATACTTACTCGTACTTCACAAGTCTTGAGAATAAATGCAAAAAGATCTTTCAAAAAAATAGGTGTGAGTGACAATGAAGCCTCAACCATAGTTTTATCCCACTGATTCTCATATTTTAATAAATTTAAGGTTAAAAATGCTTCCTTGTAAGTAACAACAGTTTGGCCATCAATCGTTCTTAAGAAGTAGAAGGAAGTCAGTCCTCTTATTTCAAGGAGAAGCAGTCTCAAAAAGAAAAAATGGTCGCACTCAATTACAAGGTGAAGTAGAGCCAGCAAGGAACCTCACAAACTCAGTACCTCGTTGCCCGTATGAAATCGGGAATTGGGTACATAATTCAAAAATTGAAATAACATACCATCTTGTGACAATTAATTTATGTAAAACAAAGCAAATACTTGTACATAATTTTAAATCGCAATATAATAATCTATGTATCAAAGCAAAGCAGAATATTTTGTAATAATGCAAGTAAAATCGTCGTGTTGCCACGCGAATATACAAACATAGACACATTAGGAAACAGGTGCAAGCCGACGGTCTTGCCGCAGAGCTAACAAAGACAGGATAAACAGCTGTGCATACATGGAACCGAATTCGACCGAGAAGTCCGACCCACCAGCCTTGACGTGAACCCGTGAAAGACGAAATCAATCTTGCCATGGATGTCGGTTTGATAAATCCTGGTTAGGTTTCCAAATTAGAATACTCTCTTGGTACACACATGCCTACACTTAACATGCACTTACCCTCTGATTCAGATAAGCTTTGCACCTGCGCTTGGATTGAAAAAGAGAAGCCGCTTCCCTAATTTTACGTTAGAATAAATAGGCTTGAAAAACATACGACGAGAGTCAGTATTATTAGTATCATATTTAAGTCAACCACAAAGAGTCAAACAATACTTCAATTCATGGTTTTTTCACCCACAGTCTTAATGTCTGACCGAGAAGGAGAGATACAAGAATTACTCAGTTTATTAACACTGATGGCCAGTCAAAAGAACGTGAACACACAAAAGAATCCGAAACCCAGCGATTTCACTTGCCCGAACTGAGTTAGCCCTAAGTCAAGATTAAAAGCCTAGAAAACCTCCATTTATCTTCCGATTGCCACCTTCCGTCAAGTAGTCTATCCGGTTACCGTAACCACCCACCGACAAATGGATAACAAAACTGACATTTGGAGTCAGATTAAATTCTAAAGTACAACCGCCGTAGCATCACTATCCAATAAATTGGATCAACTCATTTACCTATAAACAGGTCTTCTTGAACTCCCATACATTCACGGTTACTTTGATGCACAGAATAAACTCGTTCAATTATAGAGTCAAATTCTATACTTGGATGACCCTCAACATCAACTCCTCTTTTTCTTCTCTGTCAAGTGCTGTTGCTCCATGTGTAATTAGATGGAATTTGATGATAAAGAAGATATTTTGCGAAATCATCTCGTTGACATAATTTAAAAAATGGTCTACGACTCGTATCTTTGGGATTTAGGGCTATATGTACTGTAGGAGAATGCCCCTTTCTATCTGTCCACTCTTGACACCACTTTTTGTCGTGGTATTCTTTGTGGTCGTGAAATACTTCTTTGAAGAAGTAGGCTTTGATCTAAGAGTGCTAATATTGTTGTTTTAAAGAAGAACCGTTTCAAACACGTAAGGATATAGAGAAACGCCTAGGAATTCCCAAAATAAACTTATATTTTAAATTTAACATGTTACTACACAAAAACAAAAAATGAACGACAGAAATACTCCGAATATTAAAATACACAATAATTACTTCAATTAGCTTGACCCTCTAAAATTGGTTAAATTTGATACGCACTTAAATATACATGAAATAGGCTAATTGTCCCTACTGGGTTTAAATACCTCAGGAATGTTATTTTCTCCAAGACGCGTGCCGACCGGCCAGATAGAGGTGGTCGAGAACACGAGGTACTTTGACGAGTGTAGCAGATGGGGGTCCGCACGGTATTCAATGGTGATGGGTCTTCAAGGGGGAGAACAATCACGGTGCTTTAGGCGGCACCAAGGTAGGCGAGGCCTCTCTGGTGAAAGTAAGTCGAACTTGGTTCTTAAACCAAGTTAACTTTGGGTTCGGTGTGACCACCGGTTAACGGGCTCGAGGGAGAGCTTTTCTCCTTCGTTACGTAATTCCTCATGGGCGAGGACTGTACTCAGGGGGTCTTCTTTAAGGGCGAGGATCGAAGAGGATGGGGGAGTTTCTGACGAGAATAAGTTGAACTTGAATAAGTTAAATTGAAGGTCGGTTTGGTAACCAGGAACTAGCTCAAGGATGAGCTTCTTCTTAGTTCCAGTCTTCCTCAAGGGCGAGGATAACGTAGGGGGGTTTCTCTGACAAGAATAAGTTGAACTTGGTTCCTCAACCAAGTTAACTTATGAGTTTCGTGTGGCCACTGGGTAACTGGCTCGAAGAGGGGGCCTGTTCCCTCTTCTTTTCTTAATTCCTCAAGGGCGAGGAATTTCCGTGGCTTTTACGATGCACCAGGATAGGAGAAGTCTGTCTGACGAGAGTAAGTTGAAGTTTAACAAGTTAACTTAACGTTCGGTTTGATAACCTGGGACTAGCTCGAGGATGAGCTGCTTCTTAGTCCCTTGGGTAGCCCTGCCTCTCTTGCAGGGGACTTCGTAGTCTGGCGACTCAAGTATCCCACCTGTTCAGTCTTGGTAGCCCGGTTTTTATCCGGGGACTTCGTAGCCTGGAGACTGACGTATTCTACCTGTCCAGTCTCGGTAGCCCGGTCTTAATCCGGGGACTTCCTAGCCTGGAGACTGACATATTCTGCCTCGTTTTTCCTAACTGTTTCTTATTTATACCTCGTCACCCCAGTGGGGTATAGGTAGAAGGGGTGGGCTTGTGGACGGGCCCAGGAGAGTTCTTATTCCAACGGTTTTTCTCACCAAGTCTTACCTCGGCTCCCATTAGCCTTCGAGCTTGAGAGAAACGCATCTCCAATTTCTTATTTGAAGTGAAATTGAATATACTCTCGTAGTGAAGATCTTGCAGTTTACAAATTTTCGGCTTTTCCTACAGACGAGTGGCGAGTGTCTGTGGTTATGAGCCTGACCCGCGTTGCCTGACCCGAGTGTTCTTGTGGTTACCATCTTGGGTCTCCACGGAGAGAGAACGGGAGGGTGACGATTCTCCTACATGTACAGCTGTTTCAGTTGTGAAAAAAACTCTCTGACGATTTTCGAGATGAACTGCAAGCTGTGGATTTCAGGATGCCTTTCATAAATAGGGAACCCAAATATACGCCAATGTGCTTTAGTGCTGCTGATATATCTACCAAGCTCATATTGAGAAACTTCTTTTTGAACATTTTCTTTTTGTAATGCAAATATGGCTCTATCAGATCCCTTATTTATGTACTTGCACACATATTTAATATATTTTACAGAATTACAAAAATTCAATATTTATGTGAGCATTGCATGTGTTTGATAATAAGTGACAATAGGGTAAAATCCATCGATTGTCAACCTCATGGCTGACAACCATAGTTTCAAATCCCCATCTTCTGAGTTTGAAGTAGAAATTTCTTTGCGTATCTTGTTGTACCTTTGTCATCAGCCATGCAAGGTGAATTTCGATTGATATTTACCACAAGGTCCATGCGCCATGTGCTTCTTTACTAGTTCAAATAGAGTTAGATCAATTTCTGGATTGGATAACTCAGCTGATATTATTGAATCAATTTGATTAGAGTTGATATTTGTGATAATCCAAAACAAAATAGGAGCATGAGGCAAACCACTTTTTTGTTTCAATGGTATACATATAACATCTTACTCACCCAAAGATTTGTGATTTGTTGATAAGATTTATCAGTTTGATTATCTTCAATCAAAACACTCTGACCAATAACTTTGTCAATTGATGTATGTTTGTCCATTTAAAATCTAACCTCAATCTCCTTCCATTTTTTATTTAAAGTGAATGTAAAAAAATGTCAGTTTTTCCAAAATTACGAAAATAGGTCATTGAATCTTGGGTCCTCTCAATCATATATCGTGAACTACCCGTAAAGCTGGAAGATAAATGCAAATTTGGCCTATGCCTCTTCCTTGTACATCGAAATTTATATGATCTCTGAGATGGGTATATAAATCTAGTCTAAGCTCTTGAGATGAGTTTTGATAAACAAAAGCCTTTCTCCTTCAACTTTTGGAAACTTATCAACTGCAAACTGATGGAAGAGTTTTTAACTTCAATGAAGAAGGTTGAAGGAATTATCCCTAATCATAAAATGGTAAGAATAAAAGTTCATGCATGAAATATGCTTTCTGAGATTATTTCCAAATTGAGGAATGAAAAAAATATAACCATCTTCTCTATATACAAAGAATAGAGGATAATGAAAGCTGTCATAAGATCGGTGAGTTTCACATACACGTTTAATGTAGAATCTCTTGAATGAACTATTATGTCTCTTTTACCAAAATTTTCGTCTCTCATAATAATTGTGACTTCATTACATTGAGTAAGAATGAATCGCCTAGCATTTTCATTTGAAGTTTTTTATCTGCATTAATAACTATATATGAAGTTCTGATGCTGCAGTTTTCTAGATAGCTGCTTTAAAACTCCGAATTTAAACATTGTTGGCATGCAACATATCTTGTAGACTCATGATTACATCTCGCCTAACCCCTTATTTAGATAGCATCTGATTTTTGCTTGATTTCCTTTCCTTCGAATGAAATATATTTGAAAATATTTGCAATTATCATTTTCTGATGGAAATAAACTTCCTATTATGTGATGAATCTGACCTTGAATTTTTAATGTAGGCATAAAGCCCCTTTCACTTACAATAATGGCTACAACGGAGGTCATCATAAATGCATTATTGTAACATTGAATGTTAGCAAAAAGTGTTGTGATTCAGCATTCAAGCCCAATATCAGGTTTTTTAATGGTGGTGGTGAATCTGTAGTGTGCGAGAAGTTCAGGCGAGTGGCTTAAATACTTTGCTTGAATGAGTTTTTTGCAGGAAGCGCGTTCGAAACTCGTTCCGCTACTTTTCTATATTTATTTTATTTATTTATTTTTCCTCCACTAACCTATCCACAATGGTGCCAAAACCCAGGAGGCCAGGAAGGAAGAACTTTAGTCCATGAAATAACATTTCCTGACGCCGTTCTCCTCAATCCTCAAAATACGCTCCGCTTCTAGGAGGGGGCTTTTGTAGCGTGCGAGAAATTCAGGCGAGTGGCTTAAATGCTTTGCTTGAATGAGTCTTTTGGAGGGACTCAGGATGGCCGAGTGGTTTAGGACTCTTGCTAACGGCTTTCTCGCGACCCGGGAAGCGCGTTCGAAACTCGTTTCGCTACTTTTCTTTATTTATTTTTCTTTGCGCCCCTTTCCTCCACTAACCTATCCACATATCAGCAAGAACAGGTAAATGAATATTTCCCTTGCTACAACACATAGCCGGCGGTTCATGGCTCCTTTTCTTGGAATCACAGAAGTTACATAATATTGAAATGAATCCTATGATAACAATGTCTTGTAATTCATATTCATAACACTGGTCTGCGCTGTTTTCAAGTTCTATGACATAAAACTTTATTTTAAGCCAGTTTTTCGCGCTGAATCCGAAAATTATGCTCATTTTATCTATTCGGATCATTTTTTTGAGATACAAGCACATGCCAAAAATTCCTTTATTCCGATCTATTTGTAAGCGAATGTGCACACAATAGCTAATGTTGAACTGATTTATACACACATGTATTTATTTTAAGTCATCTTACCGTTTCTTCTGGAGTTTGAGATTGTCTAGCTACTGCAGTCCGTTGAGCATCTAGTCTACGTCTTCTTTCCGTTTCTTGTGAGTTTGAGGTTTTGTAACTGCTGCACTCCATTGAGTATTTATTCTGCGTCTTCTTGCCGTTTCTTTTTGAGTTTGAGATTGTCTAGCTGCTGAAGTCCGTTGAGCATTTAGTCTGCGTCTTACTTCCGCTTGTTCTTGACTTTTAACGCTCGTGAAGCTGCCTGCCTTTCTGCATATCCTTTCTTTCTTTTGCTCCACTGATCATGATTTTCTGCTGCTCTTTCTCTTTTCTTTCGTTGGGCATGCTTAGATAGCAGAAAACAAGCCTTTTGGAGGGGGCATCGTATTTAGATGAAATAATTTGGTTTTAGTTAGTCAGCTGGCCGCACAGGAATATGATCGGCAGAGAGGTTTTAATAAATCTTTAATATAGTTATACATATTTTATTATATTTTTTTAATTAGATGTGTAAAGTTGCATATCGATGAAATTGTAGTTATATTGTAGATTCAAATGAAACCTCCTTAGTCAAATTAAAAAAGGCTCCACCATATATTCCTCGGATGATTTTACATGTTTTATTCTATTCTTTGTCCTCCTATATGTATTTTTTAGGCCTGGAAATCCAACATATCTGAGAAATCTGGAAATTTGGTGAAATATTTATGTAAATTATCAACATTCGGGAACATATAACTCGAGAAAACTTTGACATAACAACCTATGGTTGTATGTGAGGGTTATTGATCTTTAATTTTCCTTCCAATTATTTTTTTAATTTTGTTTAGTTTCCGAGTTTTAGCCATTTTAAATCTTAAAATGATGTTGTTAAGCTTTCTGAAAGCCAAATTTACGTTTTTTAAGAGCAAAAATATTTTTTACCTATCTAAAACTCTATATTTTAGGAACGGGATTGTTTTCCCTTGATTTGAATGTCGTTTTGTAGAGGGAGAGGGGAAAGAGTGAAGCGGGAGAGATTGGGAAAGAGGGAGGAGATAGGGTGAAAGAGGGTAGGAGGGGGAGGGGAGGAGAGAGGCGGGAGAGGGAGGGAAGGAGAGGGAGGGGGGAAAGATAATTTTTCATTTTTGGTTTAGATGACCTTTTGTAGGGGCAGAGAGGAAGAAGAGAAAGGGGGGAGAGGGAAGAGATGAGGGAGAGAATTTTTCTTTTGTTTTGGATGTCCTTTTGTAAGGAGAGAGAGAGGGGGAGAGGGAGAAAGAGAGAGGGGAGAGGGAAGAGACGGGAGAGATCATTTTTCTTTTGGTTTAGATGTCCTTTTGTAGGGGGGAGGGGTGGTGACAGATAA
Organism: Ceratothoa steindachneri; assembly: GCA_963969495.1. Classification (NCBI taxonomy): domain Eukaryota; kingdom Metazoa; phylum Arthropoda; class Malacostraca; order Isopoda; family Cymothoidae; genus Ceratothoa; species Ceratothoa steindachneri. The sequence continues at coordinate 81,887,162 of OZ018322.1, forward strand.
AGGGATAGAGGAAGAAAGGAAGTGGGGAGAAGGAGAGAATGGGATGAGGAGAAAGAAAGGAAGAGGAGCGAAGGGGCGAGATAAAATTTTAGCCAGGGAATCTTCTCCCTTTCCATTGTTTTTTTTTTACTAGAGCGTTATTTTTCAATCCCTGTCTTAATTCACATTTTCTCCGTTTTGCTTTGAAGTTAAATGTTAGCTTATACAAAAGGTCTCTTGAAATTTCCTTTTGGGGGGACGTGGATGGTTACTTTGTCGTATATGTAACGCTCCTGATTGATGAGGGTTGAGGAACTCCAAGAGACTTCTCTAGACGATTAAGGAACCTTATTATTACCCTTACCTAACCGCATTGACTTAGGACGTTAGTGTTCATTTATCAAAATAAACATTAATATATATATATATATATATATATGAGGAATTAAACCACATTCTCCGAAGACAATTTAATTCAGAACAGTTTCGGTGTATCTCACACCCTTTTTCAACTGACACTGGATAGAAAATATAAGAAAAGTGCATATAAGCATAACACAAGGTCTGGTCGTGAAAGATTCCCTCTTTTACCCCCAATCCCCCACTTGCGGCTAATCTGGGGGGGGGTAGGTCTAAACATATTGAAGGGCTGACATTTTACTATTTTTTTTATTTGCTTTCTTATTACAGGGTTAAAAGAAAATTGACCCTCAGATAGATTTAAATTAGGAACTGACGATATTAAGCTCGATTTTAAGATTATTCTCTTAACATAGTTAGCCGAATTTAATACCATTTTACTTCCATTGAAATCGATCGTATGATTCTTGTCTCTAACATGGCAAAATATTCCACTGCTTTCGCTGCCCACTCTAATATCTCTTTTATGTTCGTACAATCTCTTGTCTAGATTTCTCCCCGTTTCTCCTATATATACTTTATGACAATCGTTGCATGGTATTGCATATACTCCTATGTTATGATGTTCTTTGGGTTTCCTGGCAATCATCAATTGGTTTAAGGAATTATTATATTTAAAGGCTAGATTAATACCAATCGGGGTAATACAAATTAGAAAAAATGGTCCTGATAATGACCATTTTTTTTAATTTGTATTACCCCGATTGGTTCATATCGTCTGCCCATTTTGCAGCTAGGAAAACATTCTATGGTAATAAGCCTTCCCGCACTAATGACTTCAACAAATGTATAACATTGCCATTTAATAATAAATTAAATAGTTTAAAGGACATATTTGGAAAAGCGGATATTAATCTATTTAGGGATATATTTGTAGAAAGTTTATTTTAAAACAATTAAAAATTGTAAACTTTGTAGAACTCTATAAATTAAATTTGAATAACTTAATTAAAACGGTATTGGCGTCCAATCCTATTGCAAAAATCATTGAAAACATTGTATTTATGTCTTTCATGTCACATATATTCATGTAGATAAGAGTATAGCATTTCTCTCTCACATCCTAGCATTCGGTTAATTCTTAGTTATGCTTATTCCAGTAGTTTTAAAATGCTGATGTCATAACCTTGTATACCTCCCATTTTAACAAGTAAAGGTCTCTCCTCCCCAATTAGCTAAGTAAAGTTAATCCCTCTTCTTCGTCATAGGAAGGACTATCTTAACTTGATGCTTTAAATTTAAGTAAGCCCTCAGACATATTGAAATTTGTTCAATAAATATTGACTCATACGTCGTTTGTGATAATTATTAGACTTATAGACTAGTCTGACTTAATTAAAATCAATTTTACGATCACAATTACCCGTGTGGTTGAACAAAATAAAAGATAAACTTCCTCTTCTTATATCCCCCGATGTGCATATTTGCAAAGAAAACAATCAAATCTTTAAAGGGAAAATTTGGATCTCTAAATGCTAAAAAAAAATGGCAGGAAGTTTAGCGGTAGAAATTGAAGCCGCCAGCAGCAGAAACCATGTTACAAACTCTAATGAGTAAAATGGCTGCAGCAACCACGCCTCGGTCTGACTTGCAACATCTGTGTATATAGGGCAACGTTGTATATGTGTGGTCGCGTGCTCAAGAAAGAGGTACGTAAAGTCTATGTAGGAATTTCCCAGCCGCACATGCCGGTTCAAACTGTGTGAAGTACAGCAGGTCAACTAGGGGTTGGCGTCGACGGAAAAGCAAGGACCCTTAGCATAGCCATTTGAGAGAGATGATGTACTATCCGTAGGCTCAAGGGGAGGGGTAAAGAGGGCAACTTATCGAATACTAACGTTGATTCAGCAGCATAAATTTATCTGTGAATCTCTGAAAATGAGCATGACGTGCACAACTGATGTATACAAATATGGATTCAATGATAGGGCAAGGGGAACACTTAGTCTCACAGTAAACACTGTTCACGGGGGATGCACTGAAGGCTCCACTGGAAAGACGAATTCCAAAGGTGCGAATCGCGTGAGGCCAGAGAGTAAATTTGGCACCAATAGTCCAATTTAGATTGGGCGAGGGCAGTGTGGAGAGACCACAGTGTTCAACGATCAATACCCAACGACGTGTGGGAGAAGACCTTTAAAAGTTGTAAAGTACGCAGACAACGTAGGCGTAGTAACCAGGATACCTTTAGATCAATATTTACGCCAAGGAACCAAAACTCAGGGACGAACTCACTCTACAACTTGTTGGGTGATATTTGGTGGAACAAGAGTTTCTCTACCCCGGTGGAAGTCCATAACCTTCGTTTTGCTCGTGGAAAAGCGGAATCCAATAATTTGTGCACCTTTCGAAACCACATCTAGTGCCAACTTCAGACGATGCGCCGCTGAGGGAAGGGGAGGCGAAGAACAGTAGAGTGCAAAGTCTTCGAAAAACAGAGTCACCAATATACCCTTTGTGAGAGAAGAGATCATATCATTGATCGCAATTACAAAACATAAAATGCTTAAAACGATGCCCCGAGGAACTTCCTCTTCCTGGGGTTGCAGTTCAGAGTAGGTGTCTCGGACACGCCCGTAAAAGATCGAGATACTAGAAACGTTTGAATAAAAGACGGTTAAAGACCTCTCATACCCAAAACGTGTGCCTGCCTTAATACGCAGTATCTCCATGTGGTATCGTAGGCTTTCCCAATGTCTAAAGATTTTGCTAAGACTCAGTGCTTTAACGAGAAGGCTTTCCCAACCGATGCCTCAAAACGTACAAAGAGGTCAAGAGTGCTATGACCCCTGTGTAAACGGCACTGAACTAAAGAGTGTAAGTGAATGTTTTCCAGGAGCCAATTAGGTTCCCCAGCAGCATCTTCTCTAGCAACTTTCTCAGGCAGTTTGTATGAGCTGAATAATAATGGGTAAGCACCCTTTACCTATATAAGGTTGTATAGATGAAGTAAGAATAGGACAGAATGTGGATTAAGGTGTCGAATATATTATAATGGATATCTACAAGACCAGGAGACGTAGACCCACAAAAGGACAATACAGATTATAACTCATGGATGGAAAACAAAGCATTATGCGTAAAATTAAGGGAATGAGACTCTTCGTTTCATTTATAGGTTATAAAAGCCTTATCGTAACGGCTGACACTGCTGAAGGCACGGAAATTGTTAGAAAAAGCGTAGCTGACCACCAGGCTGTCGTTTACTAAAGATCCTTTTATTATGGCCAGCATAACGCCCCAGGGTATTGTTAATCCTCTTTCAGATCTTTTCGGCATGGGTCGTAGAAGAAATTAATGAAACGTAGCGACGCCATGAAGTTCGACAAGCTTGACAAAAGATGTCTGACGAAGCGCCCGAACTCAGTTTCGGTCAACTTTGTTGCTCAAGGTTGGCTTCCGCCGCAGCAGAGCATGAACTAACTTGTAGTATTTAACGTCTGTTGAGCACTCAGAGGTTCACCAAGGCACAGTTAAACGACTCCTTACGCGTCGTCTCCGGGAAATGGTCTTTGTAGCCGCGCTGTAGATAATTTCGATGTGAAGTACGACACCGCTGCCTTCACACCATTGAAGGTACCCATGAAAGCACTTGTAAAAGACGCCCTTCGGAAGTCTTCCAAATCACCATATTCTTAGTCCCACTTTAGAGGCATTGCTGGATGATGGCTAGGATGAACGGCCAACAAAACAATATGAATGATGGGCATTAAAATTCATGAATAATAAAATCGTGGATGAATAATGAAATTTCGGAGCTTCATAATGGTAAAGAAGAGGTAAATGGAGCAAGCAGTAAAATGCCTTGCAAGAAAACCCCCACGGCAACAGCTTTGGGGGGTATTGTGACGAAAGCATAATTTACACCCTATCATGAGACGAGCTGCCGACAAAAGCAACATCGTTGAAAATACCAAAACCAGGCACCATCGAAAAGGGCTGGGTATCCAGTTTGATCCAGCGATGACAAACAACACCAGGATAAAGAGTCATCAAAAGGAATTTTAGTTCTTCTCACTTGGGAAGAGCACCTTGACAATTCCATTGTAAATTAGAAGATATTATGTGGGACGGTTAGATAACACAGTAGATATCTTTTTCTCCTCTGTGGTTGAGGGTTTGAGGGGGAAGAGCGTCCCAAACTACTGGGGAGACGGATAGCAGATTTAGAAGAGCTTGATTTAAAAGGGAGATATATCCTGGAAAGAGCGGTGATAGAGGATATTTCCGTTGACATCGAGGAACTGGTAGATACTACTGCCTGTTAATGGGGCGCACATCCAGGTGGAAAATGAAAATCAAGGAGAGGTTTTCGGACGGTAGATCGGGAATCGTTGGCCGGGAACGCTTTCAATGTCGGAGGGATTGATCCAACAACGTCGACTGGCGATGTTGTAATATCATTGGCTTCCTCTTAACACAGGGCCTTGAGTCAATGGGAGGATAGAAGAACCATAACTCGTCAATACAGGGGATTATTTCAAATAACATCCAATGTCGTCAAGGGTGTCATAGGGGCGGCGTTCCCAGCTAAAGCATCCGTAAAGAAGGGAGCAATGTAAGGTATCTCTTTGTGAGAGGGATTTTTCGTTGAATCATGTATACTTCTGACGCTAGCTTTAGATGGGCGGTGAGATGCTACAGATGTTAAATACATTTTAAAGAGTGTGAAAATTTGAGTCCTGGGGAGACGCGTCTCATGGAGTTATGAGTCCACATTCCAGTTGTACCCGATCCCAGGCAACCTTAAAGTGTGCAGTAAGCCAGGAGAGAGGTGAAATCGAGAGTAGGGGTGTCAACAACAAAGCATGGTGGACGCTTTGTAATGATATATAGCTGCATGCCAACTTCAGTAGTTTGTCGTGTCACAGTTTTGAGCTCTCCGTACCCACTCCTCCAAAAAGAGAGCAGCAGTTTTTAGAAAGGAAAAGCAGATCAGAAGCGGATAAAATCGTTGATCCAGATTACAGAGGTGCAACTGAGGAGAGAAACCCATGCTACCCCAACCCAAAATATCTCAACAACCTTGTCAGAGATCTTGGTCTCAAAAAGTTTAATGCCGAGCTTTTAATTTCGAGACTCGAGCAGTGGAATTTGTTAGATAACAGTGTTCAAATATCAGATCAAAGAAAGCCTCACCAGTACTTGTCAAGCTTTTTTACGTGACAAGATGAGCTTTGCTTTTGTCACAATGTGACCGGCCTGTTTGAGGCAATCGGAATCGCCTGTAAGCCCAACCAGTAGTGGCGCATCTTCATTGACAACTCGTTCAGGAGCCTCAAAGCAATGCTGATTCATAACTGAACATGTATCTATCTCTACCCCTTGCTCACTCGGTCCAGCTCAAAGAGGAATACAGTAGTTTCAAGATCTTGCGAGATGCATTGAAATATTAGAATACAATTAGAAGGTTATCGGAGACTTTAAAATGGGTCTCCAAGGCGGCTTTACTAAGTTTTCTTGTTATCTTTGCCTTTGGGACAGCAGGGACACCGTAGCACACTACCATCGGCGGGATTGGGCACAACGGACCAAGTTTAGTGTGGGGAGAAACGTCAAATTGGACCCTTTGCTGGGCCCCCGAAAAGTTCTGTTTTCCCCTTTACACTTAAAATTGGGCCTTATGAAACAATTCGTCAAAGCTTTAGAAAAGAAATCTGCAGCTTTCAAGTATCTCCAAGATTTCTTTCCTAAGCTATCTGCGGCAAAGGTGGAAGCCGGGGTCTTCGTCGGTCCACAAATAAAAAAGATCATGGAGTGTAAGGAGTTTCACACAAGAAGCTCAGTAGAACGGAAAAAGCAGCGTGTGACAGCTTTATCGAAGTGGTTCTGGACTTCCTGGGTAATCACAAAGCCGAAACTATGTAGAGCTTGTTGAGAACTTGGTGAGAAACTACGGCAAGTTGTGTTTCAGGATGTACCTGAAAGTCCATATTCTTGACACTAATCTTGACAAATTTAAGGAGAGCATGGGAACGAACTCCGAGGAGTATGGCGAGCGCTTTCATCGGGATCTACTGAACTTTGAAAGTCGCTATCAAGAATCGTATAATGAAAATCTGATGGGAGAATATATTTGGGGGGTTAATTCGTGAAATTAATTTACAATATAAGCGTAAATCACGGAAAACTAATCATTTCTAATATTTTAATTGTCTCACTTATGTAATTCTAGAATAAATATATGCTATTTTTGTATTATGTTGTTTTGTTTCTACTTTATGCAAATGAAAGTTCAAATTCGCCACTTCCTTCCAGAGCAAATAGGTAAATTTCATATAAATATCATTGTCCTGGATACAAAAGCAAAGTTTGAAATAAATAACAGTATTTGTTCATGTATTCTAGGCACAAGCGAATAGAAAATAAAAGTTGCTATCCAAAGACAAAAATCGTGTTACACTGAGCTAATGACGTTGAACTAGAACATATCCTGGCAAATCTAAATTCGGAACTTGCATCAATTAGTTTTACTGTTATAATAGAAAAGGGAGCATCATTTCCGTTCCCTGATATAATTGTAATGCAGTCAAATGTTCAACCATTATTTTAAATATTTATAAACCCCACACATAAGGATTCATAGATCCCTGTCTTTTCATTTAATTCTAAAAAGTCCAACGCCGAGTTATATCTGAGTTGATACATAGAGCACTACGCATTTGTCATTCCCAATTACGTGACAAGGAGAATAAACACATTAAACAATGTTTTGCCAAATTGGGCTTTTAAGACAAATTCAATTCAAACACTATTAAACAAACGGAAAATAAATATTATAGTGACATAAATAACGACGAGTATAAGCATAATGCGAGGGAACGAGCACTTGAGGGGAGAAATAACGTCGGTTTTAAGCATTGCCTCCAGGTGATGGGCCTCGTGTAGCTTACAAACAATTTTCGAAGTTCAAAAGCGTGAAAAGGTATATGAGCGGTTTCATGGAATGTAACCCTTACCAAGGCGAGTATTTGAACAAGACGAGAAGTCTCCCCTCCCCCTACCCCTTTCAGACACGCTGGGAGCGGTTGATAAAATCGCCATCCGGGCCGCGTCGCCATGACTCAAACGATGTAAGATAGTCCTTCCCCCTCCATATCTACCCGCGTAACGTGGAATGAGCAGATTGGTGCGAGAGACACTCACGAGTGCAGACCTTCTTAATCCTTCTCGATTCGGATTTGTCATACGCCAAAGGCAAGTAAACGTTGTGTGACAAAACCAAGCATCCCTTCTTGGATAAAACAGATATCCACCCACTAGAGTTAGTTAAAAACTCTTCTCCCCGTAAGAATACCCGTCCGACTCTGCTCATCGACGCCATCTACAAACAAGAACCAAGTCTTAACCCGAAAGGCTAAATACTTACCGTAATACTCCCTTGATTACGCATCTCCGACTAAACAAACCGTTGACGTCTCGGAGAAACTCATCCTCCGTTTTCTTCAAAGAAATTTACACCGTCGAAGACTCTGCTCCCCCTCCCACCCCCCGTCATCTCCAAACAATATTTCACTACCAACAAGTTTACCTTGGACCCCATTGAAGTGACCCAACCATCATCTCACCGCTTCGCCGGAAACGACCAACGTCTTCCCCAATCCCTCCATTTGTGTACAAGGTATCGTAACGAATATTTTAGCTTCCCCAAATTTATAATTGCCGTCTACCGTTTTCCATTATTATTTGTGTAACTATGTCTTAATTAACTGTGTATTATTGTATCATATTAACTTTAATTGTTAATAGTTATTAAAGTCTATTTTTGCGTACTGCTTGCTCTCTGACCCTCGAGCTCATCATAGCCGTATAACAATAGCCTGTAACTGAGTGAGATTTGAAACTCTCAGCCAATACTAAGTTTTAAAGTAGCATCTTTTGGACTAGCCCTCACTTACGAGGATCTGACCTTGTAACCGGACGTCCACTATCGTCCGTGATACAGGGTGTACTTGCATCATTGTGTCTGAGAAGCTTCTCCTCCCTGTGTCCCCTGACCACGATAAATTTGCAGTAGTCCACGACTACTTAGGACGTTACAACCGCTTCCCAATTGTAAGGTGCTACATCGACTGTCAGTACCTTAAGGGGTGGGCCGAAGCAGTTTTGGCCCCAATTAAATTCTGTTCGGTACTAATTGGACAAAGTCCCAAAATCTCCTCTAACCCAGTCGCCCAGCCGGTCACCACACGCGCAGGAGCGAGAAAAGAATCCCAGGATCCTGCCCCCCTTGAAGTTCCCGCTAACTCAGAATTTAAGGGAATTCTAAACTCAGAATTCGCCAAGGTCCAGAAGGAGTGTGGAATTCTCCTTCTCTTGTGGGAAAAGCAGCAAAATAAAGAGAAAGAGTCGGTTCGTGGGAACAAGACCGTCTCCTACGTCGAAAAGGATGGCCTCATTTACAGAGAGAATACGGATGGCGTTAACCCATTAGACCGTTCCCTTTGCATCCCTCAATCTTATATCCCCATGGTGCTCAAGGTCGCGCATGATAGTGTATTTTCTGGCCACTTCAGTCATAACAAGACAGGTCAGAGAATTTTCAAGCCCTTCTTTTGGCCCTGTGCAGCAGCTGACATCTCAAAACATTGCCAGTCTTGTGACATTTGTCAGAAGACCTCTGCTAAAGGTCACGTAAAACCCGACCCCTTTCAGAAGCCCCATCACTTCTGAAGCCTTCTCCCGTGTAGCCATCGATCTTTTCGGCCCCATTCACCCCCCATCTAGTGAAGGGCACAGCTATATATTCGCTTTAGTGGATTTTGCCACGCGTTTTCCCGAGGCTGTCCCACTGAAGAGAATAGATAGCATCACCTGTGCCGAAGAGTAGGCGTTCCGAAGGAGGTATTTTCCGACAGAGGAAGACAGTTTACTTCAGAATTGAGGGAGCATGTAGGAAAATTACTGATGGTAAAGCCCCTGTTTACTACTCCTTTTCACCCAGAGACCAATGGAATGTGTGAGAAATTAAATGGTACTCTCAAGTCCATCCTCCGTAAGATATGTGCCGAACAGCCACGTGAATGGCACGGCTATCTCCCTGTGGCCCTCTTCGCCTACAGGTAAATCCCGCATCGTACACTTGGTTTTGATCTGTTCAAATTGCTGTACGGTCGTAACATAAGAGGCCTCCTTAGTATTTTAAGGGAGTTGTTCTCACAACCTCAACTCGATCAGGAAGTTTAATCTTCCTATACGTATGTGCCGGAACTCCCCGAGAGGTTATCACAATGCGCCAGCATCGCATTCCAGAACGCCGAAGTAAATTTAGATAAATAAAAAACATACTTCGACGTTAAATCTAAAGACCATCGCCTCAAAGCAGGAGACGAAGTTCTCCTATTGCTGCCCACCAAAAGCAATAAACTCCTAAGCCAATAGAAGGGCCCCTTCCCAGTTTTGGAGGCACGCGGACCTGTGGACTATCTAATTCGAACACCGTCTGGAGAAAAACTATTCCACATCAATATGCTGAAGAGGTACCACCGCCGTGCCCACGTTAATAATATTGTGGCCCTCGATGAAAAATCCGCCATGCAATCGGATTACCCCGCCGAATCCTTTGATATTGTACAAACGGTATGTGTTGAGCAGGACGAAGACTATCCTTTACCGTCCCTACCAGGAGAGACTGAATTATCCACTGATTGTCTAAAAATCGACGAGCGGCTTACACCACATCAACGAAATCAGCTACAGCTCCTCCTTAGTCGGTTTAGTGACGTTATTTCCGATAAACCTGGATGCGCCACTCAGTTCGAGCACGACATCAAGCTCACGACACATGAACCGGTTAGATCTAAGCTTTATCCCTTACCTATTCACTTGAGGAAAGCCTTTAATTTAGAGGTGGAGAATTTGCTCCAATTAAACATAATTGAGCCCTCTACTTCTGATTATTGCTCGCCGATAGTCATGGTTAAAAAACCCGACGGCTCTTATAGGATGTGTGTCGACTTTCGGAAACTAAATTCCCTCACCGTTTTCGACGCCGAACCCATCCCTCGGATAGATCAAAACCTCCATCTGTTTGATGAAGCGAAATTCATTACTGAACTCGACCTGTGTAAGGCCTATTACCAAGTCGTGCTCAATAAAGAAGTGAGGAAATTTACTGCGTTTGCTACGGACAAAGGCCTTATGCAGTTCAAGAGGCTTCCCTTCGGGCTCATAACCACTTGTAGCAATTATAATCGGTTAATGCGGAGAATTTTAGATGGTTTACCAAATACTTCTTTTTATTTTGACAATATTTATATTGCCACTCGAGACTGGGACCAACATTTAGTATCCGTGCGAAGTTTGCTGACCCGGTTGCGAGAAAACGGTCTTACTATTGGACCCAGTAAGTGCCACTTCGCCTTTGAAACCCTTAAATATTTAGGGTTTAATATTGGGAAAAACCAACTTAGTCCCCAAGAACAGAAGATAAAGGCCATCGTCGAATTGACTCTTCCCTGCAATAAGAAGCAACTCCGAGCTTTCACGGGATCCGCTTCATTCTACCGACGCTTTGTCCCAAATTTGCGTCCCTGGCGGCTCCCCTCTACGACCTTTCGAAAAAGAACTTCCCCGGCTCAATAATCTGGAACCCGAAGGCCACCGTAAATTTTAATTCCTTGAAAATGAAGTTAGTTTCTGCCTCCATTTTGAAGTTTCCCCATCCTGAAAAATCGTTCAGGCTTCGCACTGACGCCAGCAACGAAGGTCTTGGTTGTGTGCTACTTCAATATGAGGACGGAGGTGAAAGTCATCCTGTGGCCTACGCCAGTCGCAAACTATTAACCCTCGAAAAGAACTATTCAGTTATTGAAAGGGAAGCATTAGGAATAATCTGGGCAATTCAGAAATTCAAAATGTACTTAGTAGGGAAAGAGTTTCGTGTGGAAACTTATCACTGCCCCCTTGCGTATCTCCGGAACGTCAAACACACAAACGGCAGATTAATGCGCTGGAGTATCCTCCTCCAGGAGTACAAGTTTAAAATCAATTAGATTAAAGGGACAGATAATCAAATGGCCGATTCCCTCAGCAGAAATGCGTTACCCGGTAATCCCGATTAGATACCTGGGAAATGGCCATAAACAAATGTTGACAGTTATATATATTTGTATAGTAGGAATTTAAGGTACTGTTAAATTATTTTGGTAGAGATATTGATTTTTTTTGTGTACGCCCATTGCTTTGTAGTTTTATGTATTTACAAAGTAAGAATAACTGTCCTCGCAATATGATTTGGGAATGTCTACGTTATCTTCATGTCTTTTTTGGGGTTTAAACTCCCCAAGTGGAGACCATATGTCGTATGATTTTAGATTTTTTTTTATATATATACCTATGTCGGTTATTAAATATCTTTTTCCATGGTAGTATGTATAGTATTCTGTGTAGTCACATGACAATTTTTGAATAAGCTGATCAATTTTCTGTTGTAGTGTTTAGCTTGGTAATAGCGTATGTATATTGTGTATAATTCCTTTATGTTTAGGTAGAAAATGACGTAACTGAATCGCCCCCCCTTCCCACTTAAAAGAGTATCGGGTTGACCTTTTTCTCCCTTATCCCTTTTTTTCTTTTTGAATGAGAAAAGGTCCCACTTTCAAAAAGGGAGGCGTGTGAGGTAACAAACACGTGAGGGGAGCAATAACGTGATGGGCCTCGTGTAGCTTACAAACAATTTTCAAAGCTCAAAAGCGTGAGAAAGTATAGGAGTGGGTTCATGAAATGTAACCCTTACCAAGGCGAGTATTTGAACACGACGAGAAGTCCCCCCTCCCCCCTCCGTCAGCCACGCTGGGAGCGGTTGAGGCAATCGCCATCCGGGCTGTGTCGCCATGACTCAAACGATGTGAGATAGTCCCTCCCCCTCTTCTATGGGATAAGCTCCCTCACTTCTGATGTCCATATCTACCTGCGTAACGTGGAATGAGACGCTCACGAGTGCAGACCTTCTTACTCATCCTCGATTCAGGCTTGTCATACGTTGAAGGCAAGGAAAAGTTGTGGGACAAAACCAAGCATCCCTTCTTGGATAAAACAAATATCCAGCCCCTAGAGATAGTTAAGAACTCTTCTCCCCGTAGGAATATCCATCCGACTCCGCTCATCGACGCAATCTTCAGACAAGAACTAAGTCTTAACCCAAAAGGCTTTAGTAAAGATTCATTTCAGCGTAATATCCCTTGATTACGCATCTCCGACAAAACAAACCGTTGACGTCTCAGAGAAACTCACCCTCCGTTTTCATCAAAGGAATATACACCGGAAAAATTCCCAACCTGCCTTCTCGAAGACTTTGCACCCCCCACCCTTTCCGTCATCTCCAAAGAATAGTTCACTACCAACAAGTTGACCTTGGACCCCTCTGAAGTGACCCAACCATCATCTTACCGCTTCGCCGGAAACGACCAACGTCTTCCCCAACCCCTCCATTTGTGTACAAGGTATCGTAACGAATATTTTAGCTTCCCCAAATTTATAATTGCCGTCTACCGTTCCCCATTATTATTTGTGTAACTATTTGTCTTAATTAACTGTGTATTATTGTATCATATTAACTTTAATTGTTAATAGTTATTAAAGTCTATTTTTGTTTACTGCTTGCTCTCTGACCCTCGAGCTTATCATAGCCGTATAACAATAGCCTGTAACTAAGTTAGATTTGAAACTCTCAGCCAATACTATGTTTTAAAGTAGCATCTTTTGGACTAGCCTTCCCTTACGAGGATCCGACCTTGTAACCAGACCTCGGCCTTCCCAAACCATTTAAAATGGAAACCCCCGCGCACTCTAAATCAAATATAATAGATGTATGTAGGATATATAAAGCTATACAACGACACATAATATTAATGATATTTTGAAGGTTTCTATCCTTCTTTCCCATTCGGATTGATATTTTTTTCCTAATGGTATTGCGAAATTAAATAAATATGAAATTACTTCAACGGTAGAACTCTGTGTCTGTATTTATGCGTTGGACTGCTAATTGTGCCCTAAATCATATATAGGTGAAACCGAGGATCTACATAAAATACCGTTTTTACGAGTATAAATATGATGTTAGGAGGTATCTTGAAGGTAGTTGTGGGGCCTAGCATATCTTCGAAAGGATCATCCAAATGATTTTAATTGTGTTAAAATGATTATAAACTTCAAGAAACAGGTATTCGTAAACCGTTAGAAGCATTTGTTATCAATAAATATGACACCTTTAATGAATACAAAGGTAATCGTGTATCCTTATGTGACTTCAAATATTCTATGATCAAAGATGAATGAACTTGTGTCTTTATGCCTACATGTAGACCTGGATTATCACTGATCCAGAGGATTAAAACGTTTGAGTTCATAGGAAATACCATTACTGAGGTATAGGTCGTCCAAAGTTTAAGTTGTTTCCAGGGGAATTTTTATCCATTCATTCATCTTAGTTGATGTAAGGTATATCTCGTTCTCTTATACTTAAGTTATCTTCAGAATTGCTTGAAAAGGAGTGGTATGTTACTGTCTAGAAAACTCTTTGTTTATTTTAGTTCCTTCATGTGTTTCAGTATTCGATATTCAATTTAGTGCTGCGGTTATTGGATGTTTCCATCATATATATATATATATATATATATATATATATATATATATATATATATATATATATATATATATATATATATATATATATATATATATATATATATATATATATATATATATATATATATATATATATATATATATATATATATATATCTATATATATATATATATATATATATATATATATATATATATACATATATATATATATATATATATATATATATATATATATATATCTATATATATATATATTTTTATATATATATATATATATATATATATATATATATATATATATATATATATATATAGACATGTTTTGTTAGAGACCAGGTTGTATTTTGATTTTATCAATTTTATTTTAGACGTTCCAACTAGCGAATGCAGTTTTTTTGTATCTGGTTGTATAATAAAGATCAGTTGAGGAAGATCCATTTTATTTTTTACAACTAATTTGAGTTTTGGCCGTGAGCTTTTGCCTTTCTTAAGGCATCTTCAGTCGGAAGTCTTCATTATTGTTGAGGCTGCATTGATTATGTGTTTCCCTTGGTTTTGCCTCCTTTACCGGTGAGGTAGCTCATTGCTGATCGTGAGCAGCAAAGAATGAAATTGATGATGATGTACGCAATTTTTGAAGAGAGATGGTATAGTGGAAGATATGGTGTGTGAAAAAAAAATTAAAGATGGGGGGGGTGCCCTAGTAGGGAGGGCATCACTTTATTTTTAATGGTTATTTTTTACTTTATTTGCTTATTTATTTTATGTGTCTTTTTGTTTTCATGTGTTTGTATTTTCGTTCTTTGGTGCTTTTATAGGTCAAAGACGGAGTACCTTGTTCCTTTAGCAGAAAAGGTGAAGTAATCGCTTGTAACTGGCGCGTTAGGTGTTTAGTTTGGGAGCCATCTCTTTAATGAGGAGAGCCTCCAGAATCTTTAAGCGGTGAAGGTCAGGGTTTCTTCTGAGTATGGTAGTGTTTTCAACCAGAGTTGCGTGTTTTAATTTGTGCCTTATTCTTTTCTTTGTAGTGTGTTTTTATTCCTCCTTCTTGCAAATGCATCTTTAGGCGCCGGTTGATGGTAATAGTGGTCATGCTTATATTTTGATTATTTGGTTGAGGTTTATAGTCCTCATGGGGGCAAGAGAATTTGTCTACCACATTTGTAGCCTTTAAGATCGATTGCTTTTCGCGGAGGTTGTTTATTATTAAGAAGTTGCTTACTTTTGCGTTTTTATAATAAATTTGTAATGATAACTTGTTATTTTCTTTGATAGTGGTACTTTTTATGATATCTTGTAGTATTCTTTCGTGTGTTTTGCATGCATCCGTTATTTGGTTTTGTAGTAGAGTGTTATTAGTTCCTTTTTCTCTTCCCTCATTTACCTCTAACTTGGAGTTAAAAATTTTATTTTGTAATTTGTCGAATTTTTTGTTTAAGTAGCCATTATCGATCAGGATCTGTTTTGATTTTCGAAATTCTTCATCAAGTGCGGTCCACATTGAGCAGTTCTTGGTGGCTCTTCTTATGTATGAGCTCATTACCCATTTTTATAGTTCTCGGTGCACTTATTTTTGGAGTTAAGGCATCGACCAAAGTCTGTCCCTTTTCGATAGACGGTGGTGGTATATTTTCCGTTCCTGTTTTGTTTTACGTCTAGGTCCAGGAAGGAAATACGGCCACTTAAACTTAATTCATTTGCAAATTTGATAAAGGAATGGGATTCTAAGGTCATTTTGAGTTGTAGTAATTGGTTTTCATCATTAATTGAGAGGTATATGTCATCAACGACTAAATATATATATACAGGGGTTGGACAAAATAATGGAAACACCATATAATTTTCGAAAACTTTATTTTAATAAGGTGTAGGACTACCTTTGGCAGTAATTACAGATTGAATTCTGCGTAGGATCGACTCGTACAAAGTTTGAATTGTTTCCAGGGGAATTTTTATCCATTCATCTGCTAAAGAAGTCTCCAATTCTTTCAATGATGGTGGTGGGGGATATCGACTCCTAACTTGTTTTTCTAAACTGCACCATAAATGTTCAATGATGTTGAGATTTGGGGATTGTGGTAGCCAGATGAGGTGTTTTACTTCACTGGAATCTTCCTAGAGCCATTCAGCTACAACCTTACCAGTATGAAAATGAGCATTATCATCCTGAAGGATGGCATTTCCATCCTGTAGATAGAGGAGAGTAGGAAAGGAGGCAAAGAAAAAATAATAACGTAGGCGAGTTGCGAACAGCTTGCCGCGTCGCTGGACCACTGTTAGTCAGCGGTGAATCCACTCGGTCATCTTGAGTCTCAAAAAAGACTCATTCAAACGAAGCTTTTAAGCTGCTCGCCTGCACTTCTCGTACGCTATAAAACCCCCCTCCTAGAAGCGGAGCGTATTTTGAAGAAATGAAGAGCGCCCGTTTGGAAATGTTATCTAAGGGTTAATGCTCCCCCCCCCCTCCGGGTCTGGGCACCATTGTAGATAGAGGAGATTAGGAAAGGGGGCAAAGAAAAAATAATAGCGTAAGCGAGTTGCGAACAGCTTCCCGCGTCGCTGCACCACTGTTAACCAGCAGTGAATCCACTCGGCCATCCTGAGTCTCAAAAAGCACTCAATCAAACGAAGCTTTTAAGCTGCTCGCCTGCACTTATCGTACGCTACAATCCGGAAACAATTCCTGAACCATAGGATGGATCTGATCAGCTAAAATACTCAAATAGTCCTGAGTGTTGATTCTATCATCAAAGGAGACTATTGGGCTTGTGGATTTCCAAGATACGCCCCCCTCCCCCCCGAGCATCACAAAGCCTCTTTCATGTTTAACGGTTTGGAGCAAGCAGTATGGATGAAATGCATCTTTTGGATGACTCCAAACGTATACACGGCCTGAGGTGGGAAATAAAGTAAAGGAGGACTCGTTAAAGAATATGACCCTTCTCCACTACTCTTGTGTCCAATTGTCCAATTCCGATGGTTTTTACACCATTCTAAACGCTTTCCAAGGTTTGTTTCTGAAAGTAGTATGTTTTCGGATTGCAGCCCTTCCTTGGAATCGGGCTTTATATAACTCCCGGCAAACAGTTTTTGTTGAGACTAGGTTCCAGACGTGATCATTAAGTCCTGAAGTAATTCTGGTAACTGTAGTTTTATGTTCTTTTGTAACAATCCGTGTAAGAGTCTTACGGTCCCTACCAGACAGTTTTGGTTTCCTTCCTGAGTTTTGATATGAGGACGACGTTTTTCCTTTATTTTCCTACGCTGTCTTTATTTTTGAGACTGTGTCTCTCGATACGCAACCATTTAGCCGTTATATTGATGGTAACACCTGCCATCCGAGCTCTGACAATCTAACCTCTTTAAAAATCAGATAGATCGCTCACTTTAAAAAGTTTTAATAAACTTATTTAGATAATATCTGCAAAAAAAAAAAATATATTAGCATCAAAAAGATGATGTACTTCTATTATCAATCAACAAACATAAACATAGACAAGGTTTAGATAGTTTAATCAATCTTCCAAACTATACTATTCCAATAGTAGGTGTTTACATTATTTTGTCCACCCCCTGTATATATATATATATATATATATATATATATATATATATATATATATATATGCAACAAATCTCACAGTAAAAATTAATACGAGGATTTCAAGTACTTTCGAAATTATTTCGTGTTCTTTATCAAAGAATAACATAAGTATTGAAAATTGTCATATATAGATACAGAGGAGAAGAAACGCCCACAAAAAAAAACAATCAGCCAAATGAATTAATATGAAATGGAAATATTAGGAGGAGCGAAGAGTGATAGAAAA
This sequence comes from Ceratothoa steindachneri, assembly GCA_963969495.1. Classification (NCBI taxonomy): domain Eukaryota; kingdom Metazoa; phylum Arthropoda; class Malacostraca; order Isopoda; family Cymothoidae; genus Ceratothoa; species Ceratothoa steindachneri. The sequence continues at coordinate 81,904,984 of OZ018322.1, forward strand.
AACCGAAAGCTAAATACAGACTAAGATCATTAAATCAGGTAAATTCAAAAGACTAAAGGTTGACAAGAAGATTAAAATACCGCCTAAGCAATTAGGGAGGGAGAAAGTCTGAGCGAGAGATTAACATCAAAAGTTAGGTTGAAAAACCAAGGTAGAATACGTACAAATGTTCTAAAGACTTGACTAAAACTAAAATAAATACACAGACATAACCATAGGGCTACATAGATGCACACACACACAAAAAAAAAATGAAATAGTTTATTAAGATTACCCTAAATATTTAGTCTCAAATTAAAAGTATCGACAATGCATTCTGAATATAATTTTAAAAAATAACCATCAAGTTTATATAACTAGGACTTAAATTAAAATTGGGGAATTGACTAATAAAGGTCGATTCAATGACATTTCGTGTAATGATATTCGCGACGCGAATATCATTACTGTTTCATGAAGAGAAGTCAAGAGAACTGCGGCAACAACGCGGTATCTTACTTTTAAAAACTCGGGCAAGTTCTTCGCCCGTATTCTCCTCTACCGCCTTCTTGTCTTCGCGGAAGGCGCCCTCCCTGAGTCCCATTGTGGCTTCAGACATTCTCGAGGGACAATAGACATGATCCTTTGCGCCCGCCACTTGCAGTAGAAGAACACTAACACTCAGCGGTGTTCATCTTCTGGGATCTCAAAAAGGCCTTCGATAAATTTCTTCGTCCTGCAATGTGGGCGGTCCTCGCTAGGTTTGGATTTCCATCTGACTTAATCATTCTAGTCCACTCACTTCACGAGGGCAGGGTTGGCAGAGCCTGCCACCAAGACGCCCTCTAAGACCGGTTTCTTTTCACTATCTGTCTCAAACAAGGGTGCGCTTTAGCTCCGACTTGTTTTTCGCTATATATGGTAGCCATGTTCAACGAAATCCCAACAAGGAGCCACACCATTGACGTGTGGTACCGCATGGGTGACAGGTTATTTAATCTCGCACGATTTCGCGCAAAGACTAGGACATCTACAATCTCAGTCTGTGAAGTGCAGTATGCCGACCAAAACGCAATCGCGAGCTGGACTGATGTCGACCTTGAGGGGACAGCCGACCTTTTCAACGCTGCCTACGATCGTTTTTGGATGCAGGTGAACACCGACAAGACAAAAGTTTCTTATCCAATCACCGCCCGGTCAAACTCTTCCAAGTACCAATATCACTATCACCGGCCAACACATAGAAGAAGTGGATCACTTCTCATACTTGGGGAGCATTCTCTCAACAAAAACACGTGCGGAAAAGATGTCGAAGATCGGATCTGAGCAGCCCATTCTGCCTTCGGTCGCCTGGGCCGCTGCGTTTTCAACAACCATGCGTTAAACATTCAAACAAGATCATGGTCTTTCGGGCCGTAGTCCTCTCTACACTTCTCTATTCCTGCGAGAATTGGACGCTCTACCACCGGGAAATCAAATTCCTCGAGCAATTCTAACAATACAGGCTGAGACAGATCCTCAAAATACGATGGGAAGATTTCATCATTAACACCAAGGTACTGCCCCGAGCTTTGCTACCAAATTTCGAAGCCACCATCATTGACCATCGTCTTTGCTGGGCAGGCCACGTCCTACGAATGGATTCCTTCCGCTTCCCCAGGACCATGCTCTACGAGGATCTAGACAGTGGAACAAGAACCCAAGGAGGACCAACGCACCGCTACAATGACAGTTTAAGCGCACCCTGAACCAAACCAAGATTGAAACTTCTTCGTGGGAGCAAACTGCAAGGAAGAGAGGAGCTTGGAGGACAACTGTCCGCGATGGCACCGCGGCCTTTGAGAAAAACAGAAGACAGCATAAGGAGGACAAATGTAGGAGAAAGAAGGAGCGACTGAAACAATATCATCCTCTTCCTGCTCTCCCATGTGACTTCTGCCTGCGACTCTTCCACAACAGACTGTGTCTCCTAAGTTATATCCAACACAAACATCAGTCGACCGAGGAGACAACTGAGGACGGATCCGTCGTATCACGTGTCATGTGATTTTTAATTTATTACAAAATAAACCCGTGCCTCCTCCTACTAAAACACTTGTTTTGTCTCTCACTGGTTAAAAAACCTACACTTCGTTGTTCAAAAGGCTTCTTGAATCAACCTTTTGGGGGGTTGAGGATGATAGCTGTGGTGATCAGCGTCTTGTTCATATAAGCAATGAGCGCTTAAGGATACAGGTCCAAATCCAACTTCTTTATTTATTTTCATATAACGGTTAAAATAGTTTGCCCTATCTTTCCGTTCTCTACATCTCCCATTTTCCTTCTTAAGCTTTTATTGGTTCACGTAATATTCTCCTAAGTGCAACGATTGCCATAAAGTTTATATAGGGGAAACGGGGAGAAATCTAGACAAGAGATTGTATTAACACAAAAGAGATATTAAAGTGGGCAGCGAAAGCAGTGGAATATTTTGCCATGTTAGAGACAAGAATCATACGATCGATTTCAATGGAAGTAAAATGGTATTTAAATCGACTAACTATGTTAAGAGAAGAATCGTAGAATCGAGCTTGATATCGTCAGCTCCTAATTTAAATCTATCTGAGGGTCAATTTTCTTTTAATCCTGTAATAAGCAAGCAAATAAAAATAATAGTAAAATGTTAGCCCTTCAATATGTTTAGGCCTACCCCCCTCCCCCCCGATTAGCCACAAGTAGGGGATTGATGAAAAAACGGGATCTTTCACGACCTGACCTTGTGTTATGCTTGTATGCACTTTTCTTATATTTTCTATCCAGTGTCAGTTGAAAAAGGGGTGTGAGATACACCGAAACTGTTCTGAATTAAATTGTCTCCGGAGAATGTGGTTTAATTCCTCATATATATATATATATATATATATATATATATATATATATATATATATATATATATATATATATATATATATATATATATTATAATTATAATAATAATAATAATAATAATAAATATATATATATAGTGTAATAGTGACTTTATACTATGACCTCGAGTACGGGAATCAGAGTTTTGGAGAGAGAGATGGGTGTTTGAGTGTGTTGAAGCATGAAACTCAATACGCTATTAGCACACAGAATTCTCCTGTTTGAGACGGATCAGCGCATTTGTATTTAATTCGGGGTGCTTTATTGCCGTGTTCCCCAGTTTGATAACGCCGTCCCGCTTTGAGGCTCAGAAACAGTGTTCATCTGTCCCCTTTTTGGGGTAGAAGGGAATCTCGCTTATTTGCCTTTCGCTTCGTCGATGCTCCGAAATTATCAAGGTCCATGTTTGCTTAAGCCGCGTCCGATATCCCTTGGGACGCCTTGCTGCGCACAGCCTTCTGACGACCATGGCTGTGGCTCCTATTTAAGCTGATATCTGCAAAGCCTCAGCAGATAGAGAGAGCTCGAGCTTCTTGCCGTCCAGATCCGAGTATCTGTCCCCCCTGAAGTGGCTCCCTCACCCTTGTGATCTAGTCGGCAGGTCGTATTCGCGTAATCCACCCTAATCAGATGAAGATTACAGAAACCACGTTTACGCCCCAGAAGATTATTCTGGGTTTGTTTCGCGCCACTACATTAGTTTAGACTTCCTGCCGTCCCGTATACGAATCTCAATTTGTGATTACTTCTCCCTGGAACCGAGGTAATCTCAACGATATGCGGAGTCTCTCTGGACGCCTTCGCATTTGGACCCCATCGACGAAGACCTGTCCATTCGTCATCCATGTCTCCAGTTCATCTACCAGAGGTAACCAGAAGTTCTTTCTTTGTAAGTCCCACCTCTCCGTTCCCAGCACTAAGAAGAATTCCCCGTTTTTGTGTAACCCAAATAGACTTTCTAAGTCTTTCCTTCAATCTAACCTAATGGATCACTTATATATTTATTCCGGATCAAGTTTCCTTAATTTTGATCGTCCTAATATTCTTTGGTTATAATAATTACTATTTAGGTTTCCATATTTATATGTGCCGTTGTTCTTATTATTATTTGTATTAAAGTTTATTTTTGTAGAGGTGTTTATCTTTCGAATATCCCTTGAAACGAACCCAGCAAACGTATTCCCATTCAAAGAGCCAACCTTAATAATTTGCACTCTAGTTGGAAAGTATTTACCATCCCTCTATTCAATTGTACCCGAGCCCAGCTGAAGAAAGAAGAGAAAGAGAGCAAAGAGAAACAGAAGAAAGAGAAGGAAACCGTCAACATGAGAGAGATCTAAGTCGGGATAACGTAGAAACACTTTCCGCTAATGTTAAGAAGGAGGCTCCTCAAACCCCTTCGGTTAAGTTACCAGTATTCAAGGATTGCGAAGTCTTCCGTGCTTATTTCACCCACTCTGAAAAGATTTTCGAAGTGAATTCGTTGGAAATCGATGAGAATGGAGTCGCACGCTTACTTCCATTGCTCAACAGCCACATTCGAGAAATTTTCATATTTCTTCCTGCCGAAGCCACCCTTAATTATTTGACTCTCAAGGCCGAATTTCTATCGGCAATCAATATGAATCCCGATTTCTATCGGGCTAAGTTTCGCCAGGCAAGAATATTACCTGGCCAAACTTACTGCCAGTTTAGCTTCATCCTTCAAAGAAGCCTACAATTCTGGCTGCACTCGGCTCAGGTAGGACGCGAATACGCGTCTCTGTTTGATTTCATCTTACGTGATCAGTTAATGGCTGCGCTGCCTTCCAAGATCTGTGCATTTGTAAAAGATAGACGAGCGTCTACTTTTAACGAATGCCTGGAAGAGGCGGATGTACACGCGTCCAGCCATAATCTGTATTTGAAAGACACCAAAAAATCGCATCCCCCATCTCCCAAAAGTAATAGTAATTTCCCTAAGTCCTCTCATAAAAAATCGCCCCATTTTGTCAAAGCTGCTGGTCGTCCCAGACATAGATTCGTTTCCCCGCAAGAACCGAGGGATATTAAACCCCTCCTAAATAATCTCCCACCATTCAATTACCCCGGCGCCCATCATGAGTTTCACGTGCGGCGTGCCCGGACATTATAAGACCAACTGCCCCCAAAACTCTCACCTTCGCTCTTCCCCCATCCAACGTCCATCAGGTCAATGATTCTGTCTCTCAATCACCTGCTACCCCAAAAACTCCAGCTTCTAACCCGACCTACGGTTCCCCTGGAGATCAAGTCATTTTTTTATTTAATAAAAGCTTTCCCGGTTGGCTTGAATTTGAAAAAGGAACTGTGAATGGGTGCCGGGTGTCAACCTTTGTGAGAGACAGCGGGTGCGCCTTCGTCGTAGCGTCGTAAAAATTGCTCCCCGCAGTAAGTCCCGAAGACGAGAGGTATGCAGTAGTCCACGAATACTTGGGGCGCGCTAGCCCCGTGGTTCACTGATACCTAGATTGTAAATACTTCACCGGTTAGGTTGAGTCCGTTGCAGCTCTCATTAATTTATGTGCCATGTTGGTCGGCCAGAACCCCAAGATCTCCCTTAATCCTGTTGCCCAGCCCGTCGTTACGAGGCCTCAGGCTTTAAAAGAGATTGAAACCCGCGTGACTTTAGAAACTCCGTATGCCCCCGAATTTGCGTCCCTTCATAACAAGGAGTTCGCAAGTGAGCAGAAGTGATCTTCTCTCCAGCCTCTGTTGAAAAAGCCCAGCAGGACAATCAAATTTCTGATTGTGGCCCAATGAAGGTTATATATCTAGTTAAAAATTACCTCCTTTACTGTTCTATCTCGAACGAGGATAGCTAAGACTTGCTCCCTTTGCATCCCCCGTTCTCGCGTTCCCCAGGTTCATCGCCTTGCTCACAATGGGTTATTGACTGGCCATTTCAGCCACAATAAAATCGCCCTTAGAATCTTTCGATATTTCTTTTAGCTTGGCGCTGCAAAAAAAATTGCAGAAATTGTTGATCCTGTAATATTTGCCAAAAGACGACGGCAAAAGGACGGATCTCACCTTCCCCCCTGCAAAAGACTCCCATTGTGTCTGAACCCTTTTTTAAAGTGGCTATCGACTTGATTGGCCAATCCCCCCCCCCCCGTCGAGCGAGGGACACTTTTAAATCCTCACGATTGTGGACTTCGCAACGAGGTTCTCTGACGCAGTTCCCCTTAAAAGAATCGATAGTATAACGTTCGCGGAAGCATTAAGAGCTATCTTTTCTCGAGTCGGCATCACTAAGGAGATATTGTCTGATGGAGGCAGACAATTTACATCCCAATTCATGGAATACGTGGGAAAAGTTCTCCTGCTAAAACTTCTATTCACTACCCTCTTTTCACCCTGGTGCTAACGGAGTCTGCGAAAAATTAAACGGGACTCCGAATACCGTCTTGAAGAAGCTGTGCCACGCTCACCTCAAGCAAGAGTGGCATAGGTATCTGCCAGTCGCTCTCTTTGCGGGCCATGAGATTCCTCATAGGACTTTAGGGTTCACTCCGTTCGAACTCTTTTATGGGCGAAACGTCTGAGGCCCTATGAGTGTTCTGAATGAATTGTTCGCAAATCCCCGCCTCGATAAAGAGATTACAACCTCGTATTTGTACGTATTAGACCTGCGGAACCGCTTAGAGGAATGTGCCGAAATCGCGTATAAAAATACGAATCTTAATTTGGAGGAATACCGGACTTATTTCGACGTAGAGGCAAAAGATTGACGCCTCCCATCAGATGATGAGGTACTGCTCTTCCTCTCCACTGAATCTAATAAGCTCTTTTCACAGTGGAAAGGCTCGTTCTCCGTTTGAGAAGCACGATGACCCGTGGACTACTTCATAAAGATCCCCTCCGGTAATAAGTTATTTCACATAAACATGCTTAAGCGATACCACCGCCGAGCCTGTATTAATAACATAGTCGTGCTTGACAAAGAGGTGGTGATGGAAGCCGCTTACCCTCCCAAGCCTCTCAATCTGATACAGAGAGTTTACTTCGAGGCAGATAAGGAGCACCCCCTACCTGCACCCCTTGGTTCCAGTGAAGAAACCGCGCAGTATCTCGATTTAAACCTCCAATTGGAACCCCCGCAAAGGGCTCAACTGGCTAAGTTACTAGCTCAATTTGTGAACGTGATTTAGCAAAAGCCAGGATGTGCGCGTCATTTCATACATGACATCTCTCTGAAAACACAGGAACCTGTTCGCACTAAACCGTACCCCTTGCCTGTGCATCTTCGTTCAGCCTTTAATTCTGAAGTGGAAACCTTACTAAAGTTGGGTATCATTGAGCCCTCCACCTCTGATTTCTGATCCCACATTGTAATGGTAAGGAAGCCCGATCAAACTTTCAGAATGTGTGTAGATTTTCGGAAATTGAATTCCGTGACGGTTTTTGACGCGGAACCAATCCCACTCATCGACCAGAATCTACATCTGTTTTAAGAGGCCAAATTTATCTCAGAAAATAGTGCTTGGAAGTACACTGCGTTCCTCACTGAGGAGGGCCCAATGCAATTTAGGCGTCTTCCTTTTAGTTTGGTTACTGCTTGCAGTAACTACAATAGAATGAATTTGCAAATCCTGGATGGCCTAGGTAATGTGTCGTTTTATTTCGATAATAATTACGTTGCCACGCGTACATGGGAACAACACCTAGTCTCCCTTCGCTCACTCCACAGGAGGTTACGGGAACACGGATTGACCATTGGACCTAGTCAAGGTCATTTTGCTTATAACTCCATTCGTTATTTAGGCTTTCATATAGGAGAAAACCAGATCACCCAAAAGCAAAATAAAGTAAAGACCATTGCCAACATGACTCTTCTGCGTACAAAGAAACAACTCCGCTCCTTTTTGGGATCCCCATCTTTCTATCGGCATTTTGTCCCCAATTTTGCCGCCATAGCTTCTCCTCTTAGCGCCCTGTTAAAGAAACAATCCCTAGATCCCCTCGTGTGGAACCCCAAGGCATCCGCTCACTTTGACAAACTTAAGGATAGGATCAATTCGGCCTCCATTCTAAGACTCCCCAATCCGGCCAAGCCCCTCGGAATCAGGACCGACGCGTGCAACGAAGGATTAGGATGCCTTTTGTTGCAATACTACAATGATAGCAGCTATCTGATTGCATACGCGAGCCGGAAGCTCGTGTCGCGTGAGAAGAACTACGCGACCATAGAACGTGAGGCCCTCGCGATAGTTGAAGAGGTGCAAATATTTAAAATCTATTTATTGGGAAAGGAGTTCGTGATCAAAACGGATCACCGCCTATTAGCCTATTTAAAAAAACAGTAAAAGTCAGAACGGTAGTCTCATGCGATGGCGTTTACTGTTGATGGAGTACCAATTTCGTTATATTTTATATTAAATGTTCCGAAAATTGTAGGCTGACTGCCTTAGTAAGAACCACATAGAGGAGCTTTCTCCTACCTCGTCAGATCGAGTCACCGAGGGTGTTACTCACAATTGTATATATTGTTAAGCTTTATCCCACTGTATATATATACTGCCTTTAATTATTTTTTCTTTTCTTTTGTAATTAATTGTAATGGTCACCATGTTTTGGGGGGGAGGGAGGGAGTGATATTATTGTTACTTATCGTAAACTCCTAAGTTCCACAACCTCATATGAATGGATTTTTGGTTCGCGGGTATGTAGGCCCGAAGTTAAAGATTTCCCTATTAGCTTGTATCCCGTCGGGTAAATTGTTTTCTCCAATTCCCATATCTTCCATTTGTGGGAAATGACATTTCCCATTCCCTATGTCTCTGTGAAATTTCATCTTAGGAAGGGAGGCGTGTGGCAGCATGAAACTCAATACGCCGTTATCACACAAAATTTCCCTAGTCGAGACGGATCACCGCAGCTGTATTTAATTTTGGGTGCTTTATTACCGTCTACTTCCAGTTTGATAACGCCGTTCCGCTCTGAGGCTCAACAGCAGTGTTCATCTTCCCCCCTTTTGGGGTAAAAGGGAATCTCGCTTTATGTAGTAAGAACCATTTCATGATTCCCTTTCTTATCATGATTTTCAGTTATCTGAACCTGCTCAAGAACGTATAACTTCAGATAAGTCTGTGAGGCTCAGCCCTCATTCCCTTAATCAAAACGTTTATCTCACGTCCGGTATCCAAAAAGAATACCTCTAAAGAGTTGTAAATCTTACATTAGACTGCAATTTGCAATTAGTTGTCAGTTTTGTAATTAAATACTGTACTAAATACAAAATATATAGCATCATTATATTGTTACCAACAAAATTGATTGCTCGCTTACCTTTTAGCGAACAAGTAAATGTGATTTTGATTTTTAATATAGCGCTGTTCCTCATTAAACATTAATAACAGCTTTAACACGTTGAGAACGTGATTTATAGAACTTTTGGACAGTATCTGGGAGAATTTTGCGCCATTCCTCGAGCAAAAGCGTCTAGCTCTTTGATATCGAAAATTTGATCCTTAATTATTGATCCAAGTGGTAACACAAATGATTGATTATATTAACTCCTGGTGATTGCGATGGTAAATCGAAGTTTACACCATCATTTTAATTTATTTAAGACCGACTTATAAAGAAACTATTGGTACGAATTGGTACATTATCTTCTTAGGAGGTGGCGCTGAAATTGCAAAGAGCCTTTGCACCATTGGATCCACCTATTTACCCAAACTTCACGGATAGACTTGAGAGCTCACGCTGCCATGCAATATTGCTAATGGGCAAAGGAATTCGTGATATTGCTGCCTGTATCAGCAGTAATCCACCTCCTTGCTTAACTGTTGAAATAAGACAACCAGGATCATAAGCTACTTTTCTATACAGCCTCTAGACGTAAACTCAGAGTATGGAAATAAAGTATAAGGAAGATTCGTACAAAAAGATCACATTCTCCATTTGCTTATTGTCCAGTTGTTGTGAAATGAGGTAAAAGGAAGATTCGTACGAAAATATCACATTCTTCCATTTGTATATTGTCCACACCCTACATAGCCAAGGTTTGGTAAAGGCAGCCTTTCGTAATACCCGGTCATAAATTCCCTATTAACGGTTTTGTTCGAAACAAGACTTGTTTGATGCTAATTAAGGTTTGTATTCACCTTTGAAGTTAGGCTCTTATCATTCTTTGACAATATGCGCTTTAGCATCTGACGGTCTCTCTTGCTGTGCGTTTTCTTTCGTCTGCTATTACTTTATTGGAGCTTTTCGTTCTCTGATTCCCATAAGAAGTCATGATCTTAAAAACAGATCGTCTGGAAACATTCAACATTTATAAAGTTTTTTGCTGAAATTCTGAAATGTCTTTCTTATTATTATGAATTATCACTAAATTACAAAAAATAAAATGAAGTTATAGCATAAAATAATGTATAGCATATTCAAAATTGTTTTTCAATCTTTCAAAATTGTATTTAATATTAATGTCGTTCAGAATAACAATTGAATTAAGCATGCCATTCCATTATTTTGTTTGCCCACTGAATCTTATCGATTATTTTGTATTATTATTTGATTCTTACGCGCTGAGGATGGCCTCTGTTGAAGACCGAAACACTCAGCAAATAATATGTTTCTAAAGTTTCCGTGGATCTTCATAGTCCTTCCAATATATATATATATATATATATATATATATATATATATATATATATATATATATCACTAGAAGAGCGTCTCTATCGTGGTTCAATGACGCTACTTATGCGAGAGGTTGCAGGTTTGAATACCGGTGGAAGCTGATGAGTCTTGCTCTATATATTATTATAAATTTCAGCAACGCAACAATGAATATTGTAAATTCAATTTTACAGTTCAATTTACCTTAGATAAATGTGCACAAATCATGCCAAAACTTACATTTTCGAATTTTTAAGCAAATTTATTTGGGTTTATCTTGGTCAAAATACCAATAGTAAAAGTACCAAAGTACCAAAGATTAAATAGAACCCAAAGGAAATCTAGCAATAAAAATCTAAAATAATTTATTCAAAATTCTAAGATCGCTTAGAGCGATAGAAAACCGCTGAAATGAATTCTTTCTTAGATGGGAAAGTGAATTGAAAAGAAATCCACAAAAACCAGGAAAGCATATCAAGCAAAGAATGTTTTATTAGTTTGGATAAAGGGAAGCAGTCGCCCGAAAACTTATAAAACTTGACATAATACTCGCATCGCCATCACACACAAAAAAAAAAACAGCCCAAAGAGAACGTTGAAATTTTAGATGGCAAGATCTGGATAGATTCCGAACTAAGACATTCGCAGAGAAGTATTTTTTCGACTTAAGTTGCGGTGAATTGTATTTCCCCAAACATAAAACGTATAGTTCTTTGTGTGAAATTTTTATCGTTGCTATGAAGAATGAACCGTATTGCATAAGTTTCTTATAAATATTAGCCATCGAAATGATTAAAGTATTGCTTCTAAAGCTTTCATTATTTAATATAAAATAAACTTTGCATTTCACTCATTTAAAGTGTTCTAAAAATTAGGATGATCCATTCTATGATCTATGAATTAAATCAACTATTCCTATATGACATAATGCCTTTTTTTACAAATGATTGGAAAATAATTTAATAACTTTAATAGAATACGAATGAAACTTCCCTGGGAGGGTTTATAAATTATATATTTTCTTTATTCTGGATCGTATTTTAATGACACAAGATCGCGAAAATAGCCAAGGACCTTCAAACGCGGCTGATCCTGCCCTTCGGGAAAGCCTGCCTGAACGATATTCTGCAATTGAGGGTGACGTGTTCGACCAATTCTAAGGAAATTCAACCTGGACTTAAGCGATACCGCCCAATCTCTTAACTCCCGTTCCTTGTTAAAGCCATTGAAAGCAAGCTTGATCTCCACTCGACTTCTTGATTGCATGTTCTCTACTAACATTATTGAGAGCTTCCTGTCTAGGTTTAAGGCTTCATAGAGAAATTAATCAAGTTTCCTTAATATAAGTGACCCTCTCGTGCAAGGACTAATGCTACTCGAATTCCATTCTCTTACTTTTTAATCTTGCTTATGTCAATCGCATTGTCTTTCTTTAACCTTATCGTGATCTCATGAATGTTTATAGAACCACCCATGAGTGGTTCCACTTTTACCTAGCGTACCCAACTCATTGTGTTCATGGTGCTGCAATGAGACAGCCCCGATTTCCTTTGTATTGCCGTTTCAAATCGGGAAAGTCTTATGTATTGACGTGCCCTGTATATCTAGGCTATGGAGGTACGTTTTGGTCTTCCATGAAGCTGGGTTTTTAGTCCTCTCCTTTTTTCTACCTCGATTTTCTTCTCCCAGCATTCTTAATTGTCGTCTCAATCTACTAGTTTTAGGTCGATGACACATAAATCCACGTATTTCCCTCACTAACTTCGTTTGTTGAGATTATTAGGTATCTTCTCTCATCGTGACATCTTCACTAAAAGTCTCGTTGACAACTTTTTCAAATCAATTATGATAAAAATAATGTGACGCCGGAGGGAATTCCTTATTTTGTTCATTGTACAAAAAAATTGACTCCCTTTCTTATGTTTGAGAGAAACTCCCTCCCTTGGACTCTTCTCTCAAACATTTTCTTATCTGTTTAACGGACGATCTACGAAAGTTTGTAGACTTGAGGAGCGCCGTGAATAAATTAATATTATTATCATTATTATTATTACTATTTTTAGTTGCTTGCACGCGATTCTATAGGTTACTATGTCGGTCTGTAGGTCGGGCGATTGGATGGTAATCATTTTAATTTTCAATGAGTTTTTGAAAGGTTTCAAGGTCGTAAGGTCATATGGAGATAAGGTCATAAGTTAGAATAATTGATAGAACGTTACTTAGTTCTGTTGACCTTATTGTCATTATTATCACTTCGATAGATAATTTTCCTTAACTTCATAAATACTACGAACACATTCGATATTTCCACTGAAAGGATCCGTGTTGGGTTATTTTCAAAATGTTATTTTCCATATTTCATCGAAACCTTTTATATCAGACCTAATTTTTAATTCACTCAAAATTATATTAAGCCACTGCTTTACTTTCTGTGTAACCACTTCTTCATTAGTTTGTTGCTAAACTGCCTCAAAGAAGGTATGAAAATTTTCAAGTTTTGTGTCAATTTCAAACTGATCAAATGTACTTCGTCCATACTTATGTGGGGTACAGAAGAGAATCCCGTTTCTTTTATAATCCTATACTTATATTTATATTTCATGTAATGGTTTCTTGAGAATCAAACTTCAAATTTAGAATAATATCAAAATAATTTAGTAAAATTGAATGAATGGTATTTCATATATAAAATTCAGTGGATAAAACTTTTTTCAGGATTTGATTTTTTTCTTTTATCAAATATTCTCTCTACAGATATAGAGTATTTTAAAACCAGGATAAAGTTTCATTTCCCATCTTTAGCTTACTAATTTTATCGGTTTTATATAGAATCACTGAAAATGTTCCAAAGATAAGGAATGAAAAAGCTGATAGATCCCAATAAATGTCCTTCTACATCTACGCTTTGGTCTTTATTTTTATGCTTAAATTGAGGATTTAAGCAGAAAATTGAGGGTTTTAGGCTCAATTCTGCCCCCAATCAACAAGTGATTGAATGTGTATATGAAGTCGCTATCATTTTTTTTATTAAAAGAAGAGGATCCTTCTTTTAAATTGCTTCAAAGGGTTCCGTTAATTGTGAAATCTAACATTAAAGTTTTTACATCTCCTACAAAAACGCACCTTTTGACCTATTGCCTTCTTTTGTTGAGAGGAGAATCGGATCCTTAAATTTATGATTTTGCTTCCCATTGTGAGTAGTTGAAATTCAATACTTGGCTGTTTTCTCTATTTGAAAAACCCTCTTTGTTATATGAAGCTTTATGCGCAACTTGCTTCAGTCAAGAACGGATCAATTGCAACACAATAGAGGCCTGGATAAAGTAAAATGTGAAAAAAAGGTTGGAAATTACCTGTTGAAAAAACGTTAAGAAAAATTAATAATAAAAGTCGGAAGGCAAACTTGCTACATCGTAATAAAGTTTAATTGAATTTTTTGACAAAGTTTTAATCTGATACTCCTGGCCTATCTTGAAAGGGTGTAGAATGCAAGATATTCATTTCCCACTCAAAAAAATTCTGTTCTAACTTAATTTCTGTGTAGTTTTAGATTTCATTAAACTCGTAATACCAAAGGGTATTTAATTTCATGTACTCAGTTGAGCAGGATATTTACCTTACTTTGTTGTTTTTTTAATATTGAGATACTATGGAGCATTAATCAACCAGGGCATAGCCATCACAATGCCTAAATGTTAATACCTTAATATAAATCTAGGAAAGTACGAAAATGTAATAAAGAGAAACAAAGAAAAAGTGAAAAAAATTAACAAAAGATTCCATGAAAAAAGCTACCCAAATTGGCCTGGCTACTCAATAACTCAAAATAAAAAATAGATCTCGAATCCAAGGTACTCTCAGATCTCTGGCAGCAAGGCCACATCCTCCCAGAACTCCATGACACCACAATCTGGTGCTCACGAGCTTGCCTCAATGTGTAAAAAAGATAAACGGTAGCGAGCCACGGAATCACTGCCGCGGGACAAGCACCGCACGTGAAGCTCCTTTTGCATCGGACATTCGAACAAAAACTGATTCACTCCCTCAGGTAGTAAACAGTCCTCAAGGAATGGTTCAGAAAAACTGCATCAGGTCGTGCCGCGTCCAGATAGAGTGACTGATTCAGTGGCTTCTCACGTGCCAGCCAATAGTGAAGGTGTCCACGCTAATAAGCAAGTGCGATTACAGGCAACCAAAAAAATTCCCAAGATCCGTCTCCCATTTTTTTAAATATATTACGGAGGAATATCGTGAACGGTCAAGTAACTAGGGCAGGCAAGTTCAAAACGACGGTCGGGTATATGTGCAAGTAGCTGGTTCCACTGATCAGCACGGTCGTTCATAGCAACTCATACATATTCAGGGACCCAGCAGCAAACAATCTCAACATCACACCGACGTTCAGTATGATAGTCTGAAGAATCGGCACCGCCACTAGAAAAATCACTCCTTACTCTTGAAAGAGTTTCATAGCCCTGAATAAAAAAAATTATACCTCAATCAGCGTCTGTTAGTGAGCTAAATGAGGCCCGATAGGATTGTGGAGAGGCTGAGCCCACGCGTACGAGCACATTATGCACCGCACATAATAGTTCGAGAGTAGCAACAACCCCTGAGTCGAACAGAGGCTCTCTGTAGAATACGAGCTGAAGACACTGTTGAGCCATGTCGAAGATTCACCATATATATATATATATATATATATATATATATATATATATATATATATATATATATATATATATATATATATATATATATATATATATATATATATATATATATATATATATATACATATATATATATATATATATATATACATATATATATATATATATGAGGAATTAAACCACATTCTTCGAAGACAATTTAATTCAGAACAGTTTCGGTGTATCTCACACCCTTTTTCAACTGACACTGGATAGAAAATATAAGAAAAGTGCATATAAGCATAACACAAGGTCAGATCGTGAAAGATCCCCTCTTTTTTCCCCAATCCCCTACTTGTGGCTAATTTGGGGGGAGGTTAGGCCTAAACATATTGAAGGGCTGACATTTTACTATTTTGTTTATTTGCTTTCTTATTACAGGATTAAAAGAAAATTGTCCCTCAGATAGATTTAAATTAGGAACTGACGATATCAAGCTCGATTCTACGATTCTTCTCTTAACATAGTTAGCCGATTTAAATACCATTTTACCTCCATTGAAATCGATCGTATGATTTTTGTCTCTAACATGGCAAAATATTCCACTGCTTTCGCTGCCCACTCTAATATCTCTTTTGTGTTCATACAATCTCTTGTCTAAATTTCTCCCCGTTTTCCCTATATAAACTTTATGGCAATCGTTGCATGGTATTGCATATACTCCTATGTTAATATGTTCTTTGGGTTTCCTGGCAATCATCAATTGGTTTAAGTTTTCCATCCGGTAATTGCAAGTGGTTGAGGCGGTCAACGAAATCTTGAGTGTTCATAATGTGTGCAGATGAGATTCTTCCAACTGCAATTACCGGAGTGAAAGCTTGTGAGCTTTGATGTAAATTCTTTGTTTACAAAAGTTCCGGTTGACCAAACCATGGGCCTTCTGCGGGAAATCATGCCTAGACTTAATTTGGATCTTCCCGTTTCTACGAGTAAATTTATCGATTTAGTTAAATTATGTCTCTCTGACAATGTGTTTCGAGTAAATAATGAGTTTTATAGACAAATATTTGGCCTTAGCATGGGAAATAGTTTATCTCCGATTTTGGCATGTCTCTTCATGGAATATTTTGAGACTGAACTCCTTCCCACAATTTCTTCCCCTAACTTTATATGGTTGAGGTACATTGACGATGTATTTCCTGTATGGCCTAATGGAAATGATTTTGATACCTTTTTTAATAATTTGAATAATTTGCATGTCTCCATCAAATTTAAATATGAATGGGAATATGATAATAGATTACCCTTTTTAGATGTCCTCATTAATAAAGATCACCATGAATTAAAACTTGACGTGTATAGGAAACCAACCCACTCGAATGCCTATATACATTATTTTTCGTTTCACGATAATACTGTTTAAAAATTGGTAATTTCTAACCTTTTCCTTAGAGCATACAAAATATGTCATCCTTCCTATTTAGATGAAGAAATTGTCATTATCAGGACCATTTTTTCTAATTTGTATTACCCCGATTGGTTCATATCGTCTGCCCATTTTGCAGCTAGAAAAACATTCTATGGTAATAAGCCTTCCCGCACTAATGACTTCAACAAATGTATAACATTGCCATTTAATAATAAATTAAATAGTTTAAAGGACATATTTGGAAAAGCGGGGATTAATCTAGCCTTCAAATATAATAATTCCTTAAACCAATTGATGATTGCCAGGAAACACAAAAAACATATTAACATAGGAGTATATGCAATACCATGCAACGATTGCCATAAAGTTTATATAGGGGAAACGGGGAGAAATTTAGACAAGAGATTGTATGAACACAAAAGAGATATTAGAGTGGGCAGCGAAAGCAGTGGAATATTTTGCCATGTTAGAGACAAAAATCATACGATCGATTTCAATGTAAGTAAAATGGTATTAAATTCGGCTAACTATGTTAAGAGAAGAATCTTAAAATCGAGCTTGATATCGTCAGTTCCTAATTTAAATCTATCTGAGGGACAATTTTCTTTTAATCCTGTAATAAGAAAGCAAATAAACAAAATAGTAAAATGTCAGCCCTTCAATATGCTTAGGCCTAACCCCCCTCCCCTTCGATTAGCCACAAGTAGGGGATTGGGGAAAAAAGAGGGGATCTTTCACGATCTGCTCTAATGTTATGCTAATATGCACTTTTCTTATATTTTCTATCCAGTGTCAGTTGAAAAAGGGTGTGAGATACACCGAAACTGTTCTGAATTAAATTGTCTTCGGAGAATGTGGTTTAATTCCTCATCTTTTCTTGCGATATTGCATTAATTTTCAAATATATATATATATATATATATATATATATATATATATATATATATATATATATATATATATATATATAAATATATATATATATATATTCCGGGTTGAAGGTCAAGGTGAGAGGCGTGACCTTCGCTCGTCTCTGCTCGAGCCAGACGAGGGGGAAGCTAAGAAGTGGAGGAATGGAGATTCCGGACGAGTGCGTGGAATTGAATAACTACAGGAATGAGTGCGGTTGGCCGTTATGATAATGATACGAGTTGCAAGCGAACTCCAGTACTTAAGACAAATTCAAATTTAAGTATCCATATATCAATAATTATAAAAAAAGAATTAATACAGAACAAAAGGACATTAACTTACAATGACCACAGTGGTTTGAATTCATTTTAAATACACTAGATCACCTTAGGTTAATAATGACCTGGAGCTATACAACAAATGAGATAAGAATAAATAAGAAAAAGGAAATATATATTACAAAATAAAATCAAATCCGCCAGGCAAAACAAAAAGGTACAGAATATTTTAGCTTGCGAGCAAAAAGGAATTATGAACTATAGATACAAAACATAGCCAAAAAAATCAATCATAAAATTTGAGACATTTATTACCAGATTAATTTGGGGAAGAGTCTAGAGGGTTCCTACTCAGGCTATCTGCGATACAGTTTTCAGATCCTTTCATATACAATATTTTAATTGGAATTCCTGGAGGAACAAACTCCATCGCATAAGTCTCCCATTATTGTTTTTTACATTACGCAAGTACGATAGCGGTTTGTGATCCGTCTCAATGATGAATTCTTTGCCTACAAGGAACATCTTGAATTTTTGTATGCCTCAAATTATGGCAAGGGCTTCTCGCTTAATTACGGCATAATTCCTCTCTCCTTGGAGTAAATTACGACTTGCGTACGCAACAGGGGAACTTTCGTCATAGTCCCCATATTGATAAAGGACTCATCTTATCCTTTCGTTGCTAGTGTAGGTCATAATACGGAACGGCTTTTTAGCCTTGGGTAACCGGAGAATAGAGGCGGACGACAATTTTCTCTTAAGTTGATTAAAGCGGGCGACTGACAGCGGAGTCTAGACAAGGTGCTCAGGGGCCTTCTTTTTCAGCAAGTCGCATAGGGGCAGAGAGGGAGGCAAAGTTTTAGATAAACCGGCGTTAAAATGAAGCGGGGCCCATGAATGTCCTTAACGGTTTCCTAGTGGGGAGCAGTAGCATGTCTACAATGCAGGGATTTTATCTTCCTGGGTGACCAATTGATTCCGCCCGATGTGAAATCCGAGATAATTTATAGTGCCAAAGGCAAAGTGGCACTTGATTGGGCCGATCGTGAGGTTGAGCTTGCGTAATCGATACAGCAGCGCTTGGAGGGCAATTAGGTGTTGGTCCCAATCCTGGGTTACCACATAGATATTATCGAAGTAAAAGGTTTCGTTCGATAATCAATCCAATATTCGTCGCATCATACGGTTGGAGTTAATACAAGCTGTCACCAGGCCAAAGGGAAGCCTGCAGAATTGCACCAACTCTTTGTCCATGGAAAAGCCGTGTATCTTTTTACTTCTTTTAGGGGGATTTTGCAGTAAGCCTTACATAGGTCTAATTCTGTAATGAATTTAGCTTCTTCAAAGAAGTGGAGGTTTTAGTCGATGAGGGGAATTGGCTTGGCGTCGAACACTGTAACGGAATTTAGTTTTCGGAAATCGACGCACGTACGATATGATCCGTCTGACTTTTTAACCATGACAATGAGGGAGGAGTAACTAGATTTGGAGGGTTCTATAATATGTAGTTTTAACAAATTATTGACCTCAGCGTTAAAAGGTTCTCTTAAATGGATGGGGGTGTGGTATGGCTTGGATTGTATGGGTTCCTGAGAGGTAAGAAGGATGTTATGCTCGAACTTTGAAGCATAGCCAGGAATTTCGGAGATCACGTCTCCAAAATGACTCAGTAGCGACTGCAGCTGACTTCTCTGAATGGTCAAAAGCTGGTTGCTTATCTTCAATTCAGATAAAAGGAAATAGGTGATGCCGGGAAATATGGGCAAGAGATACTCCTTATCGTGTTTCACACAGGCAACTTGCACCACGTTTAAGGGATCCAGGGGATAGCTTGATTCCATGGCTGACTCTTCATCAATTGCCAAAATATTGCTGGCACAGGCACGGCAGTGGTACCTCTCCAGCATGTTGACATGAAATAACTTTCTCCCTGACAATGTTCGGATCAAATAATCAACGTGGTCACGCTCTTTAATCCCTTGGAAGGGGCCCTTTCATTGACTTAAGAGTATATTATTATCCGTAGGGAGTAATAATGCCTCTTTACGAGCTGAAGACACTATTGAGCCATTTCGTAGATTGGCCGGTGGTATATATATATATATATATATATATATATATATATATATATATATATATATATATATATATATATATATATATATATGTATACTATATCTATATATCTATTGCGGGGTGGGAGGTCACGGTCAGAGGCGTGAGCTTCGGTCGTCTCTGCTCGAGACAGACGAGAAGGAAGTTAAGTAGTGGGGGAATGGAGATTCTGGACGAGTGTGTGTAATTGAAAAACTACAGGAGCGAGTGCGGTTGGCCCTTAGGATAATGATGTATGCTTAGCGGTTCTGAATATAGAAAGTTTCAGTACAAAAAACAACTTTGCTTACTTGCTTAGGGAAGTCCATCGAGGTCGATGATGACGGATGTCTTCAGGGCGGTCTCCGACGATGGGTGTGACGATGACTGTAAAGGCCGATGCGTGATCCACACTGACGGCCACACTCAGGGCACCGAAGGTCTGGCACCGGCGGCGGAGGATGCCGGAGCGCCCCTTCATGGCGCTGCTGGCGACGTTTGCTTCGCCGCCTGGTCTGTTGTTCCTCAAAGTGCGCAGCACCACGATGACAGGCAGTGCGCCACCCACCCCTGTCAGCAGTTGTGTCTTCGAGATGGTCTGGGTTGATGTTGAAGTTTTTCAGTGCCCCTTTATTTTAGTCCTTGTACCTTTTTCGGGCTGCCATAGGAGCATCTCCCCTCCGACAGCTCCGCATAAAGGGTACGCCTTGGCAGGCGATCAGCGGGTATTCAAAGCACATCCCCCAGCCTTCGCATCTGTCTGCCAAAGAGAATGTACTTGATTCTTGGTACACCGGCGCACTCCAGCATATCTGTATGAGGCACACGATCTTGTCAAGTAAGGTTGAGGATCCTCTTAATACACTGCACATGGAAGGCTTCCAGGAGCTTGATGTGCTTCCGGTATAGGGTGAGTGTTTCGCTCCCATATAGCAGCACGCTGAGGCACACAGCTCGATACACGGTGACCTTCGTTGCAAGTCTAAGGTTGTGGTTTTGTATCACCCGTCAGCAGATCCCACCAAAAGGTGCTGATACCTTGTTGATTTTTCGGTTTACCTCCTCATCAACAGAACAGGCAGCCGACAGTACACTACCGAGGTAATTGAATTGGACAGGGGTCTTGAGCTCAGCTCCAGCGACATTCATTACGGACTCTACTTGTGGAGCAACACCGGACCTCTGGTACATCACCTCAGTTTTTTCAGAGTTGATGACAAACCCAAGAGTGCTGTAGATGTCTGAGATGGTGTTTAGTGCTCCTTGTAGGTCTTCAGGGTAGTAGGAGAGAAATACGCAGTCATCCGCGTACTAAAGTTCAAACACTCCGTAATGCGAAACCCTTGTTCGAGCTTGGAGTCGGCGTAGATTGAAGAGGCTCCCATCAAGCCAGTATGTAAGACCAATTCCCCGCTTTGGTACGAATCTCTCACGAAACAGCAGGGTTACTGCAGCGATGTAGATGTTAAACATGACGAGAGCAATCACACAGCCCTGCTTGACACCAAGTTCCACGCAAAACGCCTTTGTTTCTTCACCTCCAATGACCACGGTCGCCCTCATTCCGTCGTGAAAAGTTCGAGCAACCGCTTTGAACTTATAAGGGGATCCAAACATCTTCATGACGCGCCACAATATCTCCCGGTTGACTGTGTCAAATGCCTTTGTCAGATCAATGAAACTCAGACACAAGTTCTGATGCTGTTCGCGGCACTTTTCCTGTATTTTTCTGGCCATAAAAATCATGTCTATTGTTCCTCATCAACGATGTATTTGTTCAGCCGCATGAGCAACACCTTTGCTAGGGCCTTCCCAGCGGCAGCCAAGAGAGAGATTTCCAGGCTGTTCCCGCACACAGCTCGGTCGCCCTTCTTCTTGTAGATTGATATGATCCTGGCGTCTTTCCATTGCTGCGGTACACATTCAACCTGCCACATTGTAGAGATCATTTCGTAGGGACGAAGGTGCAAAGCATCGCCACCATGCTTGAGGACCTCACTGGGGACAACCATCAACGCCCGGTGACTTGTTGTTCTTCAAACTATGGATCGCATTCTTGACTTTACTATTTAGAAAAACACAATATACAAATAAAATGAGATTGGATACGCAATGAAAATGGATACTCCTTATTTACAGTTCTCAGACTAAGGGTTTCAGGGAGAGTGAATAGACTCAGTTGGGAGTCAGCGAGCGGCTGCTGAGGAGCCAATATACGAACAAACATTTCAGGAGTTGACTGGATACATATCCACGATTTAAGTCGTCACAAGCCTAGCTTTAGGATTTGAAGCCTATGGAAGACGACGGGGGGGGGGGGGCGGAGGATTGCACGGGTTGGTCGCTATGGATGCTTTTAACCATTTAAACACGAGAGTTGATATTCGAGGGAGTATTTGCGCCAGATGAGAACGGAGCCGATTCCAGGAATGGCCAATCGACTAGGGCTGTCTTCATTCGGAATGAATTCTTGCCTTCACGCTTGAGGGAGGGGGGAGACGGAGCCGAATCAAGAAATAGTCGGGTCTCGTTCTAAAAATCAGGCCTATACTCAAGTTGCACGGCCTGTGACTCAGGTTAAATATGGCTCAACCGGAAGCGATTTGCCTCAAGCCCCGAGGGGCCTTCTTCTTAATCAGACACAACACCGGGGGAGGGTGAATCATCGCGAAGTTTTCGATATCGCGCGGTGAGGTGGGGGCGTCTGCTCCGCGGTATCGACGGCCCATGCTTCTGTTTTATCACCGGAGGTATCTCCGATTCTCTCACGGTCTGGCTTGGCGTTTCTCGACCTCGTGGAGCTTCTCGTTCCTCGTAACGGTTTTATTCTCTCTTTCTGACAAGCCACATGAGACCAGTGTGGTGGATCGAATCAAGACTGACAATAAGCCTTCGGATGCTGAAGAAAAAATTCCGCCCAAATAGTTAACTTCGAACAAATGTAGAAGCGGTATAAAAGCAATCGGGTAGCCCCATCAGCACCCAAAAGCCTACACTCAAATGGGCGAAGAACGAAGATGTTTGTGTACAAGAGGCTATAATTTACCAATATGCACTTCCCGGGTGTAGCGTCGATCAAAACTAAGTAGATGCAACAGTATTAGTCAACCAATCGAATTAGCCTCATTTAAGAAATGTTCCTGTTCAGGATGATACTCACAGGTAGCATACGAGGGGCGGTCAATAAGTTTGGCAATTCAGATATAAGGAAACGAGATAATGAGGAAAAGTTTTTAATTATTTTTCAATATAACTACCCTCGACTTTAATGCACTTGCGCTAGTTGTCCCTGAGGCTTCGAATTCCGACAACCAGAAATCTCCCGACTGTTGTTCAATCCACTCCTGGACAACGAGCTGGACATCTTCATCGTCCCCAAACTGGCATCCACGCAGCGCAGCCTTGATCTGGCGGAATAAAAAGCAGTCGTTAGGGGCCAGATCTGGACTGTAGGGGGAATGGTTGAGCTCCTCGAATCCACACTCGCGTAGGGCAGCTTGTGCAATTCTGGCCTTGTGGACTTTGACGACGTTGAATTCGATCATAGAGCGTGAAGTTGCTAGGGACCTAACGGGCATAGACCCTGGTCATAGCCAAATTGTCGTGGATGATGTTAATAACACATCCATGTGATATTCCAAGTTCTCGATCGATTTCTTCGACCTTCACCCGTCGATTTTCAAGGATCATTCTCTCCACACCGGCTTTATTGTCCTCCTTGGTTACGTCTGACGGGCGTCCTGGAAGAGGGTCATCTTCAAGGGACCCACGGCCATGGTGGAACTCCCTATTCCAGCGAGCAATGGTTGCATAGGAAGGGACGGTGTCGGTGTACACTGCAACCATGCGTTCATGGATGTCTTTTGCATTCTTGCCTTCCTTGGTCAAAGATTTGATCACTGCGCGGTGCTCAACCTTCTCCATTGTTGAAAGATTTGTGACTGACGATCTGCGATCAGCTACTGCTTCTTAAATAGACGAGGCAAGAGTGTGCGGCTGCAGGCCCTGACTTGTCATAAGTTGTCCTAACACCCCGACAAACAGCCCTCCCCCTTCCTCTGTTTTGCCCTACCGATTCGCAAAACTTATTGACCGCCCCTCGTATGTTTACTACTGTTGTCTTGGTCAAAAGCAAAACAAAATGCCACTTTTCACAGCAAGAGACATATACAGTCTGTTGGAGTCAAGAGCTAAAAGATAGAATGAATATTCTCGTATGTAGAGTGTAGCGAGAACATCTTATATCAGCACTGAGATGATAACATTAATCTCAACATCAAAGACAAAGAGGTTTATAATACACCTATCCGGGACACTTCTTTTTCCCTACGAGCTCGTAGAGGTGTCATCTGCCCAAGTATTTAGAAACTCCTAGCTCGTAAGAACTCGTGCAGAAAAATGAAGGGGGGCGGTCCTCTCGCCTAAACAAAATGCATGGTCTCCATGATACCGTAACGCCATGTGTTCTCATAAGTTTCCTCCAGAACAAAATATATCATACAGAAATGTTTCTTCCGAAGGAGAGCCTAGAGGCAACAATCGATTGGAGTAGAACTTATGTTTGCCGCGTTAAGCTGAAAGGAAAGAACTTACAATGTCATGGAAAGAGAGCATTTGTTCATTTTTCATCAAATTACATATGCAGGCATGAGGTTAGACAAGTTGGGCTCGGTTTGAATGATCTGGTTTAATGGGTGAGAATGGGTGGAGGAATTAAAAATCTGGATGCACTCTGGAGTTTTTAATTGACGTTTCACCTTTCAGCTTCTTCAAAACAGAACTATAGATGAAAGGAGATCGCTCCCTATATATGCGGCAGCCGTCATTCCGGGTCACGGCTGCTCGTCCTCGATCGGCTTCTTTGAGTTGCTTGGTTGAACTTATTGGACGCCGCCCTTTCCGCTTCGTTTCTTACAACCCTAGCTGCATAATTGGCCAGCCTGAAGAACCCGTCCCGGTGACTGATTGACCTGTCGGAGATGATATGAGCCGCTTCAATCATTCGCCCCTCTCTTTTTTGCTAATCCCTTATGAAATATTGTAATCTTATCCCAATTAGGTAAATGACCATATTCATCGACATGTACTACCATTGCGTTTGGCGTTCTATGAGATTTAATGTCCCGTTTATGGACACTAATCCTGGTTTTGATATCTCTTCCTGATTCCCGATAGTAACTTTGGTCGCATCTGTCACAGGGTATTTGAAAAATAATACCCTTCTCATTTTTAGCTGTCGAATTGCTATGTCTTAATAACTCCTCAATTCTGGTTCCAGCAGATTTAGCTATCAAAATCCCCGCCTTCCTAAGAAATCTGTTTAATCTTTCTACCGCCATAGAGTATGGAGTAGAGAAGTACTTGATCCCTTTTAATCGTTTCTCGACGGGCTTATTACCTTCGTCTGCCTCAGTGAACCTCGCCTTTCTACTTCTCTCCGCTATTTGCATTGCTCTTTGCTGTAATTTTATTAAAATACCATCTGGATATTTTAGTTCCATGAAGGCTTTCTTAATTTACTCAAATTCTTGATTTAAAGGCTTTCGCTGCAAGGGCGAATAGCCCTTATATAAAACTTAATGACTACCCCCGTCTTCGTTCTCCTGTCATGTCCAGAGAGAAAATGAATAAAATCGTCCTTATTCGTGGGTTTTCTATATACAGAGAATTTGGCCCTGTCATCTTTGCAAAAAGAAAGCAAGGTCAAAATTTCGACAAGATCGTGTATGATAACGCTAAAATAAACGACAAACCTCGTTAACCGCTGTGAAGGAGTAGGGGGACAGGATATCATCCGGACCACGGCTGCTATATGCGAAAGAAGCAATAGCAGAACGTCTCTTGTTTTACTTAAACGGCGGTTCAGTCATGGTTTAGCCGCCTCTGAATGTATAGCATAATTAGCACCTTAAAGCGACAGTACAACATCCTACTAAAGAAACATCCCGATGAGTGAATGTAAGGAAAGCGATCGTAATGACTCCATCACAGACAAAATGCCCAAGATACTGATCCTGCCTTCCTATAGAACATAAAAACGGAGGGGCTTTGATGAACATACCAAGAATCTTTTTTACCAAGTCTCGACTCCTCTAAATGAGTGTTCTACTCATTGAGTAAAAAAAAATATTCCTTAAGAGGAGAGCGACGAGCTTAAGGCAAACCAATCGTAATCTGTCACTTTCCCGTAGAAATTTAAACAGACTGAATACGCATGGACTACACTAAAAGCAGGAACTGTGGCGAATGTGGAATTGAACGCTTCATTCGACCAAATAGCCCCCTTCCCTTCCAAATCCAGGTTGGTGGTCAGCTGAGCATAGGAACACTTCGAGTTAGGAAATCAAAGGAATTCTATAAAATAGGCACGTGAACTCTTTCACATTTGAGACATCCCAAAACAGTTCGTAGACCAGTTCCGCTAAGACTCGGCCCTGTACCTGATCGAAAAAAAAACACAAAAAAGGAGGTTGTAGGAAGTAAGATCTGATCAATCAGAATTTACACGCATGACCGTACAGGAAACATTCATTGTAAACTACCTTTGCATGTTGGCATGCTATATTTGATCGCAGAAGGGATGACGGTGATAACATCTCCGCGGCAGTAAATTAATATCATCCAGCAGGTAACGACTCAGGGAGCTTCTCGAGGTCCAATGTAACATATAACTGTCACGGTGGCACGAGAGAACTCTTTTTCTTTCTCACTTCTTATTTGACCCTAATTTCCCTTGATCAGCTAGGTTGTTAGTAATGTCCACAATGGAGCAATGGAGAAGCTACTTAGCATAGAATGTTTACTTTACGAAGTTGACGCCAAGATGTGGAGTCATGCACACAGGTGTGACCTCAAGTGTCCAAAGGGCAATCAGTTTGAAACTCTAGAAGAGATGGGCCAGATTAACCAGAAGGTCCGGCTGAAAATGGAGAAAGCTTTGATTCTCTATCCCGTATGTAAGATAAGAACGTACTCAAAGGAAGATCATGTGCTCATCGAACAATATCGCCACATCACTTGAGTTTATAACAAGGCATCGCTTGAAGCCAGTGAGGTCGAAGACGCTTTGTCGCCACTCAATGAGGAGCCCGACGTTCTTGAGGCCTGTTTGTCTCCAAAAAGCTTCCCTCTAGAAGTAGGACCACCCCCTCCCTCTCTTTCATTTTTCTTTGTTATTATTGTTCTCTTAGTAACCTCAATATCACTATCAAGTCCTTATATTGTTTTGATAGTATAAACTTAAAGATACAAACGGTTTCTAATTAAAAAAAGCGATTAACTATTTTTCATATTTAATGTCACTTTATATCACTTTGTAAATGTTCAGGCGATGAGGAGGGTGAGTGGGATGGGGAGAGCAAGTGAAATTTGGAGGAGTGCTATTCTCTTCTCACTCAAATGTCTCAGGTAGTCTCAAACAAGCTAGGATTTATTCTTTGTCGTGAAATCCCTGATATACTGTAGCCCCATGTGAGCAACAGAGATGCCGAACTTGAAACTTTTAAAGTTATTAAATTAGACTTCATAGGTTCATCTTTAACTACCTCTAAATAAATATATGCTATAATTAAGCTAATTTAGAATTTTAATTGATCAATTTGATCATGACTTTAACTCAACCTCGGAGATGAAGATTAGGGAAGAGTATTGCTCAACTTGTGGAGGAGGTAAAACAGTGATCGTGGTCGCTTTAGGTTTGTAAGATCATGCAGTTTTAGAAGCAACATGCGTGCATTAGAGAGCATCGTGCTTTTTATCGAAAAGTATGTCAAGAGAGGTGAATTCATCATAATAACGCAGTGTATCTTCCTGATCCAGTTCCGGATAGAAAAACAATTCCCCGTTGGGTTTCGATCTTCAGACGAACAGGGTTGTAAAATGTGGCAATTGTAAGAGCTTTGATAAAGTAGTCTCACAGGTTTCCTGCGCAGAAACACGGCGCTGTCCTATACGTGGTCACTGCAGAATTTTACACAGGTTACTCCACATGCATCTATACAAAATGATGGTCGTGAGGAGTTTAGTGAGGAAACTCGTATAACTTCGTATGGGGACATTCTCCAAAGCGTTCCCCAGCAGCTATTCTACTCTGTAGTGACTTAGCTCATTCCATTAAACAGGCAGGGTCAACAAAGAGAACTTCAGATACTGGTCTAACACCAACCCTCGGGATTTCCATCAGCGACCACTCCACAGTCTGAAACTTACTGCCTGGTGTGCCGTAGGTAATATAGTTTGTGGAGTACTTATGTTTTTAAGAATGACGGTGTCAATGTGACAGTAACCTCAGATCGTTATTGTGAACTGATGGAGAATTTTTTCTGTCCAAAAGTCAACGAGTTGATTGAAGATCGTTATCCGGAAGAAGTATGGTTCTAGCAAGATGATGCCACATCGAATACGTCTCGAAGTTTACTCGGACTTCTCTGAGAATTTTTCCGCGTGAATCTTGTCTCTTTAAGGAGTGAGATCGTGTAGCTTCAATGTTCGCCGTTTTTGTCCCCTTGCTGACTTTTTTATGTGGATGTACCTAAAATCACGGGTGTGTCAACACCGGACAGGAAATTTTCATGACCTCAAGATATCTTAAACGCAGGAATTCATTACGATTACATGCGCCATGCTCCGGGGGTTAATGGAAAACTTCCAAGAGAGACTTCAATACTGCGTCGACATTCACGACCGCAATTAATTGATGTTATTAAAAAAAAACTCATAAGGGCATATGATGTACTTTTCCGAAATAATATTTTTTCTGTATATCGATTTGTTTTTTTTTCATAGCCTTTACAAATCATAAAGGAGGCGGCCTCATTCAATCTTGCACTTCATTTCCATGGTTCCTGTGACAGCAAAGGTTGGGAGCATCTACACACTTGGATGGGTACCGATTGAAGACGGCTCACACAGGGAATTCTTTTGAAAATTAGAAACCCCTTTACCAGATGGAACTGGTGGAAGGAAAAACTACCCTACAGTCAGTCGGGGTAATCTTAATATTTCTTGCAATACTTCCATATTCATTTTTCTTTTCCAGGTATGCAACATTATATTCCATCCTATTTTGTTTCATTTCTTGATTTTGGATGGAGACCTATACTCTTTCGTTTAGCTTTGGCAAAACGAAAACAAGAGCTGGGTGCATACGAGGCTGGTTAGAACAGATAGCACAACTCAAGCCTCTTATTTCCCCTAGAGGGCCAAACGTCGCCAGCGTGGCAACCTACCGCAGACTTTCATGTTTGAATTTTCAAATGCAAGTTTTCCTGCTAACATCCATAGAAAAAGACTGACTCAATGTTCTACCCATTTCGTTGGGAACTCTCGTTCGGAGACCTATATTTAGTCTATCTTTAGAGCTTTTTGGAAACCTTCACCAAGGTTTGTTGCCAGTAAGAAATAGTTTAGATTTGGTATTGGGTCGATCTAAGTTACTTTAAATCTTCATCTCCGAGGTTAAGTTGAAGTCATGATCAAATTGATCAATGAAAATTTTAAATTAGCTTAATTATAGCATATATTTATTTAGAGGTAGTTAAATATGAACCTATGAAGTCTAATTTAATAACTTTAAAAGTTTCAAGTTTGGCATCTCTGTTGCTCACCTGGGGCTACAGTATATCAGGGATTTCACGACAAAGAATAAATCCTAGCTTGTTTGAGACTACTTGAGACATTTCAGTGAGAAGAGAATAGCACTCCTCCAAATTTCACTTGCTCTCCCTACCCCCAACCCCCCTCCTCATTGCCTGAACATTTACAAAGTGATATAAAGTGACATTAAATATGATTGCTGAAAAATAGTTAATCACCTTTTTTAATTAGAAACCGTTTGTGTCTTTATGTTTATACTATTAAAACAATATAAGGACTTGATGGCAAATAATTTTATATACATATAGGTATCATTGCTAAAATGTGTAAAATTTCATGGGAAATAATTTTATCTGCTATATAAGAATCATTTTAAAAACATGCTACATTGATGGCAAATAATTTTGTCATATTGTATTCATTGTACACAAATGTAAGACATGGTCGCAATTAATTTTATATGCCATGTGAAAATAATTGTGAAAAATGCGACACCATGACAATTAATTTTATATGCCATATATTAATCAATGTAAAAATATGCAAGACTCATTGTCAATTAATTTTACTGCCATATAAGTATCATCGTAAAAATATGGAAGACTTAATGCTAATTAATTAATTATCTATGCCAAAGAGAAATCATTTCAAAACTTTTTTGTAAAACAGAAAATTATTATTAACTAAAGTTGATTTTTTTTTGTCAATATTTAGTGGACACCTTAGATAAGCCTAGCCTTTTAACAGATTTGTCCGTATATGCTTGAGTTTAGCAGGACTCAAAAATTTACCCGAGTACAGTTATGGCCATAAGTTTTGAGAGTAATATATATATATATATATATATATATATATATATATATATATATATATATATATATATATATATATATATATATATATATATATATATATATATATATATATATATATTTGTGGAAATTTTACGTGATAGGAGTAAGTATTATAATATTTAAATTGTTGTGGGATTTTAAAACAGGCAGCGTTTCAAAAATAATAATAAAAAAACTGCACTCCTTCGCTGAATCCAAAATCGCGCTCCGGTCCTAGTCCTGTAGGTAAGGTTCAGTTCATGGAGCTTTGCTACCCGGTCAAATTACCTGATTGATGACAAATATGGGTTCAATTGAATGATTTTGTGTAATTATAATTTATTTCGTAATACCTTTTGTAAAAAGAAACGTCTGAATCTTTTTCAAGTCCAGAAATGGTTTTTCCAAATAAAACGTGCAATCATTGTTTCTCTGCCACAAAATGGACAGAAGTGCAAGGTAATAGATAGTTATTAGGGGTATTGCATCAAGGAGTGCTATCTTTAGAATTATTAATGACTTTAAAAAGACTGGTTTCACTCTTGTGAAGAAGTCTTTTTGACGCCCAAGAGCTTTAAATGAACCTCAATATCGCCTCAGGTAAAGTCCCAGGGATCAGGTTGCCTCCACTGCCAAGCTTGCTCACGATTGGAAAGAGGCAGGTGTGAACGCCCCAACAGGCACAACAAGGTGGAGAATTTAGACAGTTTCAAATCGAAAAGGACTGCAAATAAGCCGCATCTCGTCTGAATGTATTGTTAATGACTGGGACTAAGTCATATTCACTTATGAAGCTCCCTTCCGCTTATATGTAGCTTTTGGAAGATCCCTCGTTATGACAAGAAAGGGGACCCCTTTGACGTGCACTGTGTCGTGTCAAGGGTGAAGCATCCGAACACTCTCCAAGTCTGGTGCTGTGTTTCATCTAAGGGAAACTTGAGCAGTAACAATTAGCCCAAGGACACTGCTCATCAGCACCTTTTCCCAACGGCTGAGGACCATTTGGGGTATGATAAATGTATTTTCCATCATTATGGCGCACTATGGCACACAGAAAAAGCAATAACAAAGTTCTTGGGTGAAAATAACATTAAACTTTCGCGACCTTGGCCCTGGAATTCGCTAGATTGTAAGCGATAATCAAACTGGCAGTTAATAAACAGAAGCCATCGAATTGTGAGCGGTTGTTGGTGCTTACTGAACAGAAATAGCGCAATATCAGTATAGATATCATCACAAATTTGGTCTCCATCATGCCAAAATAAATGAAGCAGTCTTGAAGAACAAGGAACATCAAGAACACGGAACATCGCAGTCTCAAAACTTTTCCCCATGAATGTAGGACTACTCTTGAACATCAATTAACATGTACTAACTAAATGAGACAATATACATTGATTTTCTTTGTAGTACTTCTTCCTTCGGATTTCCCGTGTCCATGCAGTCTCTGTTTTGCAGTAGCCATTTTCATCCATGTTGGTCCCCGTCTTCTCGCCAATCAACTCTTTCTGCTTAAAAAATTCATCTTCCAATTTTGTTTCGTCCTTTATCTCCTCCTTCTGAAGGGGACATTGATCTTCATAATTCTTTTTTTCCAAAAGTGTTTTCTTCTCGCCAATATTACTGAAATCTCTTCTCCTGCAAATTGATTAACACTTCGGTTTCCTTGGTCGTTTCCATTCTCACCTCATTCCCAATTCTTTCTTACCTTACCACACAGCCCATCATCCATTTTTTTACTAGAAGTTTTCTATCGACCAAGTTTCTGATACAGAGGACGTTGCGGTTCTTACTACTCTTCTCAAAATTCAATCCTTTAACCTTGTTCTTTTCCTGCTATTACACAACCCCATGACACATTTTCCAATTCTTTCACCCCATTCCGATATTATGAGTTATTTCATCATCTTGTGATTCATCTAATATTAAATAAGATGCTGAAAACTTAAACGCTTTCACTCGTTCGAATCTTTCATTCAATAGTAACATTTAACCATTCTGGTTTATACCATAGAGCTACAAATACTCTATTTATTCTTTTTTAATTTTAATCCTCTTTCCACCGTCGTTTTTTCAAGACTTGACTCATATCTTACTCATTCTATTCTTCACCACTTATAAACAACTCACTCGACAAAAGGATAGCCTTTAGGATCTCTCCTATAACATTACACCAATGACTCGTGCAAAAATAAATGAACAAAGGAAGGAACCTTGATGGACACCTACCTTAACTTCAAAACTTTCCATTAACTCGACACCTCTTTTTACCTCCGAATGTCCCTTCATATACATCTTTTACCAATCGAACTATTTTTTCCTCAAACAACGCTATATTTACTACCCAGGTACCTTCTCTTAAGCTTTCTTCACATCCATGAAAACCACATAAAGATCCATATTCTTTTCTCTATACTTGTCAAAGGCCTTATTTTTACTAATTGTTGTATCTTGTCTAATTCTAGTCTTTATGACTTAATGCTATATTTTCATTGTGCAAAACCGACTTTATACTTCGGTCGTTACCGTATTCTAGAATGTGGCTGTTTCTTTATAAATGGATGTACTTTCCCTTTCCCTCCTTATATTTTGGATTCTCAGATCATATTCATGAGATTCCAAAGTAAAACTATTCCCTCTTTTCCGAAGAACTTCCATGATTCACCTGAAATTAAATCCGGTCACGTTGCCTAACCTTTTTCGAATTCTTAAATACTCTTCTTAATTCCTTTACTCTCTGTTGTTAATTCTATTTCATTTGGTGTCCTTTCCTCTTTTAACCTTCTAAAAGTATTTCTCCATTTATAATATCCCCCCCCCCTTCCAATGCCGCGACAGCTTCAGGTTGTTTTCTGTCGTCTTTGAATTGGACACACTCGTGGGAAGCCCCGCCATTTGGTGGGAGCGCTCGTCTGCACCTTATTACGAGGACTGCATTTGTCCCCCAGATTTCTCAGCACATTTTTGTTGAATGTCCCAATCTGGGAAAACTTCACCCACGTTACCTGTCTTAGAACCGGGACGAGCGGGGTCGCTACCGCTTGTCCCTTGTACTCGAGATCGGTTCGTGCACACAGACTTGTGGACTATACGACTTTTTTGAGGAGGCTGGTCTTCTCTCCTCTATTTGAGAGTTGTTGTTTTTTTGTGGTTGTTTGTTAGGTCGCATGTCCCTGCGCCGGAGGGAGGCGGGCCAAACACCGACGCCAGAGTGCGCTTCCTTCTTGCCTTTTTGCTTGTTTTCTTGTTGTTATTTTTTAACCTTTGTCTTTTTTTATCGTTTTTATTTTTTATTTGCATATCGTTACTTGTTTGTTTGATTTATAATATAGCCTATTAGTAGGCTGTGTTGTGTACGGAGACATAGGCCCAAGTAGGCAGTCGCCAGATGGGCTGTCAAAATGGAAAAGAAATCTCCATTTATAAAAATCTCAAAGTATCAGCTCTACTTCTCTTTGATCACCTCTTCTCTACCTAGTCCAGTCCTTCCTTTTTCTTTAGCTTTTCGAAAGAATTTAAATAATAATCTCTATAGGCCCAAGCCAGCATAACGCAGATACACTTCTCTAATGAACTCACTTCTTCAATACCATTCAGGAGGAGTTCAAAAGAATTATATCACATGAATTTGCCCAAAGGATGATATATATATATATATATATATATATATATATATATATATATATATATATATATATATATATCTTTGCCCTCGTTTCTCCTGAGAGTAAATTGAACTTGAAATATTGTAGCGTACTGTGTTGCAATTGAGTAAATGACATAAAAGCGATACGAAAACGGCGATTAATTTACTTGATGGATTTAATTCGTTTCCTGGTATCTCCCATGCCATCTTTCTGCAATAAATTGCAGTTGGTGCAATATTATGATGAAGTAAGAGGCCTCAAACCTAAACCTTGCCTTATATAAAGCAATTAATTTTAATTCCTTAAATGGAATTTGATTAAATTAAAATTCTTATTTAAACCAATATTCTTTGACCTCAGTATTCTGTATTTCAAACATCCACAGAGAATTATAAATATGTTGCATTGTCTTTAGAAGCATTAAATCCTGCTCGGTGCTTGCTGCATCATCCCGTTATCTTTCTTCAGAGATTAACTCAGTTGAATAAGAATAAAACTCTAGTGGGATTTAATTTATTTATTAAAATTAACCATAATGACTGTGCGTGTAAATAAATATGAATGAGTTATCAAAAAGCATGTGTGAGAATTATAAAGGACGAGAGTGGTGCTTGTGAGATGGATAGGTTTGGAGTTGATAGTGCCGTGCGAGTCGATAGAGAGGCTTTAAATTAAGTTACGTGAAAATATATTGTTTCAATGTTTCTGTACTGCCAGAGAATTTAAGTAGTGACTAAATATCACCTCATTCTTTCCTTAATCTTAGCTTTATCAATTCCCTCTCAACTGAAGCTAACAGTCTTAACTCTCTTTTGACGTCAGCAATTAACAATATTATTTATTGCAACAATTACCGTGATGGACATGGAATCAGATACTTGTATATAAATATTCCGTAGAGGGAAATTCGCAAACTCCCTATTTTTAATATAAAGGGTGTTCCAATAACTTCGACCGATTTTAAATGTAAGTTAAGTTTAAGCGTCTAAGGTGTTTTTTCTTTTTCTTTTAGATTTAACAACTTCAGTCTTTGGCAATTTCAACCATGGAAAGATTAACAATCGAGCAACGTGTTAAAGTTATCGAAGCCTATTACGAAAATGGACGTTCAAACAGAAACGCATTTCGGGCACTTCGCGATTTTTTTGGTCAACATAATCGACCAACCGAGAGTGCAATTGGGAAAATTGTTCGTAAAGTCAAACAAACGGGGTCGGTGGCAGATAGGAAAACGCCATTGCGTGCTCGTTTATGCCGTTCAGCTGAAAACATTGCTGCAGTGCGCGAGAATGTGGCCGAAGATTCAGACACCTCTATTCGTCATCGCGCGCAGGGATTGAACCTGTCCTCTCTACAACAACGTTACATCAAATTTTGACAAAAGATTTGTCCCTACACGCTTACAAAATTCAATTGACACAAGAACTGAAGACTGCTGACTATTTGAAGCGCCGTACATTCGTTAATTGGGTGCACGAGCAAAGACAAGCCGATGATGATTTTTCGCAAAAAAATCATTTTTAGTGATGAAGCCCATTTTCATCTTGGTGGATTCCTTAATAAGCAGAATTGTCGCATTTGGGCTGATTAAAAACCCAGGAAGATTGTTGAAAAGCCACTGCATACAAAAGTTCACTGTTTGGTGTGTATTTTTTACTAGCGGTATCATTGGACCGTATTTCTTCGAAAATGATGCCGGGAATTCTGTTACGGTGATAAGCAAGCGATACCGTGCCATGATAACCAACTTTTTATGGCCTGAATTGAATTCTCTGTAT
The DNA here is from genome assembly GCA_963969495.1 of Ceratothoa steindachneri. NCBI lineage: Eukaryota > Metazoa > Arthropoda > Malacostraca > Isopoda > Cymothoidae > Ceratothoa > Ceratothoa steindachneri. The sequence continues at coordinate 81,940,734 of OZ018322.1, forward strand.
TTCGAAGATTTGTGGTTTCAACAGGATGGCGCCACATGCCACACAGCCACTGCAACAATGGCTTTATTGAATGAGAAGATCCCAGGGCACATCATCTCTCTAACCAGTGAGATCAATTAGCCACCACGATCGTGTGACTTGACGCCTTTAGATTTCTTCCTTTGGGGTAATCTCAAAAACAAGGTCTATGTCAACAAACCAACAACAATTCAACAGCTGAGGGATGAGATAATAAGGCATATAAGTGAGATCGAGGAGCAACTATGCAGATATGTCATCAAAAGTTTTGACCATCGTGTGGGGGTGTGCCGCCGAAGCTTTGGCGAACATTTAGGCGATATTATTCTTCACACATAAAATTTCTAGGACTCAACTAACATCATGCAATAGTGAAATCAATCAATTTTCACCAATAACACTGTTTTATTTACTGCTAACTTCGATCCGTCTTAATGGAACACCCTTTATAAGACCAAGTTATTCCTACCCTGTTTGTTGCTCTTCGATAGCCGGCCGAAAATCCTTTGTTTTATTTACAATATTTTTGCTTAGTCTCGCCTCTGTCTTTTCTCCCATTTTGCTGTGGGCTCGCTTGACAACCTCTGAAAAAATTGATTTCCCGAAAGAATTCCAATTGAATGCGATGTCATTTTTCCCGAATACGTATCGTCAAAGAGTTTTCATTTGCATTGCCACTTACCTCATAAATGAATGATTTCAAAAGAGTAAAATCAAGGAAAAGGAGATTATACAAATTTGAAAAAAGACTGACTTCTCTTTTGAGAGAAATAATTCACTATGAAAGCGCGTATCATATCATTAATTACCAAATACGTTTTTATAACCTTCGACATTTTCTTGACGAATTTCGTTTTGTAAACTAGTAACAAAGATGTACAGTTTACTTTCTCATTTATTAAAATTATTCCCTATCATATTATAAAAAAGGAGTTTGGATTAATCTTCCAGTAGCAAATGCTTGCACTGACGGTAGAATGTCATTGTTTTCTTTGTTCTTTTCTTTTGAATCGTAGCCTCTTTGCAGTCCTCCTTCATACGGTATCGATGTCAAAAGTCTGGGTTTCTATCTTGCCAATAAAATGGCATAAACTAAAAAAAATCCTTTTAATTCATGTATATTTCTTAATATATCCCTCCTGAAAAATTGATTGGTAAGGAACTCGAGAAGAGCGTTTATTTATTTTAAATGCCTTTTTCGTATTCTGCATGGGAATTTCCCTTTCTCGTATGATTAATCTTACAGTCTTTGCTTTAACTTCTTATCTTCTTTTATTTAACTCTCTTATGTCTCTGCCTCGAACACTTCATCCGACTGATATTTCATATATTTCGTTCTCTTCAATGTATGATATTTATCTTTTCCTCTGCATCGAACAGGACTCATTACAAAATAAAGAGAAGAGGACATATCAAATTTAACTTCATTATCCTCTCTTGACGGCCCGCCTCAGCTACTTTGTCTCTCATTTCGCTTCCATCTCTGAAAGCATGTGCACAAGAGAGAGCTTGCCTCATGGCATAACACAACATAAAATCCGGGTACATCAAACAAAACCCGCTCCCATGACCCTTCTTCAGACTGACCTATAGACAAAGCCAGAACACAATACAGTGTGCAGTCAGCAGAAGCTGGTCTCCCTACACCACACGTTGTGCTAGTTTGCGTTAATCGTACAATCTTATACCGCGACTTGCTACCTGCAACAGCCCAATATCTGTACAGTACTAGCCAAACAAACCAACACCTTACGACCGAACAAATCACAATCTGCCCCACTTCCAAGCCTAAGCTGTAGTATACCCCTAGGCCTACCCCACCAACAACCGACGACACCCAAGACACACTCAACATCCTACAACTTAAAATAAACTGTATACACAAAAAAACAAAAACAGATGGAAATCAAAGAATTCTTAATCAACCACTTCGGTTGCCATACATGGCTCTATCCCAACCTTGATTTGTTCCTAAAGTGGGTTTGCTTGTAGGTACCTAGTAGATTCGCACCGTTTCTATGGTCTGCATCTAGACTTCACCTAGGAATACGCACATCAGGCAAGATAGATAAATATACGATGAGTGTAAGGCCGAATCACATACACCAAAGATTCCTATCAACCAATACATCTATAATTATCTGGGCCTTCATCCCAGACCATAGCTCACTCCAAATTTAATCTATCTAACGATTCGTCAGCAGAAGAGAATACACTTTTACCAAACTGTGCATACTTCTCTCTTCATCTTGTCCATCAAACAATGAGCCTTTGCTCTAACACCTTCCAACACAACAAAATTTGACCCTCGTTGCATCGACTCCATTGCCCACGTCTCTGCCTGCCTATAATCCCAAGATAGAGAGACAAGAGCCCGCAGCATCACGTATTACTTAAACCACTTATTTATCATAAACACCCCTTCCACCCCTAAACAACCTAGTCACCAAATCAACCTAACACCATGATGCATTATCCTCCGAGCACCTTCCTAAAATCATACCAATATCTATAAAGAAACCCATAGCTCTCTAATCCTCTTGCATTTATACCATTTATACCAGCTGACTGAGACCTAGGCTCCAAATATACTGAGCAAAAACTCCATGGCTTCTTAGTCGCCTGGTTCAGCGTCATAAACAAGCCTTACACACACTCTGCCAGTAAGAAAAACATCCCGAGGAGAAGTAAATCACCATGTAACCCAAACTTCTCCCAAGATTTCAGTCAGCTCACAGAAATCAAGGACTGTATGAAAATAACCACCAAAACAAAACCACCAGAAACATTAGTGATGGATTTGGATTGAATTGTGTGGAGGGCTTTAACCTTGGATCAAAGAAGACTTGATTAAATTATGGTGTGAATGTAGATACGGATGCGTATTCTGAATCACTTTGATTTTGTCGAAGATATCTAAAAATATTATTGACGGATTCCGATCAAATAAAAAGCACTCCAAGACCACATTTCCGCCATATATCACTAAATCCTCTATCTCCCAATGTTAAAGAAAGAAACTGAATACGTAAAAGAATCTGCCTAGGAATCTGGATACGAGGCAAAAATTAATCCTCCGTTCACTGCACAAGATCTGCCTCCTTCCCCTCCACATACTGCATATAAATTAAATAAGTTTCTTCCTAAATCTATTCTTCACTCTTTATATATGACAATGGTGCAACCTTACTTGACATACGGCATAGAGAGTTGGTATGGAAAATATCAAAATTATCTCAATAAATTAGTCATATTACAGAAAAAAGCAATTCGAGCCATCCATCAACTTCACTACAATGAGCACACTAATCGTTATTTTAAGGAATCCAGAATTCTAAAATTAAATGATCTCTTTGTTTTTCAAACATCCTTATTCCTTTACAAAACAATAAAGTGTTCCTATAATAGCTATATATTTAATATGTTACAAACAGCTGATAATATCCATAATCACCAAACCCGCAATAGAACAAAATTTATTTCACCCTTGTGTTCAAAATCAAAATCTCAATGTAGCTTTCTGTACAAATCTATCAAAATATGGAATGGCTTGGACGACAATATCAAATCCCAAACCAATTTAGCTCAATTCAAAAAAGCTCTTAAAAACAATATAATTTCGGCTTACTAAATTTCTATTCAGCTTTTGTTATTGTGTATTTATTTGTTGCCGTACAATGTTATACTGTGTACTACTACTTTGATTTATACATTATAAATATGTTATTATTTATATAAGACTGTTGACTATGTTAACTACATACCTCTTGAAAGAATCGCTGTAAATAAAATAGTTTTTAATTTATCTCTAAATTTCAATTATATAATTATTCGTTATTTGCAATCATTACAATGGTTAGGTTCTCAAATGAATATTAAGTTGTTTATATTTGTATAAACATGAAGGGATTTCTAGTCTTTATAATTTTATGCTTAGTCTTAAGTTTCTGCCCTAAAAGTCACTGACTTATTTTGGGCCCATAAATAATCCTGTATGTATAAGTACTTATAGTAACTTGGCATTAAGATCTAAAATGTAATATGTTTTTACTGTACATTGGATTAGTATGGAATAAATAAATAAATAAATAAATAAATAAAACTATAAGTGGACATACCAACTCAAACAGCGGTGAATAAGACACAAGCGCATTCATTTACTCAACACAAACAGGCTCAACTTCACCAAACAAGCAAACACACTCAACTAACACTGGGCAAAAATCAATAATAGAGCACCTGACCTCTCACACAGTTTCAAGATTGATCACAATTGCATCAAAATTGACGACAATAGTTTCGAGATTGGCTATAATTGCATTAAAAGGGATCACGATAGTTCTGAGATTCATCACAATAGTTAGGAAATTGATCACAATAGTTTCGAGATTGATTACAATAGTTTTGAGATTAATCACAATTGTTTCAGATTGACCATAATAGTTTCGAGATTGATCAGGAAAGTTTCGAAACTGATCACGATAGTCTTGATATTGATCACAATAGTTTCTAGAGTGATTACATTAGTTTCGAGATTGTACAAAATAGTTTTTAGATTGACCATAATAGTTTCGAGATATTTCACGATAGTTTCGAGATTTATCATAATATTTTCGAGATTGATCACAAATAAAGGAGATTTATCACAATAGTCTCGATTTTTTTTTTTTTTTTTTAAGAGCTCATCTGGCGACTGCCTACTTGGGCATTAGTCGCCGTATTAAAATTGGCCTAGTTCTAGGCTACTTTAAAATGAAATTAAAGAGAAAAAAAAACAACACCCCAAAAGGGGGAAAGGAAGCAACTGGTGCGTCGGGGAGAGGTCCCCCCGGCGCAGGAGCGTGCAACTAAAGTAAAAAAACAAACAAAAAACAAAACAAATGCAAAAAAAACAACAAAAAAAAACAAACAAACCTTGCTTAAATAATAGGGAGAAGGCCGGCCTCCCCCAAGAAGTCAACAAGTCCACAAGTCAGTGTGCACGAATCTGTCCCAAGCACAAGGGACAGGCGGTAGCGACCCCGCCCATACCGGTACTGGGACAGGTATCGTGCGCGAAGATCACCCAGACTGGGACATTCGACAAGAATGTGCCGAACAGTCTGGGGGACGACGCAGTCGTTGCAATAGGGCGCAGGCGAGCGCTCCATCAGATAGCGATGCGTCACACGAGTGTGTCCGATTCGGAGACGACAGAAAGCAACCTGAAGCCGCCGCGGCATTGGGGGATAGGTCCATGGGAACAGTCGCGGCGCAATGGCACGCAACTTTAAGTTCCCTTCGACCGTCTCCCATCTTCTTTGCCAAGCAGTCCGAAGAGCTGCCAGTATTCCTGCCATGTAGTCGGTGTGAGGAAGAGCGAAACGCTGGTCCGGTCGCAGAGTCCTCGCGGACTCTTTGGCGCCCTCATCGGCGCGCTCATTCCCCGCAATTCCTACATGTCCAGGAACCCAGCAGAAGATAATCTCGACATCTGCCCGGCTCGCCAAAACCGTGGCGTCACGGATATCGCGAACCAGGGGATGCGGAGATTCCAATGCCCCGAGAGCACTCAGGGCGCTTTGTGAGTCGCTATAGATCACAATCCGGTCTCCGAACCGGGCACGTCGCGTAATCTCCCGTACCGAGTGGTGTATTGCCACCAGCTCGGCCGTGAAGACAGACGCAGCGCCTGGTAGAGCCCCGCTGACTTCAAACAGAGGGGATACGGCGTGGAAGCCGACCCCCTCTTGGGACTTGGAGCCATCCGTATACACTGGCACGGTACCAGCGTGACACGATGTGTGCTCCAAAAAGGTCGAACGCAATACTCCCGGCGCAGTACAAGCTTTGGGAGCAGAGGCGTGGCGACAAATAGCCAAATGTGGTACCCTCCAGGGTGGCGTCCTGGGCAGAACCAGGGGCGCCACCGGCCCGAGAGCTATATCTACCTCTCGAAGGAGTTTCCTGGCCCTAAACTCAAAGGGCTTAGGGTATGACTGGCGTCTCTCGGCGGCATAGGCACCATCGAGATCAGCTGCGGATGCAGTGAGAGCTGTTGGCGACTGAGGGAGGCGCCGGGCTCGCGCGTACAGGCGAGTGATGCACTGCACGCGGCGCAGAGCGATTGGCATCTCCCCAACATCGAACAACAGGCTCTCAATGGGGGAAGTGCGGAAGGCACCGGTCGCAAGGCGAAGGCCGGTGTGGTGGATCGAATCCACCTTCCGCAATAAACGCTCGGCTGCGGATGCATAAAACTCGCATCCGTAGTCGAGCTTCGAGCGAACAAAGGATCGATAAAAAAGTAAGGCGGTAGCCCTATCAGCGCCCCAAGCGCTGAACGTCACGGAACGGAGAATGTCCATGGCGCGGGTACAAGAGACCCTAAGGCTGCGAATATGAGCCTCCCAGGTGAGGCGTTGGTCGAATACAAGACCAAGGAAACGGTGCGACTCAACCACATCCAGGCGCACCCCATTAAGAAACAAATCTGGGTCGGGGTGAAGCCGTGGATGGCGGCAGAAGTGCACCACCTTAGTCTTGGCCAAAGAAAACCGAAACCTGTGCGCTTCGGCATAGCGAGAGACGCGGTTCAATGCCTGTTGGAGTCGACGCTCCAGAGTTGGCATCTGGGCCGCGCCAAAAGAGATCGAAAGGTCGTCCACGTAGAGCGTAGCGAGAACATCTTCCGGCAGCACCGAGGTGATGCCGTTGATGCTCAAGGCAAAGAGTGTGACACTGAGGACACTTCTTTGCGGGACACCCTCTTCCTGCTCCTTTGGGCCGGAGAGAGCTCCCCCCACCCGTACGCGGAATCGACGATCTCGCAAAAATTCAGATATAAACATTGGGAGGCGTCCCCTCGCCCCCATCGTGTGGAGAGTCTCCATGATACCGTATCGCCATGCGGTATCATAGGCCTTCTCCAGATCAAAAAACACTGTGGCGTAGTGCTGTCTACGAAGGAAAGCCTCGCAGACGGCACTTTCCAGTCGGAGCAGAGCATCCGACGTGGAGTGGAACTTACGGAAGCCGCACTGTGCAGAAGACAGATGGCCTCCGCTGTCCAGGAAATAGGCTAATCTAACATTTACCAATTTCTCCATCAACTTGCACACGCAAGAGGTTAAAGAGATTGGGCGGAAACCGGTCGGAGTAGAGTGATCTCTCCCCGGCTTGAGAAAGGCGAGCACAGTAGCGATTCGCCAGGAGTCTGGGAGAAGACCTTCCACCCAGATCCTTTTGAACAAATCTAACAGAAAGGCCATGCCTCGCTCACCCAGGTGTCGAAGCATGGCGTACGGGACATCGTCCGGACCATGGGCGGTGTCCGCGCACGAAGCGAGAGCGGAACGCAACTCACTCACAGTAAACTTGTCGTTGAAGGGTTCTCCGCCTCTGGAGGTAAAGTCCAGCCGGCGGCCTTCCGCGACATCACGACGTGCATTGAATGCTGGCGGAGCAGCATCACGGCTAGAGAATGCGGAAAAAGCGGTCGCTAAGGATTCCGCCACGGACGCGGGGTCCGAGATTGCGGTCTATTCTCCTGGAGAACGGGAGGGGGGTCCTGCGAGAACTTGCCCCGAATCCTTTTGACTCGCTTCCACACCTCAGCTAAAGGGGTCTTCCCGTTAAGTGAAGACACGTATGCCCGCCAAGAAGAGCGGCGGGCGTGCTTCGAAATATACCGGAACCTAGCCCTAGCCCGACGAAATTCAGCGACAGTGAAATCGTTCGGGCGGCGCTTATAGCGCATGTAGGCATAACGCTTCTGTTTGAGGGCCGTCTCACACTCGGCCGACCAGCATGGGAGTGGTCGGCGTGCAAAACGGCCAGACGTCCTAGGAATAGTAGTCAGGCCTACGGCGATGAGGTTGCCGGAGAAGAACTCAACGGCCTCATCTACCGACCTAAACTCCTCGACTGAGATAGAGAATTCAGTCATTTCCTGAAATGCAGGCCACCGCGCCCGCGCAAAGCACCACCGAGGTGGTTTCTCAGGCGGCAGTTGCCCTGAAAATGATATTTGAATGGGAAAGTGATCACTACCATGGAGGTCATCGACCACCCCCCAATCAAAATCAGGCTGTGCATCCGAAGAGCACAAAGATAGGTCAAGGCAAGAAAATGAAGCGGTTCTCGGACAGTGATGAGTAAACTCATCCACGTTTAGGACACCCATCACAAGCTCTTCGATCAGATCGGCAAGGACTTGTCCCCTGGGATTTATGGAGTAATCTCCCCAGAGAGGATGCCTGCCGTTCAGATCTCCAAGCAAGAGATAGGGCCTCGGCAACCGTGCCACAACGCGGCGGAAGTCCCCCGCGTCGAAGTCAGCTGACGGTGGAATGTACGCAGAAATGATAGTATACCTCCTATCCAGGTGCAGCTGCACAGCCACTGCCTGAAAGGAGGTATCTAAAGAGAAGGGAAGAACGGAGACATCATGCCGGGTGTAAACCGCGCATCCCCCAGCCCGGCCATCCCGCGGTGGTGGGGTCGCAAGACCCTTATACCCCGGGAGGGCAGGCAGCGGGCACGCGCCTAGCATGGTCTCCTGCAAAAAAATAGCTAACGGGGAACGGGACGAGACGAGCCTCCGCAGCTCCTCCCAGTTGGCCCGGAGTCCACGGCAATTCCATTGAAGGAATATGCCCTCCAGGCCTAGCTTGGAGGAGACGCGGGGGCCCTCCTCGAATTGAAGACCCTCACGGGAATGGCCGTACGCTTCCCGGGGGCAGAACCCCGGGCGCTGTTGGCCGGACAAAGCGCTGAAGGCGCTGTCGCCTTCGGAGGACTTATTGGGGGAGGTTGGGCTCGCCATGCGAGTCTTTTCCTCCCTCCGCCTCGAAACCTTAGGCGGGCGTTGCGGCTTGGGAGGCGGGGGGCCCTCTTTTCGAGGAACCACCGTCTCCGAGCCACTCGCTCCACCTCGGGGCGTGGGCGAAGGGGCCGAAGCTCCTTTGTTGCTGTCCTCCTTTCGGGGAAAAGCTTTAGGAACCCCGGAAGATGGCCTAGCGACCATCTTCAGGGGTGTTGCCTCCTGTGAGTCTAACGACTCTGTGGAGGCGCGTGGCCGTTTCGCCTTACGGGAAACGGTCACGCTGGAGGAAGAGGGGGGAGCCCTGGTATTAGCCGGGGCTGGGTGTGAACCCTTTTTGCCGCCAGCTCTACCAGGGGAGCGCCCGGGTGTAGTAGAGCCCGCAGAAGGGCTCCGAATGGGCGCGGAAACAACCGTGCTCGTTGGCCTGGATGGGCCAGGAGCAGAGGGTGCTTTTCTAACTATTGAGGCATATGACGTCCCAGGCAGAGCCGGGCGCGCCAGGACCAAGTCCTTAGCCTCGCGGAATGAGAGTCGATCCTGGGCCTGAACGGCCAGGATTTCTTGCTCAAGGAGATATGCACCACATTGCTTCGAAGAAGCAGGGTGCGGCTCTCCGCAATTGACACACTTGGCCACACACGATTTGGACTTATCGTGTGCGACCTTGGAGCAATTTACACAGACTTCGGGTGACCCCGATTTTGCACGTCTACATGATCGATTCGTGTGGCCGAAGCGGTGACAGTAATAGCACCGCCGCGGCAGTGGCACGAATGCCTTCACGCGGTAGCGGTACCAACCGGCACGCACCGACTCAGGGAGCTTGTCACAGTCGAACGTGACGAAGAGTGTAGGGGTGGGTCTCGAGGCCCCTCCCTGTTTTCTCATCACACGTTCGACCTTGACCGCCCCATGGTCGGCCAGCTCTAGGGTGATGTCTTCTATGGAGTAGTCAACGAGTTCCCTCGCATAAACTACTCCTTTTACAAAGTTCATGGTAGAGTGCGGCGTCACACTCACCGGGGTGCCATGAAGTGTCCGAAGAGCACTTATCTTGGCCGCCTCGGCGGGATTCGCCGCATTCGCCAGAAGGCTCCCGTCCGAGAAACGGGTTACCTTCGGCTCTCTACCAATTGCACTAGCTAATCCTCTCCTCTGATGGATCATGTTGCCCTTGGACAACATGCTGCCATCAGTGGAGCGAATAATGAGGAAGCGTTTGAAGCCAGCGGGCTCGAAAACGCCAGGTAACCTCTGAATGAGGGGCCCCGATGTCATCGAGGCTCCGCCCTGTGCACTCTTGGTCTTAGTCAGGGGCTCCGCACACGAGGGGGTAGAGGGGCCGGATGTGCCGATCTTGGCTTGGTCGCCTACCAAAGTGGCAGCAGACCCATCCGTCCCCGCAGCCCCCGCGGATGGAGAGGAGCCCCGAGTCTTTTTCGTCCTTTTAGTCTTTTTAGTCTTCTTCTTTTTTGGAGAGGAGGGCGGGGAATGAATCCGCTTTTCACCTCCGCCGGCAGAAGCCCCTAGGCCAGATGGACCGGCCTCAGCCAGGTCCCTCTCCGAAATGGAGAAGGTCCTAGGTGGCGTAGGGGCACCTGTCGGAGGAGATCCCTCCCCTCCTTCTACTGCCTCGGAGCCCTCAGCCATTTGAGGAGGACCTTGCATAGGGGCGGACTCGGGTTCGGTGCTTGGCGCCGAGCCCGAATTTCCCCCCATGGAAGGCCCTACCGTCTGAGGCTGGGTCTCCTCAAGGACCATGTCTATCACGGGAGGGGCCTCCAGTTGGCCATCCCCTCCCAGGACATTGCAGGTCCCCTTGGCAGTGTCGCCAGTCTTGTTTGGGGAGGCACAGGCCTTGACCCCGGCAAGGTTTAATATTTTTGCCAGCAGGTCTTTTGAGGGAAGCGACCGAAGGGGCCTGGCTTGCCTCTCCCCCCTAAGGGGGTTTGCCCTACCGAGCCGCTTTGATGGGGAGCGGCTGGCTAAGGGCTGCCTGCTGGCTTTCTTGGCAGTCCCCTTGGAAAGAAAAGAGGGGACTGCCGCTGGGAAAAGGGAGGTGCCCGAAAGCACCTCCAGAGAAGGGGGTGAGGGGGAGTCCCCTGCACCCGTAGGCGAAGGAGAGGAGTAAGCCTCCTCTCCGGTTAGAGAAATATGGAGGGTCGCCTGTGCAAGCACAGGGGGGGGGGACCTCCATTTTTTTGCTGGAGCTGCCCGAGGGCGGCTCCGTTGCTCTTGGGGAAGTTGGGGGTTGGGTTTTTTTGGTGTGATTTTCATCATTGGGCATGGTGACCCTTCTTTTAATACGGGATGCAATAGCGCACACCTCTCGTAGTAGCCCGCACTGCGAGAGGTGCTTACAGGCCCAGCAGAGCCAGGCGCCGCCATTTGGGACCACCCCTCCCGCCTGGTGGCCTGGCAGTCCATCGGCATGGCGGCTCCACCTTGGACACGGCGTATAAATGATAGATTTTGAAGACGAGAGGAAAAGGGATGTGAGGAAGGTATGGGTGGGGATGAAGCAGGTAGTTAAAAACCAGCCACCCCAGACCGGAGCTCAGGGGTTAGGGAACATTGTCCCCCACCCCCTCAGCCCCGATGCGGGACGGTTGGCTGAAAGGAAGGTCAGCATCTACCCTGTGAAATTAGAGGCTGACCAGAGAAAGTTGTGGGAGAGGTTCTGTGAAAAGAGAGGAAACAAGTGTTTTGAAGGAAGGAAGAGAGGCTAGGCTGGGGCCGGACGGGGTGCTGAGTCCCGTCAGCACGGCGGCCAGAATGGCAAATCGTCGCGCCCCTTACGGGGACAATAGTCTCGAGATTACAATAATTTCCAGATTGAGCAAAATACTTTCCAGATTGATCACGATAGTTTCGAGATTGATCACAATAATTTCCAGATTTATGACAATAGTTTCGATATTGATCACAGTAGCTTCGAGATTTATTACAATATTTTCCAGATTGGTCACAATAGTTTTGAGATAATTTAGTTTCCAGATCGATTTAAATATTTTTGCGAGTACAATATTTACAGGTTTATCATATTAAATTTGAGATGCAGCGCAAGTGTTGCGCTGCTTACAATAATCTCAAGATTGATCATAATAGTTTCTAGTTTGATTACAATAATTTCGATATTGTTCACAATTGTCTCGAGATTGATTATAATAGTTTCCAGATGATCACAAAAGTTTCGATATTTATCACAATTGTCTGGAGAGTTATTACAATATTATGGAGTTTTATCACAATAGTTTCGAGAATTATCATAATTGTTTCGACATGATCTTAATATTTTCGAAAATTATCACAGTTTCAAGATATATCGCAATGGTTTCGAGATTGATCACAATATTATTAAGACTGATCACAAGGGTTTTGAGATTGATTACAATAGTTTCGAGATTTATTATAATAATTTCGAAATTTACCACAATAGTTTCGAGATTGATCACGATATTTCGATATTATCAAAATAGTTTCTAGATTTATCACAAAGGTTTCAAGATTTTAGAATGACTATAATAGTTTCCAGAATTATGACGATAGTTTCAAGATTTATCACAATATTTTTGAGATTTAACACAGTTTCCAGATTTATCGCAATGGCTTCAAAATTGATCACGACAAATCGGAGATTTATCACAATAATTTCGAGATTACAATAGTATCCAGATTTACAAAATAGTTTCTTGATTCATCGCAATAGTTTCGTGAAAGATCACAATTGTTTTTAGAATTATCATAAAATTTTCGAGATTAATCACAATAGTTTCCAGATTGGGCATAAGTTTCGATATTGATCATAATTCTTTCGAACTTTATTAAAATAGTTTTTAGATTAATCACAATAGTTTCGAGATTGACAGAAATTGTTTCGATAATAATCACAATATTTTCCAGATTTATCACAGTTTCGAGAATGATCGCGATGGTCTGGAGATTCCTAACAATAGTTTTGGTTTTGATCACAATAGTTTTGATATTTGTCACATTATTTTCTAGAATAATCATAATAGTTCTGAGATTGACCACAATATTTTCGATATTGATCATAATAGTTTCGAGAATTATCACAATAATTTCGAGATTGATGAAATTTTTTTATAAATTAATCACAATATTTTCGAGATTTATCACAGTTTCGAGATTGATCGCTATGGTTTTGACATTCATCTGAATAGTTTCAGTGTTGTTGATCACAATGGATTCGATATTTATGCCAATAGATTGAGATTGATAACAATAGCTTCGAGATTTACCACAATAGTTTCAAGAACTATCAAAATAGTTTGGAGATTGACCATAATAATTTCAAAAATGATCACGATAGTTTCGATATTGATTAGGATATTTTCGAGATTAGTCCTAATAGCTTCGAAATAGCACCCACTTTTTGGTTATATCCCTGCTTGATTACTGTAACTGGCTTTTCCGCTTCATCTCACACGTCCAGTCTTCAATTTATCATCATTCAGAACTTGCCGCCGTCCGTTTTCTTTTGCAATTCCCCTCCCACTGTTCTGTTGGCTACACTGACTGCTCACCCAAATTCTTACTTAAATGTAAGATGTTCACCCTTCCCCCTCCCAGCATCTCCACCCTACGTGTCAAGTACATCCATCTAGTCTTTCCCATGATAATCCTATATATTCTAGATCTGCCCCTTACTTGTTTTTCTTCGAGCTGATCTGTGTTTCATTAGTGATAAAACTTTTTCAATATTTGCTCCATGAATATGGAATAACATGTATGCCATTACATTCCACCATCTCCGTTGGCTCTTTCAATCGTAGTTTGATGTTGAGGTATGGCCAAGTGTACAGGAATATGCGCACACAAGCTCTAAGGTAGGCCAAGCAAGGCGACAACTGTTATTGTATCTAAGAGTGCGATTGAAGTAGATAGCAGCAGCTGCGTGACCAAGGAATATAATAAACACAATGACAAATGACAAAAATAGATTTGTAATACACACAAACTAAAAAGACGACAATAAATAAATATATATATATATATATATATATATATATATATATATATATATATATATATATATATATAAAGGTACATAAATGAGACGTACTTAAGCTCCGAATAATAATTAGATAACCGTGGTTAGGGAATGGTTATAATGGGAAATTGTGGGTATTGAGGGATTTACTTCCCTTGAAACTCGAGGGTACGGTGAGGAAACTAGGGGGAGGTCTTGGTGACCTTAATTACTCACGGGTGGTAGCCACAAAACCCACAGCGGTTTGGGCTATTCTTAGGCGCATCATCACCTTGAACCTTGGTGGCAAGATCGATGTGTGAGGACGATAGGGGTACCAGAAGCGATTCAGCTTTCTCGGCTGGAAAATTGGGTTTTGGGAGAGCTGCGCGCTCTGTCGAATGAGGACAGAGCTAAATTTAATCGGGGTCACGACTACGTCGGCCCATCCGGTGAAGTACTGGCACTCAATATGGCACCGTACCACTGGAAACCTGGTAGCACGACCTAAAATGTCGTGCACCAACGCGAACTTGTTATGCTGGGGAGCTACCAGAGTTAGTAGATTGTAGAAACTACTAAACAGGAAGAACCTTTATCTCGGACGACGGTTGACACTCGACAACCATTTACTGTGCCATTTTCCAACTGGAGCACACCGGGGGAACTCTCGTTGAACAGGAAATTTACCTGTTGATCCGGGGGAGAGAGAGCAGTAGAGCTGGCAATGTGGCTGGCGGATTAGGAAAAAGGGCAACAGAGATTTGGTGGACCTGGTGACTCGACGAGGTCCTCAGTTGAGAATTTTAGGGGCACTAATAACTTAAGTGCCCAGGGGTGCCACACGTCAAACATACGATTGGTCTACGGGGCTAGTTGTTAGCCGTGGAGGGGAGTAACGGGGGCTTCACGTGCCTTTTCTCTCGCGGCGAGTAAGGCCTGTACCTGCTCGGCGCCTGTACTTTTACGAAGCCGTTGTTGACCTTGGAGGGGCTTCAGTTAAACCCAACCTCGTGTTTGAGGCAGGCAGGATGATTCTTCTAGACCTCCCTGGGGTAGAGGTCGTGACTAGAAGCGTGAAGGTCGGCTTCTTCCACAGACTCATTGAAAGTGGACGCTCTTCACGACTTATCTCTCTCCCATGCTGCCTTATTCTTTCATTCTCTTCTGCTTCTCTCTGCGCTTCTATTTATCTCTCTTCTGCTTCTCTCTGTGCTTTTCTATCTTCGATTTCTGCTCCTCTCTGTGCTTTTCTCGCTTCTTCTTCTCTCTGTGCTTTTCTTGCTTCCTCTTGTCTCTGTACTTTTCTTTCCGCCCGTTTGCTTCCTTCCTCTTCCTGGACGTAAGCGATTAAATCTTTCCCAGATAAGCCTAGGATCTGCCCTTGTTTATGAAAACGATGGAATAAAGACATCCCGGATATGCTACTTCCGGCCTTGCACAACGAAAATGCTGCTAAAGCTATTGAAGCTTCACCCAAAAACTAATATAAATTTTACTAAAAAATTATTAAAATTCCTCGCAAAGATCGGGCAAACTCACATAAAAAATCAAATAACTAACTAACGGGGGAATCTGCATCACGACACAAAAAAGGACGGTCAGTATTACCGCGTAGCTAATATCCTCTTTTAAGGAACTAGAAAAACTGTGGACACACCACACAAGAATGGGCTTAAATATTTGTTTTTTAACCGTTAATCAAAAGAAAAATTGTCCTAAAATATTGTTGTTTGAATATTCTTGGTAATGCAGCTGCTATCAATTGAACTTAGTGCTTCAAAATCAGGTAGAAAAAACATAAAGGCTGACGCCAAATATCTTTATGTCGAGGTATGGCTAGGTCTACGTGAATATGCACACACAGGCTCTAATGTAGGCTAAGCAAGTCGACAACTGTTATTGTTTCTAAAAGTGCGATTTAAGTAGATGGCGGCAGCTGCGTGACCAAGGAATATAATAAACACAATGACAAAAGTAGATTTTTAATACATACGAACTAAAAAAAGCACAACAATACATCTGGATATATAAAAGGTACCTAAATGAGACGTACTTAAGCTCCGGATACTAATTAGATAACCGTAGTTAGGGAATGGTTATGATGGGAAATTGAGGTTAATGAGTAATTTACTTCCTTAGAAACTCGAGGGTACCGTGTGGCAACTAGGGAGAGGTCTTGGTGACATTGATTTATTCACGGGTGGTAGCCACAAAACCCACAGCTAGTGATGCTACTCTTCTCGAACTCGCGTTTGCGAGATCCGGGCCTCCTGTGCCGGGAGGTCACCGAACGAACTTCGACGAGGGAGGGAGAGGACTTCTCCAGACTCGGCTTAAGCGAGCTAATGGGCCTCATGTCGTAAGAGGTCACCAGAAGAACTTCGGAGGACGGCTTCTCCAATCCTTGATCCGAAGGCGGATGAGAAAGGCTGATGTTACCTCACGAGACTCTTCTCCCTGACCCGAAGACACGGGGGTGATGTCCAGCTCTTCCGTGGCTTGCGATCGTCACTCACACATCTTGAGAGAGAGCTCGTTGAATTGCACTCCTTTCAGGGAAGTCGCGTCTAACCGAATCTCTCAGTCAGCCTGGAGCGGGTGCATATATACACGGAGCTATTCAAAACAGAGAAAGAGATTTAGACCATCTTAATCTTTGTTATCGGGCGTGATGAACCGAGCGCCTCCTTACAAGTAAGTGTCAATAGCTGGGATCAGCAGCCAGACGGGCCACGGTGGCGGGGTCCATAAACACGGTTCACGGCGAATCTAGAAAGTAGTCTCCCGACCCGAGGGGGGGACGGGGAAGGTTGAGGCGACCGGGAGGTAACATCGGTGTGAATTTCATGGGAACCTGTCTGTGGGTCAAAAGAGGGTGAGTTCAACACCTTCGGTCGGAAGAGGGTACGAGTAACGGCTCGCTTTCTCTCCCTAAATACTGTCCTGGGTGGTGGGGAAATAATATTATTCAAAGGGGATTCCTACACATTTCACGACCCACTTTTTCTATAGAGCCTCTTTCTAGCAATTAAAATGTCGATCTACAAAAGCATATGCTCTTGAATAGCGCTTTATAACAATGTATTGTATTGACTTGTAGGTTAACGGCAGATTTATCATCGAAATTTAGAAGCAAAGGAAGCATTTGTGAGGAAGAAAAAAAGAAGATATAGGTGGGAATAGAAAGTTATTTTGGGGGATGAAGTGCACAATGTGAGAAATTATGGTATGTGTAACTGTGCGAACATCAACGATAATAAGGATGGGAGAGGACTAGTAAGTAATTTTGAGGATCCTTGTTTCTTACTATTACCTTTTGGATGTTGGGCTTCTTTGTTTGAGCGAAAGTCAAATTTCCGAAAATCGGCGGGTCAATGTCTTCCAACCTTCGCCCTCCCACTGCCTGTTTTATTGCCTCGTCGTCGCTTGCCGCACTGTTGTTTTACGCTTATCTCCTTTTTCCGAATAATTATTTTGCCATGGTCCTAGCGCCCTTTTGTCTTCCCGTTTTCCTGGCTCATTAATTTTTCTTCTACCCAAAAGTTCTCCCTCTGCTGACTCATCTTCGTCCTCACGACTGTTTCCAAACCCCCTAGAGCGATTAATAGACTCCTCCCTTCTTCCATTAATCACCTGTAAATGTGACTCCGGCTTCCATCCGAGAGATTATGTCCCTTGATTCTATAGGAAGTTGTTTCAGGAGTCGCAGAGATTTATCCCTTGCATCTCTACCCCGTAATTCTTTCGGGGATAATCGCGTCACACAGCCAGCTTCATTACCAATTACCAACTCAAATCCCCTTTGTTATGCTAGCTCTCTCTTTTTTATTCTCCTTAAACTTCCACTCCCTCTTTATAAATAAGGCTCCTTTCATATTTTCTAAGAAATAAGCTCTCATTGAATTTTTTTCTACCACTTTTTCACTTTAATGGCTGTCTTTTTATGTGTAGTTATTTCTCTATATCCCAAGAAATACAAGCAAGGTAGTGACGATGGTCAATCACGGTTTTCCATCTTTTTTCCTTCTTGTTCTAATCATCTTTCCTTGACAGCTCTCAATTTCTTCTTGCTTCGTTAACAATGAGACCAGCTCTCTAAATCGTGGTTATTTACCATTCTCCTAGTAAACCACAATTGAGTTACTTCGACGAATGTGGTAATTATATAAACGTTAACTCTTTTATCTTCTCTATCTCTACATTGCACTTCCTCAATGATTTAAACATCCTCAGCCCTACTGTCTCATATCTCTGAATGCAGAACAGACTCATGCTTTACTGCCACTCGGAAATTTCTCCTCACCAACCCACATACAGGAAATGTACACTTAATTTCGTTGACGTGACATCGTTGCTTTTTCCATTTAAATAAAAGAACAGCGCCAAGGCTACTTTAAGGATCTTCGCCAGTATGAACCTTGTTGAATTCTTTCTTTCATTATATTTTTCCGCTTCACCCTTCTTATAACAGTTCGTTGTCTGACACTTTTTCGACAAAATGTATATGGTCTTGATTTAGGTACTATTTATACTTAGTTTTTTGATTATAATTGCTGACGGGATTCAAATAAATATTGTATAGGAAAAGTATTGGGACTACCGGAGTCTATCAAAACTAAGACCTAACGTGCCATGTTTTACTAACCATCTTGGAGGTTAGGGATAACAGAGCGGAGCAATCGTTGCCCTAGCATAAAACTGCTGCCAAGGTCAAGGTACTCTCCTGGATTAAAGACTGCAGACCCTGTTTGGCGCACACCTTGTTCAAACAATTAAATTCAACCAGATCAACTTTCAAAAAAAAATCTTGAAAAGAAAGATTAGTGTTAGAAATTTCTGACTAGGAAGTCATAAATTATGTGATTGACGGCGTTCGTTCGTGTTCAAACTTACTTAAAAACTAATGGATTGATTTCTACAGAATTTGGTGAAGCACTAGAGCTTCAACCTAGAGGAAAAGTATTAGTTTTTATCAAGATCCCGTTAGGGTTTTTTCTTACCCTTTTATTAAATACAAGTTATATCTTTGGAGCTGCAAGTGTTAAGGTTGAGTTTTTAAATACATGGAAGAGCTCTTTTTGCCAAATTAACTTTGTGGAGATTATGTAATGGGCAACATGTTTTAATTTGTTTGTATACAAAATTGTACGAAAACTAATCACTGATTTCTTCTAAATTTGGTTGAACACTAGAGCCTTAGCATAAAAGGAAACGACAAATTTTTGACCAAGATCCGGTAATAAGATCTGGTTTTATCCGGCTAGGAAATATTTCCCTAATATTTTTTTAATTTATAATTATATCTTTGAAGCTGCAAACGTTAATGTTGAGTTTCTAGATACCTTAAAAAAGTTTTAGGTAAAGATTCTTTTTAACACATTAATGATTTTTCTATTTTCAAAGACATAATTATATTTAATTTTTTAAATGATGCTCACCGATGTCATTTTCAACCTTCGGAACTTAATAATAACGTATTTAGTCCCATTTCGAAAGTATATTGTTATTTTGCTAAATTTTAAACTAAGTACATTTCTCCCTATTTCCCTCAAGTTTTGGCCTAATATTGGCCTGACTAGTCAACCAATACCAAATTGTTTTAGATCTGCAGGCACCGTACCACTGAAAACCTGGTAGCACGACCTAAAATGTCGTGCACCAACGCGAACCTGTTATGCTGGGGACCTACGGGGGGTAGTAGTTTGTTAGAAACTACTATACAGATGGAACCTGTATCTCGGACGACGGTTGACACTCGGCAACCATTTACTGCCCCATTTTGCAACTGGAGCCCACCGGGGGAACTCTCGTTGAACAGGCAGGAAATTTACCTGTTGATCAGGGAAAGAGAGAGCAGGGGCAGCTGGTGATGCGGCTGGCGGATTAGGCGAGAGGGCAGCAAAGATTTGGTGGACCTGGTGACTCGACGAGGTACTCAGTTGAGAATTTGGGGGGCAATTACAACTTAAGTGCCCAGGGGTGCCACACGTAAATCATACAATTGGTCTACGGGGGTAGTTGTTAGGCGTGGAGGGGAGTAACGGCGACTTTACGTCCCTTTTCTCTGGTGGCGAGTAAGTCCTGTACTTGTCCGGCACCTGCACTTTTACAAAGCCGTTGTTGACCTTGGAGGGGCTTCGGTTAAACCCAAATTTGTGTTTCGGGGAGGGGGGATGATTCTTCATGACCTCCTTAGGGTTGAGGTCGTGGCTGAAAGAGTGAAGGTCGGCTTCTTCCACACACTCATTGAAAGTGGACGCTCTTCTCTCCGCTATGAAGGCCCTTAGTTCTCGAGGGAGGGTCGACATCAGTTGATCCCTTAGGATGAAGTCAACTAGTGACTCATAATCATTTGATACTTGGGCGGAATCAAGCCAAAATTGGAAATTAGGCAGAAGCGTGAATTCAAATTGCCTGTAGGTTTTGCCTGGCTGTATTCGTGCGGAGCGGAATCTAACCCTATAAAATTCTAGATTCATGTTAATGGCAGAAAGAAGTTCTGCCTTTAGGGTTGAATAATCAAGGAAAGCCTCGGAAGCGAAAGTGAGACGAATATGTTGCGAAGACGGGAATTAAATAATGGAAGTAAGTGGGCGACGCCATCTGCTTCTAAGTCCCAATTGTTGACTTCGAAGATTTTCTCAAAGTGCGTTAAATAAGAGCAAAAATCTTCTCCATCTTTATATGCGGGGAGTTTTAATGAGGGCGCTTGAGCCTGTTCATTTCGAGATCTTACGGAGCTTATCTCGACTTGGTCACGACTTATCTCTTTTTCATGCTGCCTAATTCTTCCATTCTCTTCTGCTTCTCTCTGTGCTTTTCTTTCTTCGAATTCTGCGCTTCTTTGTTCTTCCTCTCTCTGTGCTATTCTAACTTCGATTTTGCTTCTCTCTGTGCTTTTCTTTCGTCGACTTCTGCTTTTGTTGCTTCTTTTTCTCTCTGTGCTTTCCCTGCTTCTTCTTCTGCTTCTCTCTGTGCTTGTCTTGCTTCTTCCTCTATATGTGCTTTTCTTTCTTCGATTTCTGCTTCTCTCTCTGCTTTTCTATCCGCACGTTCGCTACGTTCCTCTTCCTGGATGTAAGCGATTAAATCTTTCCCAGATAAGCATAGGATATGCCCTTGTTTATGAAAACGATCGAATGAAGACATCCCGGATATGCTACTTCTGGCCTTGCACAACGAAAAAGCTGCCAGAGCTATTGAAGCTTTACCCAAAACAAATATAATTCCACTGCAACAAGAAAATATTAAAATTTATATTAAAAATCGGGTAACTGACACAAAATAATACATAACTAACTAACTAACGGGAGAATCTGTCTCAGGAAACAAAAAAAAGGACGAGCAGTATTACCGCGTAGCTAATATCCTCTTTTAATGAAGTCGAAAAAGTGTGCACACACCACACAAGAGTGATCTTACAAAATTGTTTGGTACCCGTTAATCAAAAGAAAAATTGCCCTAAAATATTTTTGTTTGAATATTCTTGGTAATGCAGCTGCTATCAATTTAACTTAGTGCTTCAAAATCAGGTGGAAAAGACCCAAAGCCTGACGCCAAATATCTTTATGTCGAGGTATGGCCAAGTCTACGTTAATATGCTCACACAGGCTCTAAGGTAGGCCAAGCAAGGCGACAACTGTTATTGTTTCTAAGAGTGCGATTTAAGTAGGTAGTGGCAGCTGCGTGATGAAGGAATATAACAAACACAATGACAAAAGTAAATTTTTAATGCACACAAACTAAAGAAGCACAACAATACATATGGATATATAAAAGGTACCTAAATGAGACGTACTTAAGCTCTGAATACTAATTAGATAACCGTGGTTTAAGAATGGTTATGATGGGAGATTGAGGTTAATAAGTGATTTACTTCCTTTGCAATTTGAGGGTAAGGTGGGGCAAATTAGGGAGGTCTTTGTGACCTTGATTACTCATGGCTGGTAGCCACAAAACCCACAGCTGGTGAGGCTACTCTTCTCGAACTTGCGTTTGAGAGATGCAGGCCTCCTGCCCTTAGGAGGTCACCGAACGAACTTCAAAGGGGGGGGGAGATGACTTCTCCACACTCGGCTTGAGCGAGCTAATATTTCTCTTGTAGTAAGAGGTCACCAGAAGAGATGACGTTACTTCACGAGACTCTTCTCCCAGACCCGAAGACACTGGTGTGATGTCCAGCTCTTTCGTGGCTTGCGACCGTCACTCACACTTCTTGGAAGAGAGCTCGTTGAATTGCACTCCTTTCAGGGAAGTCGCGTCTAACCGAATCTGTCTATCAGCCTGGAGCGGCTGCATATATAGCCAGAGTTCTTCAAAACAGGGAGAGAGATAGAGTCCATCTTAACCTTCGTTATCGGGCACGACGAACCGAGCGTCTCCTTATGGGCAGGTGTCAAAGGTAGGGATCAGCGTGCCCGACGGATGACATCGGCTGGAGCCATAAACGCAATTCACCGTGAATCTACAAAATCATCCCCAGAACCGAGGGGGGTAGATTGAGACAGCTGAGAGGTAACTTCGGTGTGAATTTCACGGAAACAGGGCGGCGAGTCAAAAGGGGGTGAGGTCGGAAGGCGGGGGAGAGCAACGGCTCGCTTTCTCTCCCAAAGTGCGGTCTTAGGAGGTGGGGAAATACTATTATCCTAAGGGGATACCTCCACAATATATATACTCGTATATAAAGAAAGAAAGAACAACTACAAGTTCTGCGGGTGATAACAACCACCATAGGGCTTTCGCCATATTTATTTTCTGTCTTTCAAAACAATTTTGAAGACAGAAACAAAGAGGCAGAAACCTTGTATTGCAGACTATATAACTCTATAGTACAAAAGAAAGAGAAATTTGACGCGAATGAGCAATGAGACAAAAACAAAAGTTTTTTTAGAGGTAAGAGAAAGGAACATTAGAAGAACACTAGAATCAAAGAGAGCTGAGGGCGGCACAATTTAGGCAATCCTTTACCGAGAAGACAGAAATAACGCCAGGGGAAATATTTGCTCTTTCTTTGTATGTGACATGGAAAATGAGCCTTTAAATTGGAAGCGGGTAAGAAGATGTGGTATAAAAATTCCCTTGAGGTTCCTAGCTTAGGGAGATACTGAGTTTGATGGGGTAAGGCTTTGGGAGAAGTAAAGTCACTGTGCCTGGTAGCTTAGCTTAACGGTAGAGCATCTGACCCGCAATCAGCAGACCGGGGTACAAGTCCCGGCCACGAATTTCAAACGTTTTTCCCTTGGCGTTATTTCTGTCTTCTCGGTAAAGGATTCCCTTCATTGTGCCGCCCTCTGCTCTCTTTGATTCTGATGTTCTTCTAATGTCCCTTTCTCTTGCCTCTAAAAAACTCCTGTTTCTTGTCTCATTGCTCATTTGCATCCAATTTCTCTTTCTCTTGTCCTATATATATATATATATATATATATATATATATATATATATATATATATATATATATATATATATATATATTCGGGTGAGTGTGTGTGTTTCAGGATATTGTAGACCCTAATTAGGATGACCCGTCTTTTGTTATTCCTTGAAAAGTTCTTTTAGAATAAAGACGAAAGCACTCGGAATCGTTTTTTCACTTTTTTTCTTTCAATGTATGTATGACCCGTCTTTACATATTCTTTGAAAAGCTCTATTAGAATAAAGACGAAGGGGCTTGGAATCGTTTTTTCACTTTTCCTTTGTGGTGTTATATATATATATATATATATATATATATATATATATATATATATATATATATATATATATATATATATATATATATATATATATATATATATATATATGTATATATATATATTCGAGTGAGTGTGTGTGTTTCAGGATATTGTAGACCCTAATTAGGATGACCCGTCTTTTGTTATTCCTTGAAAAGTTCTTTTAGAATAAAGACGAAAGCACTCGGAATCGTTTTTTCACTTTTTTTCTTTCAATGTATGTATGACCCGTCTTTACATATTCTTTGAAAAGCTAAAATTAGAATAAAGACGAAAGGGCTTGGAATCGTTTTTTCACTTTTCCTTTGTGGTGTTTATATATATATATATATATATATATATATATATATATATATATATATATATATATATATATATATATATATATATATATATATTTATATATATTAAACAGAGCCTTTTTTGATACGAACCTAGTATTATACAAAATATCATTTATTGAATTAAGTCGTTTACTTACGTCGAGGATTTAATATTTCCGGGATTACAAAGATACTTGTTAATAGACCTATTCTATACCATAACCTTTGCGCTATTCATTTTCTTCAATGAATTATCTTAAAAGTTTGGGTTGCAGATGAAATACAAAATATTAGTGCGTTCAAAATTGAAAGGAGGAAATATAATAACTTAAGGCGTGTGCAACGCAGATGATTTCTGGGCCAGAAAAGTTGGATGGAAAAAAATAATCGGAAATATACGAATATTGAATCACTGGAAAGGGAAGATGAGGTAAAAATGCTTGGGAGTTGGAATAATGTGGGAAAGAGTAAGATTACAATAGAAGGTTAGAATAGATAAAATTCAAAACAAATTGGGCGAATGCTAGTGGATAGTCAAAGATTGAATGTAGCTCTATTAAAAGGCCAAAGAGAAAGAGCAACCTGAGTGGAGGAATGGCGATATGAAACAGGCATTTGAGACCTACTTTCATGCTTCAAAGTGAGAAAGAACATGTCAGGCAGATGGACATCTTAACACAAATTTATTATGTGAAATTTTAAACTAGGATAAAATATCAGTGACTGTGGAAATTGCAAAATACCTAGTATAGTCAAATGGTATGAAAGATGCCAGCCATAATTTAACGGGAACAAGTGTATGGTAATGCATATTAGTCATGTTTTACCGTCCCAGAGATCACAATACAAAATATTAAACACCTTCAACATGGAAAAGGATTTTGTCTCTTAATATCTATTTTTCTAGAGAATTTCAAAATAAGGCACTGTAATTTACATTCATAAATCGGGGTGAATGACAAAATTAATTCCTGAACTTAGATAATGGAAATTTCCGCCACAACTAAGGCTAAATTTCATTTGAAAAGATATTCCCAGTCCAAGGTATAAGGAATTTGCACTTGCATGTATTTTGTTGAATACCCTATATAAAACCATCTCCTTTTATTGACTACAACCAAAGCCTTTTGGTTGATATTGCAATGAGTTTTTGTATTGAATGGCTTCCATAATCCATTGAAGGTTATTACTGAAAGTAATTTAGGATTTCTCTTATTTAGGGTTTCTGGTAGCTAACTAATTTCGCGAGTAATCTTTCTCTCATGCGAAGAAAGCTTCGGGGAAATCTTAGATTTTTCCCTCCCATTAATCAAGGGAAATATGCACGTAAAGATTGATTTGATGGCTTGTATCTCGTTCGATGTTTCCAAGATTATTTGGGAAACAGCATGATCGTAAATTGCTGTGTAGTAAGACGAAATATCTTCGTTGGTTTCGTCAGTTTCCCGTACTTGCATATGGAAACGACAATGGTGAGCAGTACTGTTTGGGGGCTAACCATTGTTTGATTTAGACTACAGAGTTTTATTGTAAGATTAACTTGGCTCTAGGGGTACATTATGTTATTGATTGCGTGTCTTAGTTTTGCAAAGGATCTAAGATACGAATCCGCTTTGGGTATTTAGAATTAGCGGGTTATAAACAGTAATCAAACCAATTCACTGAGAACTTTTTCTTCTCACTCTTTCGATGTTGGTTATGAATTTAATTTAGGAGCTTTTCCATGAATATTTTTCACATTTGTTGTCCTCAGACCCCTTTTGTAACAAAAGTTACGTCGTGTGAGCTTTAAGCAGATAGGATGGTGTTGCATGATTTCAGACTCTGGCCGCGCCAAGTATAGCTCCCTCCTTGGAGAGTCGCACGCTTTGACTCTTTCCTCTCTTAAGGGCAGGCGTAGTTTGGAGGTTTTCTTTGTCTTAACAACCGAGTAGGATTAACTCTACTTAGATCCCCTAAACTTACGCCAGCATTTTAAATCCAGTCTTAGTAATTTGTGATTAACTCTTGCAAATTTCAGTCTGACTTGGGTCGTGGGGTCGGAAAGCTTCATCACGAGATTCACTTTAATTAGGCATAACTCTCATTGTTATGGACCCCAATTTAACTGGAATGCTTGATCTGAGTTACTAATCTTCTTAGGACCTGCATCACTAGATCCAATTTGTTGTTCGTAATTCTAAGTCGAATCAAGAGTCACCTAACATTTCTTATCCTTGGGGCATGATAAACCTCTTTATTATTATTTATATTATTACTGAGACTCTGCGATAAATATGTATAAGGGATGTAGGGGCATATGTAGAATTTGATTTTGTTTACAAACACTTATACTTCTGCTGGTATCCGCATAGGCCTTCATTGTGTAGTTCTATGAAGCTTGTTCTTCATTCATGCTCCTGACATCTCGCGTCTAAAGATATCATAATTATGAATCTACTTTCGGAACATTAGGTTTAAGAAAGTAATTTAGAGGTAGATTTAGAATTGTAATTTAATTTGGAACATCAGGTTTACGAATGTAATTTAGTTTAGAAAGTATGTTTAGGATTATAATTTAGTTTATAAATATTAGGTTTAGAACCGTAATTTAATTTAGAAATATTAGGTTTAAAATTCAAAATGAATTTGGAAACATTAGGTGTAAAGTTGTAATTTAATTTAGAAATATTAGTTTTAAGATTGTAATTCATTATAAAAACAATCGGTATAAAATTGTAATATAATTAAGATAAATTAGGTTTAGGATTTTAACTTAGTTTAAAAACATTATATCTAAAATTCTGATTTAACTTAGAAACATAAAGTATAGGATTATAATTTAGTTTAGAAATATTAGATTTATTATTACAATTTAATTAAGGCATATTAGGTTTAAGATTGTAATTTAGTTTAGAAATATTAGGTTTAAAATTGTAATTGTTGACAAACATTAAGTTTACAAAGGTAATTTAATTTAGAAAGATTAGGTTTAGGATTGTAATTTCATTTAAAAGCAATGTATATAAAATTTTAATTTAATCAAGAAATGTTAGGTTTAGGTTTGTGTCGTAGTTAGAAGACATTAGGTTTGTGACTGTAACTTAGTTAGGAAACATTACATTTAAAATTCTAATTTAGTTTAGAAAAATACGGTATAGGATTGTAATTTACTTTATAACATTAGATTTAGGATTATAATTTAGTTTAGAAATATTAGGGTTAAGATTGTAATATAGTTTAAAAAGATTTCGTTTAAAATTGTAGTTTAGTTTTTAAACATTAGGTCTAGGATTGTAATTTATTTGGAAACAGTTGTAAAATTATAATTTAATTAAGAAACATTAGATCTAGTATTGTAACTTATTTGTAAGAAAAATTCGGGTTAAACTTTAAAGATAAACTTTTCTACTGAGTGAGTGAAATGAACGTGTACTGATAATAATTCTAAATTTGATCAAATATAATTCAATTATAAAATCAAAGGTGCTGGAGTAATTTTAATCTAAACTAATTCTAGTTTAAGTTTGGATAAATTATTAAGTTTTAAAAATAGATTTATTTTCTACATTTAAACATTTAGAGAGATGAAGCATTAAACCTTTTTGATGATATATGTTAAGTTAAGAACTAGTTAGCAGATGTAATTGTTCAAACTTCAATTTTTGGTGCCAGAATTAGGTGTGTAGAACTTTACTGGTCACGCTGATCAAGTGATTCAATAAAAGCAATGTGAAAGCAGCATATATCTATTTGTATCCCAAACAAAACTGTTTATAGAGTTATCGCCTCATATTTCCTCTAAGTAATAAGTTATTAGGAGGCCTAAAAGCTCCTTAAATAGAAAACCAAAGTTTGTTTTTATTTTGTTCACATGATATTAATGTATTGACATAATACACTTGAACGTAATTAGGTCACGTGTACGGCATAAAATGACACTAATCTGTGAAGTAGTCAAACGTCCTTATTATAGATATAAATATATCTTTAAAGCTAGGTTAAGCGAGAGAAGGAAATCATTAAAGGTAGATTAAACGGCTGTTATCATTGTATCTATATAAAAATTTTACTTCGTCGCATATCATCCACTTTCTTTCATTTAAATCCACCCTCCAAACAGATTCGAAGTTCTTCTTGCAAAATCGCCCCAGGGTAGCTCCCCCTTTTGATCTCCCTCGATCTTTTTTCTCATTCCCCAGTGCTCCTTGATGAATTAACTTCCCACCTTATCTCTTCGAAAATGACCTGTTCAACCTTAGACTCATTTCCTTTCTCTTTATCTCTAGTTCCTCCCTGTTCTTCTCCTTTACTCCACTGATATTTTTAATACCTTCCTCTCGTTGAATGGTATCAACTAACCTCAAACTCGCTGTTGTTTAACCTCTCATATATTAACTTAACCTGAACCTAAACAACTAGATAAGCCACTCTAATCATCTCTAAAGGCGATAAAAGGTTAATGTCACCTGGACTCCATCTCATTTATCATCCTCCGACTCTGGTGATATTTTTCAGTCTGGTTTTAAGGCAAGACACTTCAATTAATCGGCTGCTCTCCTAATTTAACGGACCTTCTTCGCCGCTGATTAGTCTTGCATTCTGATACTTTTCGACTTCTAATGGTTGCATTTGAAATTGTTAGAGACACTGTTCTTCTTCACCACTTCCATGAATTCTAACTGGGCCTAGAACGGATTTAACTGATTCATCTTGTATCTTCCATCTCACTTTCAATTTATTCATATTGCGAGTGATTTATCTTGGTAGGTTTTGAAGTTTGGCAACAGTCGATTCTTGGTTCGCTTCTGTTTTGCATCTAGCTTTTTCCTCATGGTATTCCTATGCGTTATCTTGGTATATCTTGTTATTTATATGCTGATGACATGCATTCTTTTCTCCTTTTGCCCAGCTTTGTTTTCTGTGACATAAAAAACTAATAGTCGCTTACAAAAGCATCGCTAATGCCTCTTGCAAAACTTTCTGAAATTCAGTCTTCACAAAACATAGGTAATAGTGGTAGGCACTTTGAAAAACTATTGCTCTCTAACTTAATCACATCACTTCCCATTTCTCTTTTCCTAATAGAGTTAAAAACCAGGGCTTTACCATTTATTATATTTTTATCTATCAAACTCGCGTCGCTTACATATTCAAATCTTTACCCTGCTTTCTCCTTCATCTTAGCCACTACCTTTTCCATTTTGACCACAACAGTTTTGAGATGGCCATTATACATTTATCACTTCCCGCCTCAACTACTACAATTTCCTTCTTCTGCACTAGACCCAATTGGATATAGAAACTTATTTAAGGTCCTTTTCTCCTTCAGGACCTTAAATGCCGCAACTTTCTGCTAATTATTAGTTTATCCCATTCCCTCTGAACCGTATGCTTTGTATTGTCCCTAATAGTCATATATGATGTATGGGCGATCCTGCTGCATCTACATTTGCCTTGAGAATTTTGAATAAACTGCCTGCTGTGATATGCCTTCAAGCGTGACTGAAAAAGACTCGCCTCTCAAGCTTTTCCTTTGTTGGTAGACGGCGCTCTGTGAAAGCCCATGACCTTGAAAAGCGCCAAATAAAAAAATCCATATTAATTGATCAAAGGGTATTGGACGTATTGCCAGAACGTACACTTACATGTTCATCTACACATGCAATTCATCTATTACCCTTTTCAATTGCCTATCTTCCTCAAATAATCAGGTTAAATGGAAAAAAAACACTCAGGTACTCCTTTAGTGTGCAGTCTATGAATGCATTCACTTCTTAGTGTACTCTCCAACCTAACTTAGGTCAGATTCTGTTGTATACCACACAATAAGAGAATATGAGTGTATACTACGCACTGTAGGAGACTAGAGATTTGTATATAGATCCTATGATAAATGCAGAACATGTAAGTGTGAAAGATATGTAGGTATCTAGTTGGAAATTAATCTTTGGTTACTCATACACCGCTAAACTCGTTGAGCATAGCGAACAAAATTAAATTTCGAGCAGCCATTACACCTCTACTCGTGTTTTTATTACGAAAACTAATCAAATAAATCTCGTACATACTCCGACATAAAAATTGATTATCCTAATAAATAAAAGTTTGGACATGTTACAAACAAAGCATTTGAAAATTCAGAGCTCTTTTTATCCTACAATAAATTCAGATTAAAATGTGGCGTGGTTTAGATTATCGCTGCGCACAGATTGATGAATAATGGTGAAAAAGTTAAATTGGCCCGTTATCTCTTTTCTTAAAGATCCTATATTATTTCCGAACCATTTTAATAATTAAATCGTTTTGCGTTGTTTATTCGCTAAGAGTAAATTTCTATTAAAATTAAAGACGTAAATCATGAAAACAATGAAAATGTTTCTTCCGCAGATATGATGGCTTGCATTCTCTAATTGGATAAATATGGCACGAGTATGTAGAAAGAGAAGGCCGAAATAGACCAATATTTTGCTCCTTTGTAGGAGAAATTGGAGAAAGAAGTGGCTCTAATTTTAAGATTTTTTGTTGATTTGCACTTTTTCAAAAGTTTAAAGCGCTTTCCTTTCAAATATGGATTTTTGAAGACAAATAAGCCAATTTATTCGGTATTAAAATTATAAATAAGATATGTTGACAGGAATAGGACCCGGTTGAATTTCAATTCCCGTTCTCTGTGCACGCCTGTCGTGCACAGTTTGAAATACGCTTTCATAAACATACACAAACAGCCTTAGCTTACACGAGTCTTACTTCTTTTGTAGAATGTAGCAGGAAAAGCCCAATCAGGAAAAGGAAGAAATCTACACATGGAAGACTACCACGAAGAAGAAAAGGTACAGAAGAGGGCACCTAAATAACGACCCAAATATCTTAACTCGAGTGTGACAACCGATTACGCGTAAGTTTATATACCAAATTTTACCATTTACCTAAATATTTACAATGTACAACATTCATGCCAAAACGAGGGAAACAAGAGTGACAAGAAAGCTAAGCAGCATAAGAAAGACTTAAAACAACGTTTTGAACACTTAAAAACAACGTAATTATAATACAAACACATTAAATAAAATGAACGATAGCTTGATACTCCGTCTAAAATATTTTCAAAACTATATTTCACTACGAAACAGAAAGAGATTAATTAGCATGACCTCCATGCAACTTAGTATTCACTTGCAAACCTCATACTTCCTTCTACGTTTTGCTGCACTTTTTCTACTATCTTTCACGCTTCACAGGCTGAACACTTCATACGTAAAACCAGGGAAATGAAATAAATAATGAACAGACAAGGATATAGTACACACTGTGGTTCTAAACCCACGTAATGCTGCAGGTCCACTGACGGCCTAAGGTCACCTGTCAAATCTACTCCTCTATTTCCAGCTTTGCTATCTCTACTCCTTACTTGTCCTCTCCCTTTCTGTCCCCCGAATTTTCTACCGCTCCGGCTGAAACCATAAGGGATCTGGTATAGCAGCGTATAGGATCCCCCGCCCCCTACCCTTCACCCCTCTGACCATCCTAGGATAGGCAGAGGGAGTGGGGTAGATGGGGTGGAAGCTCGGCGAAACTTTCACTGTCTCTCACCTTCCACCTTTCCTTTCCTCTCATTTAATTTCATTCGACGAACATAATATTGGTTCGCAGTGTTGACATAAACATTTTTTATACTTTTTAGTTTATTCCTATGTACTTATAAATAATTATAAGAATGCATTAACATCCAAACCCCTAATATAGCCATTTTTAACATTCCCTCAAATTTTAGCAATTGAATATCCCTCCAAAAACTTTCTCCAAACAGTTTAGAAAAATTCATATAATTAATAATAAAATCAAAGTTTAGGAATAGATTTATTGATAATTTTAGTCAAAGATCATTGATTTAGGTTCATTTTGGATTGGTCAGGCCAGAGAATACTATCCCCTGTATTAGCTGGCTTCTTCATTTAATCGTTGACATACTTTAGCCGATCGTGGGCGTGCTTAGTCTTTAGTAACAATGAATTTTCCTATCCGTCTGCGAACAGATTCCATCTCGACACAGATTGTTCTGTTAATAATGTGTTTGCTAATATTGGTCCTTGCTTTCTGTAAGTATTTCTTAAGCTCCTCTCATGTATTTTTGGGTTTCTGAGTCACAATTCTCACCATCATTCTGGCAGCAGATTTAGATACCTTACATGGAAGTCCTGTCAGGGGGTAGTTAACTGTGGCAGCACAGCATTTCCACTTACAAATTTGGTACCGATGGTGTCTATCAATAAACCGCATCGTTTGACGATAAGTCTATATCCAATTTCCCCTTCTAGGAGTTCCACGATTTGCTTTCTGATATCTTGGCTAATTTCTTGTTGCTTGATCATCATACAACGACTCTCCAGGAATGCTAAGTGACTCTTACTTTAAAGTTAAGCGGAAAAACGTGCAAAATTACTTAGCGTAGGTCACTTTTGCAGAGTTTGATGCACTAGAAAGACAAACAGAAAACAATCCAGGAATGCTATATAACTTTGCATCTCACTTTATATAAGTATTACTTCCTTCACAGAAATTTACTGATAAGAGGCGACGTTTCGGGTTCAAAATCCATCTTCCTGGAACTACGAAAAATAATAACTAAATATAGGAACTAGATGTAATTTTTAAGTTTTTATATATTATATTAATTTTCAACTCTGGTGCAATTACAAAAGCAAAGAATCAAAAGAATTTAAATCGGTTTATAATTCTTATCTAATTAAATAACTATATACTAGTTTTTTGATATGAAAAATCAAAGGGCTGTAAAATGCGACCATTTGTGATTGTTTTTAAGGAATATTGTTCTTTTATATATTATTTCAATTATTTTATTTCGAAAAGATAAAGGAGTTTAAATATCGTGCTTAAAATTCGCACTACTTTGAAGCACTCTCTGTTGAAGCCTACGACATTCCTTTGGAGTTTGGGGATGTGATGCTAGTTTGGTATGAAGATGTGTCTGATCTCTTTAAAGATATCTTCTGGAATGATGAAGCGGTATTGTACATCGGTTCGTTTGTGAACCGTCACAACTGCCACTACTGGGCGGGAGATCCTCGTATTACCTCTGAGAAAATGCAGAATCGGCACAAGCTATCGGTATGATGTGAAATGACTTTGGAGAGGATTTGGGGTCCCTTCATCCTTCGCGATACCATGAATGCCGAAAGGTACCTCACCATGGAGCAAGATGACATCTAGCCAGATATCAGTACTTGGGAGAGTATTTAAGATATAATTTTCATGCAAGATGGCGCCCCTCCACATTTTGTTATTGTTGCTCGTGAACGGGTGAATGCCCACTTGCCTGGGAGATGGATGAATCGTCGTGGTCCGCTTCTGTGGCCAGCCAGAAGTCCTAAGTTAATAACCTATGACTTTTTTCTTTGGGGTTGGTCAGAGGCGCAAATCTACTCTACCAAACCAATGACTTTGGAAGAACTTGAAGAAGGAATACGAGAAGTTAGGTCATCCATCCCACAAGAGTTCCTTGTGAAAACAGTTTATGCGGTTCCCGAGCGGCTTGAGAAGCTGGTGGAGAAGGTTGGCTCAAATATAGAAATTTAAATAAAACCATGCGATACACTTTCTTCTCATAATCATTTCTTGTAAGAATTAAGGTTCAGAAATAAATTTCAACAATTTTAAAATTAGGAGTTACCTTTCTATCACTCTTATATATATATATATATATATGTATATATATATATATATATATATATATATATATATATATATACTTTCAGGATGAAGGATATGCCGATAAATGGGAAGTTCATTTAGTTTACTTAATTGTACAACGTTTCGGGTAAATGTTTCCCCCATCTTCTGATACTGGAAAAATCTTTACAAAAATTCATGAAAGACTAATATTATACGTTAATAATTTAAACTTTCGAAAAAATTCAAAAAATTTAGGGGAGTTGTAGTAGATAAGTCGGATAATAAATGGGTAATGAAATTTAACAATAATAAATGTAGATAACACTGGAAAACATTCCCATATGGGAATTAGCCACAGGAAGGGAAATGTTCTATCAAAGAAAGAGTTTTTACCCGTTCGGCTACATTCTATTCAATGTAAAACTGATGTATCCATTGAAGATTCCAAAATCCTAAAGACCCATTATCTTTACGTATTCAAGAATCAATGTTTATAAAAAAATTCTCCCACCTTAAATTCTGAGTGCTCTTTCCACCCACTACTTCTTCTCTAAAACCAACCAACCAACCCCCCCTAAATTTTTCTTTCTTCCTACACCCCGCATGCTTTTCGCGCCAGTCTTCGTTTAAAAACTGTTTGCAAAAAGTTAGGGTTTCTCTCCATAAATTTTTTCCAGTGTTATCTACATTTATTATTGTTAAATTTCATTATCCGTGGAATTATCTAACTTTGAAAACTATTTCAGTAACCTGTACAACTCTAAATTCCCTACCACCCCCGCATATTACAAGTTGGACCTACATATCTACAACACCCACCCCCCATTAAAAAAAAAGTTTAAATTATTAACGTATAATATTAGTCTTTAATGAATTTTTGTATAAAGATTTTTCCAGTAACAAAAGATGGGTGAAACAACATTTACCCGAAACTTCTATAACTATGTTCTAAATCGGATCTATATGAAATTTCCTATATAAATGACATCGATTCTGCTACCGAAGAGTTAATTTCAAGGCTAGACGATGCTTTTAAACTTAATTGCCCTCTAAAATCTAAAACCATATCATATAAACATAAAACAAAACCTTGGATA
The DNA here is from genome assembly GCA_963969495.1 of Ceratothoa steindachneri. NCBI lineage: Eukaryota > Metazoa > Arthropoda > Malacostraca > Isopoda > Cymothoidae > Ceratothoa > Ceratothoa steindachneri. The sequence goes on from OZ018322.1 coordinate 81,975,377, forward strand.
ACAAACGCAATTATAAATAACATCAAAAAACGTCAAAAATACTTTTCTCTTTATAAGCTTAATCAAATTCCAGAACACACATATAAAAATTTTCGGAATCAAGTTACTAACCAAATTAAAATAGCCAAGAAAAATTATTACCATGAACGATTTAATCAAACGAAAAACAATTTAAAACAAACTTGGAAATTAATCAATTCTGTGATAAAACCTGAAATTACTAAAGGAACAAACCAAATTAAACAAATTATCATTGACGGTAAACCAGTTGATGACAATAACGAAAAAGCGAATGAGTTCAATAAATTTTTTGTCAACGTAGGTAAAAAAATCTCAGACTCCTGCAAAATAGTCGATAAATTTTTTCTTTCGTATTTTAATGAGATTAATGTACCAAATTCCTTGTTCTTTTCTCCTGTAAGCGTATCCGATATAAAAAAAAATCATTAGTTCACTAAAAAATAAAAAATCAGGTATTAATTTAATCTCCACTAAAATTTTAAAATACATCTCTGATATAGTTGCTCCAATTTTAGCATCAATAATTAATAAATCATTTACGCAGGGTATATTCCCAAGTGTATTAAAAGTTGCTCGCGTAACACCGTTGCCAAAGGCAAGAGACCTCATAAACGTCAGCAATTACCGCCCTATTTCATTGCTTACAATGTTCAGTAAAATATTTGAAAAAATAGCATTCAATAAACTTTATAAATTTCTGGAATCTAATTCACTGTTGTATACACCAATATGGTTTTAGACGTCAGAAATCAACGATTCATGCAATAATTAACCACCTTCAATATTTATATGATAACATTGAAAAGGGCCACATTGTATTCCCAATTTTTCTCGATTTTAAAAAAGAGTTCGATTATGTCAACCATAATATTCTACTGTCAAAATTAGCTATGTACGGAATTAGAGGCAACTGTCAAAATTGGTTCAAATCATATTTAACAGAAAGAAAGCAATTTGTCTCCGTCAATGGTCATGACTCATCCCACCTTAATATTACAACTGGGGACCCACAAGGCTCCGTGCTAGGGCCACTGTTATTTTTAATTTGCATTAATGATATTATTAAATCATCTTCTCTATTTAAATTTATATTATTCGAGGATGATAGTGCCTTATCAACTCCCTTGCCATATGACAAACCGAGCAACATTGCATCTACAATAAATAAAGAACTCGAAAATGTCTTCAGGTGGCTTAATGTTAATAAACTATCAATAAATGTAGATAAAACCAAATATATTCTTTTCTCTTACAAAAAATCTATTGAATTGCCCCATATTAAAATGGGCGACGGAATAATCTATGAAACTACTCATATCAAATTCCTAGGCATCTTTATTGACAAAAATCTGAGTTTTAAACAACATATTACGCATATCTCAACAAAACTATCAAAATCGATTGGAATATTATATAAATTAAATAAGTTTCTTCCTAAATCTATTCTCCACTCTTTATATATGACAATGGTCCAACCTTACTTGACATATGGCATAAAGAGTTGGTATGGAAAATATCAAAATTATCTCAATAAATTAGTCATATTACAGAAAAAAGCAATTCGAGCCATCCATCAACCTGACTACAAAGAGCACACTAATCGATATTTTAACGAATCCAGAATTCTAAAATTAAATGATCTCTTTGTTTTTCAAACATCCTTATTCCTTTACAAAACAATAAAGTGTTCCTATAATAACTATATATTTAATATGTTACAAACAGCTGATAATACCCATAATCACCACACTCGCAATAGAACAAAATTTATTTCACCCTTGTATTCAAAATCAAAATCACAATGTAGCTTTCTCTATAAATCTATCAAAATATGGAATGGCTTGGACGACAATATCAAATCCCAAACCAATTTAGCTCAATTCAAAAAAGCTCTTAAAAACAATATAATTTCTGCTTACTAAATTTCTATTCAGCTTTTGTTATTGTGTATTAATTTGTTACCGTACACTATTATACTGTGTACCATTACTTTGATTTATACATTATAAATATGTTATTATTTATATAAGACTGTTGACTATGTTAACTACAGATCTTTTGAAATAATCGCTGGAAATAAAATAGTTTTTTAATTTATCTCTAAATTTAAATAATATAATTATTCGTTATTTGCAATCTGTACAATGGTTAGGTTCTCAAATGTATATTAATTTGTTTATATTTGTATAAACATGAGGGGGATTTTATTCTTGATATTTTTATGCTTAGTCTTAAGTTTTAAGTTTCTGCCCTAAGAGTCACTGACTTATTTTGTGCCCATAACTAATCTTTGTATGTATATACATATATACGAGTATGTATAAGTACTTATTGTAACTTGTCATTAGTGATTTAAAATGTAATATGTTTATACTGTACATTGGATTAATATGGAATAAATAAATAATAAATAAAAAAAATCAAAAAAATAAACCTCACGTTTTTCGTAATATCCTTCATCCTGCAAACTAAATTACAGCTCAATTTCGAAACTTATATTTATTTCTGAAATTCACCATTTTTTTTTATATTATAAAAGAATTATTAGAAATAACTTTGATAAAAAAACATAGTCATAATTATAAAGTTAGTGATGATGATGATGATGATATCCGATGGCTAACCCAAAGAGCAAATTAGCAACATATTTAGAAAGGTTATATATATATAGATATATATATATATATATATATATATATATATATATATATATATATATATATATATATATATTTGAATAATAATTTCATCTTAGTTTGGTTATGACTGTTTTTTATCAAAGTTATTTCTAATAATTCTTTTAGAATATAAAAAAAAAAATGGTGAATTTCAGAAATAAATATAAGTTTCGAAATTTTGTGAATTTTTAAAACCCAATGAATTACAAATGATGAAGTTCAGAAAATTTATTTTTATATATCTATAATATAACTATATTTTATCAACGTGATATTTTTAAAGGGGGGAAATTTAGTTTAGAGTTCCTTTTAAAATTATTATAATTAGCGAAGTTCAGAAAATTTATAAAAATTTAACATGGCTGCTTTTTTTAGATTTTAAATTTTAATCTTAGTATCGAAGCGCAAGCTCCCCCCGTAGGGGAGAGTGGCGAAGCCATTGCCTGGTATATATATATATATATATATATATATATATATATATATATATATATATAATTTGAAGAATGAACGAAAGGACGTATAAAGGGAAATTCATTTAATTTTCTTGATACAACGTTTCGGGTGAACTTTTCACCCATCTTCGGGTCCTGGAAATACAATTTGTGGAAAATAATTTAAGTTAAGAACCAAACAGATAATCTAAATGACGAATTTATGGAACGTATTTAATGTTAATAAAGGAGGGGGATAGCGATAAATTTACAGGCAATTGATAACTTCTGGATTATTATGTTATGAGTTAAAAAATTAACGATTGTGGAAACACAGGAAACACATCAGGATAAACCAACCTTAAACAATCAGCCGTTAGAGGATAAGTGGGAAGAAAGGGCGAGGAGCGTAAGACGAAAGAGAAGGTTAGGAGGTTGGTAATATTTTGTTTAGAGTAGAAGTAGTGGGTGAGGATAAGAATCTGAATTTAAGGAAGGAGAAAGGTATTTAATATACACGGAGTCAAGAATCCTTAATGATATGGTATCAGGGGTGGTTTTCAAGATTTTAAAATCGTCCCTTGTGATTTCGGTTTTACAATTAATAGAGTGAAGCCTAACAGGTGAGAATTCTTTCGTAGAGAGAACCTTTCCTGTCCTGTGGCTAACACCCAAATGTGAACAGAACCTCGCCCTCAGCGAGCGCACCGTACTACCGATGTATCTCCCCAGTTTACAATTGGGGCAAGTAAACTCATAAACAACGGAGCACTTCGCTCAGGCGGGATTCTGTCCTTACAATTGAAGTATGATCCTATGTGGTGTCTATTTATGAATATCAACTTAAAATTGGATGGAAAAAGAATTTATTTAGTAGAGATTTAATTTCTTTTGAAATTTTTTTGTTTAAAAAACCCAGATCCGGAAAGATTATGTAACGGATATCTTTGCAAACAGTAGGGAATTTAAATTTGGGATGGAAAATGTTGTTTAAAAATTGGGCCGTAATTTTTTCAGTCAGAGACACAGGGAAGCCGTTTTGTTTGAAAAAATTAGTCAGAAATACGACTGCTTGGTGAAATCCAGAGTAGGATGAACAAATATTAAAAGCCCGGAATATTAGTGTTTTGATGGCACTTATTTTGAAAGAAAGGTCACAAAAACTGAAAACGTTTTGGCCTTGACCAGTAAAGGTTGGCTTACGAAAAACTTTTGTTTCGAATCCAGTTGGGACACGAGAAATGTGGATATCCAAAAATGAGATGGAGGAATTAAGCTCCTTTTCGCATATAAATTTAATATTAGGAGGTATATGATTGGTATACTGTAAGAATTTATCGCAGGACTCCTCTTTATTGAACAAAATGTATGTATCATCGAAAAAGCGGCGGTAAAGTAAGGGTTCAATGCTTCCAAGTTCCAGGCTGAATAATTGTTCCTCGAACCAGGACATGAAGATATTTGAGAAGACAGGGCCCAAAGGATTGCCCAAGTGTCTACATTCCGTTCGTCAGTTTGTTAACACATTTTTTTATTATTTTATATATATATATATATATATATATATATATAGATATATATATATATATATATATATATATATATATATTTATTAGTGTAGGTAGGTAGCAGTCTTTCTTGAATGCAAATTTTGTTGAAGACCATTGTGTATTTCGCCTTAATTAATTTCCTTTGGCAACTTTCTCTTTTCTAACTATCTTTTTTATTCCATCTTGTAGATGGAATATATATATGGATATGAGAAACTTAAAGTAGCGCGTGAGGAGAACAATAATTTCAAAAAATCGCACAAGAAAAATAAAAAGCAGATTCCAAGTACTTTCGAACTTTGTTCTGTTCATTCTCAAGGAATAATACATTTTAAATCTTAGCCCTTTGATTTATTAGATGTTATATTTTCTTTCTTTATTGAACAATGTATTTATAATTGTATATGTATGTATTCATAGGTTTGTGACTTATATTTTTACATTTATCACACACACTCTCACACGTGGATATGTTGGTATAGATTTTATCTAAGTCTTTCCGTTGGTGCCTATATTAAGCCGCCTATGCTGATAGTTTATTTTAATTTTTTACGCCCACTCTTTTTTGTATCCTTTCTTTGTACGTAGGTGGAGCGTCGCTTAGTTTTCTCATATATATATATATATATATATATATATATATATATGCCCATAAGCTCTATCAGACCACATCATCATGATTACGTACATCTCTAACTCTCAAATCCAGGTTAAAAATGCCAGAAGTTGGAGCCTAGCCAAAACTAATTGGGTTACATACGGAGAACACCTATGGGTGTAAAGGGGGGATCCAATTTATTGGTAAGCTAAGCTAAAGTGGCGGTACAGTAGAATGTAATCTGACTCCAAATGTCAGGTTTGTTATTCACTTGTCGGCTGGGTTACGGTCACCGGATAGATCACTTGGCGGGAGGGAATCGGAAGGAAAATGGCGGTTTTGCAGACTTCTAATCTTGGCCGGCAAGTGAAACCTGTGTGGGACTGTCTCCCTCTTGGTGGTTCGCTTAATTGTGATCCTACTAATACTGACTACCGATTACTTAATACTCCTTACTAATTACTGCTTACTGACTAGTTGTGTTTTGCAGGACTATTTATTCTAGCGCAGATTTAGGGGCATGGCTCTGCTTGTCCAGGGGGTCGCATAGTTGTCCCATGGACGGAATATAAAAAAATTCCATTTCCACGATGGGACATAAATATCCTGGACAGAATGAACCAACTAGAAGCCTTATTAATGAAATAAATATTTATAGGAATTCAGTGCCTCCCTACGTGGAGTAGAAAGAACTGAGAAAAGAAATCTAATATATTATCAGGGAGAAGTCGAGCGAGAAATGGGACGACACCATAGACAAAATCGATGCTGAAAGAGACCACAAGGAATTTTGGACTTAGTTAGGATAATGAAAGGCACTTCCCCTAAGAATATAATTAATATCAGAGTCAATGGCATTGAAATTACAGAGGTTTGAGAAATAGAACGAAATTTCAGAGAATACTGGCTAAAACAATTTCGAATAGATGAAGAGGAGAACGAAAACTTTGATCCAAGATACGAGGAGAAAGTATACTTTTGCTTTGGGGGCAGTATACTGTGGATGGGACACCTCTCCCACGGGAGGAAAGGAGACCTTTTAATTACAAAAAATATGAAGCTGCTCAAAAAAGCTTTAAACAAAAGGCGCCAGGAATAACTGGCATCACAAGAATACACCTAAGGAATGCACCCCCAAAATATCAATCAGGGCATAATGAAGGTTTTAACGCCTTCCTTATTTAGAAGATCGGCAAGCAGTTGTAAGAATAAACGACATTGAGGGGGAGACAGGGGTGTGGCAGGGTGGATGCCTCAGGCCTACCTCGTATGCGGTACACAGCGGCGTCCTTCTTTACCATAATCACAACTTTGTATAATATATCCAGCTGACGGATGACTACGCAGGTAGTCTCTAGTGACTTACATAACCCACCGATGTTGCCAACAGGACAGGAAGGGAAATTGAGGAACATTCACAGCTTTGAGAAAATAAACAAGATTAAAACTAACATCAATAAGTTTAAATGGAGACACATGGGGCCGTCGGGAGACAGCGGATGTATTAGTGTTGGAGGAATATTACGCATTTTCTAGAGAAGGCCAAGACTGGTATGGATCAGACTAAAAATAAAAATTGATGTGGCCAAGAGGACGCTTCAGTCTCTGTTTCGCTTTATAATGCTCTCACCACGCAAAAATAAGAAATTATACATGCTATTGGTAAGAGCGTTACTTCTACATCCCGTCCTTCTTATTCATATCTCGAGTAAGATACTAAAGAAAAAGCGCAGGTGTTGCAAAACAAAGTAATATGATTCATAGCGAATGTTATTCTGGGACCACATTCCGTCGGCATTACTACATGAAGTCACCAATATTGAGCCAATAAATATTACATTCCAGAAACGTGCAAAAGATATATAGAAAAAAATTACCGAAATTTACAAAAAGAGGTAATATAACATGTAGGAGAATAGCATAATGCTCCCAAGTTTTGCCCACCTCCCTTACGGGCGGGTCGCTTATCAACCCTTGCCCTTCCGGCCCAATATCTGGTGGTCTTTAGCTGGAAGAAACCGCTGGCCATTTCAGCTAACCACCGAGTTCCTTCTCGGACTGTTTATCGATAAATGGGAGCCCACCTTCACTTGTGATAGTTACCGGGAGTTTATAAAGAACGAAATGGAGTAGCTTGACATCTAATCTACTTCCGGCGCCCTGAGAACCTCTCCCGAGTTTCAAGTATAAAGGACGAATTCTTTTAACCTTCAGTAGTAGAGCTTGCACAGCGTCTGGCGGGGCAGGAATTGCCATCTATCGGTGTAGTGGTAATTCGTCGAAGCAGCAAGTATTCAGAGAGGAGATCGGTCCCAGTTAGGGAGGCTCCTTACCCCGTTGGTCTGCAAGGCAGTGCGGACCTAAGCTCGTTCTCACGTGTAAGAGCCGAAGCTACAAACAGCCTCACTCTGGTTCCCTAAGCGAGAAAAATACATCTCGGCTTTTCTTCGTGACCCTACGCGTCGTTAGGTCACTTCGCCCCCCCTCCTCCCGCACAGAGGCACCCAAGACTCTCGGAGTTCACGAGCGTGGGGCCCTCTGTAGCAAGAAGCTCCCGTCACCGCCTTCTTCCAGCAAGAATCGTGACGGAATTGTGGGATTAGGTCGGTCCCTGATGAACCTACCTCATCGTCTCCACCCCTTACCTCACCACCTTAACTCACCAGTGCCACATAAAAATCAGGTTCCAAGGTAACCCTTCCCTTTCACATTCCCCGACTTCACCGCGAAGCTTACCAGCATTACAAGTGTATAGGGATTTATATGGTGAATAGTAATTTTCAAGCCAAGTGAGATATCCGAGGTTCACTTATAATTTATCTCTCAAAGCATATTATTTGTATATATATATATATATATATATATATATATATATATATATTTTCTTGTTTAGTGTTGATTAAAACTTTATTTCATATTGTTGTGTATCTAACTTCCTTTGGGTCGCTTGCTGGCAAAGTTCATTCCAATCTCTCCGTAACCAACCTCTAAGCACTCTGAGTCAATAAACCCATTCAGGACACGGGCCGAACGAAGTATAAGGAGTAGTACGACGACTCCTCCGCATTCGGAATAATATGATATATATATATATATATATATATATATATATATATATATAAGAGTCGGGGAAAACTCCCCCCCCCCCTCGGCCTATTCCTCGGCATAACAAATAAGACTAGAGAACGAAGACTTACCCCGAACTTACGCTTCAGACGCGTTTTCACAAGCAGCCAGCTACAGACGCCACATGAGATTTGCTCTAATTAATATTAAAAGATTCGTAGTGGATAAATTAATAAATTAATAACAAAAGATCTGTAGTAGACAAATTAATAATAAAAGGGCCGTAGTGGACGATCAAATAAACGATACATAGTGGAGAAATTCATAAGAAAATATCCGTACTGGACAAAATAACTATAATAGAAATAACAATACAAAATAAAATTTTATCCATAGAAGATAAAATATATAGTGAAAAATAAAGAACACTAAGAAGACAAATGCATTGACAACTTTTCATTATTCACAGAAGAGGTCTTGCTAACGAAGACAAAGGCTCGAAAGCTTGACTTATCTTCATGAGCAACCACAAAATAGAAAAATAAATAGAAAAGAGGCCCAATGACTGAGGTTACCAGAGGATCTGGTACTTATTTTCTCTTCCTAAAGACAACTTTTTTACTATCTATTCCTCATACTGCTATCCACCCACACCTTCTTCTCTTCAAACGTCTTTGATCGTTGATATAGAAAAGAATCAAGATGAATACTAGAAACGAACTCCGAACAAAGAGCCGAGCTCCTTATAGAGGACACGTGAGAGAAAGAAACGCCAAAATTTCATTGGAATAGAAGAAAGAAAATTAGCGGTAAGAAAGATATGCGTTTACTCGACATATTTTATGTGGAAAGTATAAAGTAGGTGATGTTGAAACAAACAAGAGCTCCACGAGGCAGTCAACGAAGGACAACTAAAACAAACCATAGTGGAAAAATGATCAAATACCGGGGTAATGATGAAACATCGATTTACGTATAGCGTGACAGCGTCCAAAGACTAGATTCAGCTACAGTGTAGCTAAAATAACTGAACCCGAACACAAGAACTCACGGTTAATACAACTTTCCCAATTTGAAACGATCATACCAATCAATAATTCCGAACAAGACCTAGGTGATGGATACCAGATGACAACTTCAAATACTGAAAATAAAAATAAAAACTATAGTGAACGAAGAGACAACCTAAAATGAAAAATTCATAAAAGGGAAACCCTAAGTGAAAATAAAAAGGAATGAACTAACACAAACAAACGAACAAACAAAAATAAATCAAGTTAAAGCTCAAACACCGAATGGAACAATGAATAAATGAAAACAAAACAGAGATGAGACCGACCACCCGTCAAGTTAGGTAAAAAGGTATGGAGAGAGAGAACATAAATAACAGAGAGAGTGATAGAGAAGGGTTGGATCTCGCGATAACTATGAACCAGAGTAACTTAGGGGCTCTGAGTGTGAAAAGGGAAGAATGAATGCTAAAGAAATCCAGTATGATGGTTCGGAATCTACATTATCAGCAGGTCTTCCTTGTCTTTTGGGCATGAGTATTCCTTTTCAACTATGACTACTGAGGTTGCTAATTTTACCTCCTTAGAGGACTTTCCCTTTTATTTTTCATTTTTCTATTTTCTGCTATAATCTCTACGAAACCTTGCTCCAGACTTCTGTTTACTTAGGCTGAAAATCAGAAGTGTGGGAAATTTGTCCAGGAGAAGGTTGGCCGCAAACCTCCTCCTCTTCTAGCCTTCCTCGATCATAGGAGGGGGAAAGAGGAAAGGAGCTGCGGTTCCCCCACCTTAAAAATGGAACACCAGGGACAGTTTAGATTGGGCAAAAAAATTTTGCCCTGAATAAACAAGCTAGTACATATAAAAGCGACAAGGCCAAGTGGAAATTTCGTCGAAAATGCCTCAGACTTTCGTCATTCTTCTCTCATAGGAAATAAGCGACTTTATATATGATTATTCCTCCCCCCCTCCTATTTCTGTCGATATGACGCACAAGTGAGCCCTGATTGCCTTTTTTCATCGCTTCGTCCCAAGTATGAAATTCGATGTGAAAGGCATAATTGGGGCGACGAAAAAAGTAGGTTTGAAGAATAGCCAACTCTAGAACCCGGTGTCAGAGACTCGTGGACAAGGTGCTGAACTGCAATTCCGGGCCAGGGGCTTGACTACTCACTCTATGCTACCAGTCAAGACACATGGGGAAGTAACACCCGTCTCTGTGTATGCCGAAAGTAGTTTTGATACTCTCCCTCGATGGACGGCACCCGCGGAAATCGATTGTTGATTCTGCGCTAACTAACAAATATTCCATCACAAATCACAAATCGACAGGTCCCTCTCCTCAGTTTCATCCCTCATCACATCATTCATCACAGAGTATCTCACGATCACGAAAGCGTGGTGATCCCAGAGAGAGGGTTACCCACTAAAAGCTAGTTGATCAAACGGAAGATCAGTGTAGAGAAACACAAAATAAAAACATCTACACCGGGCGCATAGTCACAACCATCGAGCTCACCTCTACAGCAAGGATACCACTCTGGACAATCCCCAGACAAGAAAAACCTAAAAGGGGGAAGGTGTTAGAAGTGGTATACGGGACACTAAACATTGCTTTAGTAAGACTATTCGACGTTGCGACAGGCTACATCGCTATATGCGAGAAAAAAATGATGTTGAGGCCATAGCCAAGGAAGTCTTCGTACCCAACCTAGAAAATATAAACTCCCAGCCAACCATCTAGCCTCAAATCCTCATCTACCTGAGCGTGATTTGAGGTAAACTGGACCCCAGGATAGGTCAATACAGCAGGGAAAAAATAGCCGAAGAAATTGCACGAAACCACAATTGGGCTAAGGTTTCCGATATAATCAAGTCCCGGGGCAAGAAAGATAACTCGATATATACTCAAGTATTCAAAGTTATCTTCAGAAAACATACATTGGCACAAAAAGCAAAGGAAGATGTGCTCAAACTCTACAATGTACGAGTTAGCAGCCAATTATTTGAAAGGAAAGACTTCATTTCCATTTAAATGTGCTTCTGCTGCTTCAAATTGGATCACCACACTATCAAATATTCGGGGAGTTGGGGCACAACTGAGAGGCATGCAATATTTTCCATTAAAAGTGCGCCAACTGCAAAATGGAACATCAAGAATGAGCGAATAAGAGAGAAGACGAAGGAGAAAAGAGAGTCAGAGATGACCAAGAAAAACAGTTCATACGCCCAGGGCCGAAGAAAGCCTTCTCGAAATACGAGGCGAATAGGGCATATCTTAATGTCGAGAGCAAAAAGATAAAAAATATCTTCACGTACATCATGTACGAGCACGCAATGAATCAGATGAGGCCGGGACGTTCTCGGAAGAGATAAACGCCACGCTGTCAACGAATGGGATCGGCCAAATGGTCTTTCCCAAGAGCCCCTCGTTCGTGGATGTATTTCCGATGGAATTCATCTGAAAAGTTCCCCATTTCCCACGAATGAACAAAAAAAGAGAAAAAAACAACAAAAATAATCGAATAAGAGCTCAAGAACAATCAACCACCCCCAAAACGCCACCCATGCTTAGAGTTCCCAAAACACAGCGGGAACTCACAAAGAGAAGAAAACCCAAGAAGGAAACAACTACAGAAACGGACAGCTCAAACAGCGAGACGGATACACCTACAAAGACACAAAAAACAAACGTCAAAACCCAAACACAGTTTAGAAAGAGAGAAAATCAACCTCAAAGTATACGCATGCGAAAAGGCCTCCTTTCCCCGAGAAGACCACGATGACAGACCTATTCAAAGGAATCAGATCAGGCAGGATGAAATGGGACTTCTTGCTGACATGGAGGAAAAGAGGTTTTAGGAAGCTCTCTTCCTCACCGACATCGACCAATAAGAAGAAACTTGCTTGATTATGGCCCCTTATGAATATAAGAATAAACGAAACATTAAATCCCAACCCAAGAAGAAGTAAATAACACAAGATAGTACAACACAACACAACAAAAATAGAACGTACAAAGAGTAAACTGACTGTACTGAAGTTAAACTTAAATGGATGGACTGATAAAGAGACAGTAGACTGTAACATTTTTAGAATAACAGACCCAGACATAATTTTAATAACAGAACATGGAATAGACACAAGGTCGCGGAAAAAAAATATACGAAATTTATGAAGAGCTGCATACAGAAATGTATAATGTAAGGAGTCCTTTTTGACTATCGGAATCCCGACCCTTGTAAGGGATATTGTGGTGACGGCAGCATACCAGCCTGCAAGAAGAAGGCGCCTGCCTCTATACACATTCAACGTGTTATTTGACAACCAAAGAAAGGTTTTCCTCGGTGATAACCTAAATGCAGGATACGCCACGAAAAACGAAAGCGGGAGGAACCTCGAACTCTTCTTGGACCGTAACAGTCTCGAAAGAGTTGTACTCGACTTTCCCACATACGTGACGCAACGCGGTGCTACGAGGCCATATATAATCCTGACTATCTTCAACTTCCTCTTCACCCACTAAACACACTGCGGCCGCCTTTCCGGATTGACCCCATCCCTATACTATCTACCTAGCGCCCATTCAGGTACCGATTCCATCACGGAACTCCTTCGCCCAGGCCAAATGGGAAAGGTACCAGGAATAGCAGACCTCAGCAAGGCAAATCTGGAAGAGATAGACGCTGAGTTATAAGCCCCCGAGATTGGGAGAGTGGGGTGAAGAGTATCCCCCGGTTGACCCTTCATCAAATTCCATCTACCTCTCTAAAGCAGGCAAGGTGGCCCAGATATGAAAGAGTGCGCAGGAGCCATTAAAGGTAGAGAGGAGTAAACAAATTGAAGGAAGAAAGGGAGTAAAAAAGTAAAAGTTGATCAATTTAGACATTTTCTATATAGCAACGGGGTTTTGTAGATGATGATAGGTTTATTGGCCGCAGGCCCATCCCCCCTCCTCTAGTGGAGCAGAAGAAGAGAGGATCGTCAATCGACCCCTCCGGGCTCCCTGGAGCTCTCTTCCCCTCAGTCCTATCATGTTCGGTGTAACTATAGGAACAAGAACGTCGGGGAGCGTTGAGGGAGAATAAGAGCAAACCTGTAAGAGGATGACAAGGAAAGTTTAGTAGGAGAGCAGAATTTGATCTCAATTGACTGACTACTGATAGCTGAGAATAGAAAGATAGAATAGAATAACTCAATTTGAGAAGGGAGACCTACTGATTAACGTGGAATCCAAACCACGACCTTCTTTACTATAAGAATTAAAATTACTTTGAACTTTTATTCATATTAGAAATAATTTTATTATTTAATTTTGTGTGTTAAGTAATTATGGGTGTACAACCTAGTGCGTGGGTCTGTACACGCATAAATGGCAGCCGAAAGCTGAGAGGCCGCGCGTGAATGACGTGTAGGAAAATAGGCCTCGCTCCAGTTCAATGGGAAGCTTGAATATAAGGGGGCGTAAGCGAGTGCGTGAGGTTGGCCTTAAAGGGTTTGTAAAATACCAAGATTCATTCAAGGTGATTTAAAGAGACTACCCCAAAATAAATTATTTAATTACAAAAAAAGGTAATCACAAAATATATACACGAGTCAAGATTAAAGTATTATGCAATTGCAATGCATAGATCGGACATGGACTAATGCAGTAGGGAAATGAAAATGGGACTCGGTAATTAACAAATTATGGCCAGCGGGGAATAACCTCCAGGGAGGATTTTAAAAAATGGGCGGAAGGACCTTTACCTTGTGGACTAGTTTTTAGGAAAAGGGGTTGGTGGTTACGGAACCAAGATTCGGATTGCACGGGATGAGAAGATCATGCAGCGAGGCGATGAGATCTTGCATTTGGAGTCGATTACCTCAGGGAAGACCGAGGTGAGGATGAGAGAAGTATGTCGCACGAACTCTTCGAAGAAACCGCTTCACGAACTTGCCTATAGAGGATGGTCAAAAGTTCACAGGGGAATCTAGCCAACGAGACCTTCAAACTTCAGGGGCTCAACTCAAGACGAAAGGGGGACGTATCTTCGAGGGACGTGAGCTTTACTCTCTCTCGAGTAAGGGGGGACCGTGAATATATATATACTCAGCCAGCTGCTCTTTCAAGGGAAATCCTGGTGCCGAACGGATTAGCTCTGTTTCAGATAAGAGCTTGAAAAGATGCTCGTCTGGCGCCAATTCTGGCCTCAAGGCATGGGGTTGACTGGAGGCTCCCGTCTGGTGGGGGATTAATTTTTCCGCGGGACATTTGGGGAGGGGGGTCTGCTGATTTCAGCAAATGCAGGTGGGGTGTCTCACCAGCTTCCACGTGAGAATCTTCGTTATTGTCCATCCTTAGGATTTTGTTTGATACCACGCGGTCTCTGCTCGAAAAAAAGGGGGATGGGGTTCAAGGTGGTCCTCCGAATTCATCCTCCGAGGTCGTTCTCCGAGATCGTCCTCGTGCACTGTGTAATTAATCTTCGGGAGGTTAAATTGGTACGACTGCTTGGTTTGTTTACCTTTGGGGTCTAATTTGGTTTTGGACACTTATTGGATTTGTTTTGTTGAATATTTTGCCTTTAAATTTTTCTCTTTAACTTAGTTCTCAAATTTGTATTTTGTTCTTTTTTGGATTCACCATTTGCTTGACTTTGGCCACATGAGTTTGGTTAGAGTTGTTGGATCTTTAATCTATATAGTAATTTGTGCTTTAGTTATGTCAGTAGCCTAGGTTAGTTATAATTTGAATCTTTAATTGATATATTGAGTTAAAATATATAATATAAGAGGATGTTTAGGACATCCATATCCCCGCTTTGGTCTTCACCTCTGAGGATGATATCGTTGAGGATGTCTCTGTAGGCGAAGAGCTCGGTGGCAGTGATCACCAGCTAGTTAGATTTACCGTCAAGATCCCGAAGGTAAGGTCTGTTGCCAGTCAATCAAGGAAACTTGACTTGAGAAGAGCAGACTTTGCAAGCCTTCGTGCTGGGCTGACTAATGTAAGGCTAGCGGTATGCGAAGAGGTTGAGGATTCGTGGAACAATTTCAAAAATAAGTTCATGAGTCTTCAATCTAGTTGAATCTCTCTGAAATGCCTCTGTCGGTCTTCTGTTCAACCAAAGTGGTTTAATCTAGAAATCGGCCAACTGCGTAGGGAGAAGAGAAATGCGTACCGGCGATCGAAGATCTCGGGTGCCTTTGACGAGTACCGGAGGCTAGCCAGAAGAGTGAAGTCCAGCATAAGGGTGACTAAGCGTACTGAGGAACTCCGAGTGGGCGAGACTCTGCAAGGAGAATCCCAAGGAGTTCTTTGGCTATGTAAATAGCCGTAAACCAATCCATCGTAGGATTGGGCCCTTAGTGGACGAGGAGGGTGCATTTACTCACTCAGATGCAGAAAATGCTAACCTTCTTAATGACTACTTCTCCTCAGTGTTTACTAAAGAGTGTGGTCCCATCCCCCAGCACACGTATTCCTACTCGGGGGAAAAGCTGGAGGCAATGGACTTCACCGAAAGAGAAATAAAGAAAAAAAACGCTGACATAAAGACGAATAAGTGCCCTGGACCGGACGGGTTTCTACCCAAGGTGTTGAAGGAAGTGTGCGATGAAGTATCACGACATCTGTGCGCTATCTTTAACATGTCAATCCGGACCGGATGCGTTCCTAGAGACTGGCGTGAGTCGAAGGTGACTCCGATCTTCAAGAAAGGAGACCCCAGCCATCCGTCAAACTACCGACCTATCAGTCTGACTTCGATAGTCGGTAAACTCATGGAAAGCATCATGGTGGACAAAGTGACGTCGTATTTAGAGTCAAACCTGCTACTGAGGAGTTCCCAGCACGGCTTCCGAAGGCAACGGTCATGCCTGACGAACCTTGTGGAATTCTTCCAACTTGTTTTCAGTGAGCACGATTGGGACAATGCGGTGGATGTGGTTTACTTAGACTTTCAGAAAGCCTTTGATAAAGCACCACACCGCCGCCTTCTCCAAAAAGTGCAAGCGCTGGGCATAGACGGAAAAGTAGCTGGCTGGATCGAGAACTGGCTAAGTGGCAGACGGCAACGGGTGGTGGTAAATGGACAGGCTTCTGAGTGGGTGCCCGTTACTAGCGGGGTGCCTCAAGGTTTTGTCTTGGGACCACTACTATTCATCATCTACGTCAACGACATGGACGGTGACATGGTTGCGAAGATTTCCAAATTTGCCGACGATACCAAGCTTGGTATGAACGTTGCAAAGGATGGAAATACTGCCCGCCTGCAGGAAGATCTTGGGAAGATTGGGGAGTGGTCGGACACGTGGCAAATGCCTTTTAACGTGAACAAATGCAAATTAATGCATATCGGCCACAGAAACCCCAAATCTCATTATATCTTTAAGGGCACTGCTCTTGAATCGAGTGACACTGAGAAAGACTTGGGTGTTACTATCACTAGCGACCTCAAGTTCTCGAAACAGTGCATCGAGGCAGAGAAGAAAGACAAAAGGATGTTAGGCTACATAAAGCGCCAGTTTGGATACCGTAACAAGGAGAAAGTACTTTGTCTGTACAACTCCCTCGTTCGGCCGCACCTGGAGTATGCCGTACAATTTTGGAGTGCATCGTTTCAAAAGGACATCGCAAGGTTGGAACGCGTACAAGCTAGGACAACCAAACTGATTCCCTCTATCCGACATAAAAGTTATGAGTATAGACTAGGGAAAATAGATCTGTTCTCGCTGGAAACCCGTAGACTGCGTGGTCAGCTCATCGAAGTTTTCAAAATACTTCGAGGGTTCGACAATGTTGACTACCGGGATATTTTCACACTGAGTGAGAACAGAACGCGCAATCACGGCTTCAAACTTGAACTGAAGCGTTACAACCGCAATATGTGTGGAAATTTTTTCACCTACAGTATCTGCGGTAAGTGGAACGCACTTCCAGTGTAAGTTGTCAACAGTGAATCTGTTGACCAGTTCAAGTCAAGACTAGACAAAGTCTTGAAAAGTGGCCGTTTAGGGACGCAAAACAATTGAGCAGTCATGTGCCTGCTCGATTGATAGTCCAAAGGTACCCTCTTTGAATGGACCGTAAGGTCTCCTAGGGTACTTACTTTCCCTGTTACTCCTTGTTACCTTTCCTATTAGGGTAAGCTATCACAACTGTGTGAAGATTTCTAGTGAACTGAACAATCTCTGTTTTCTTGTATTCATACTTTCAATCTTGTTTGTATTGTAACATTCATGCCGTAATGTGCACATATGTATGTTCTGTTTGTTTTTTTAAGTTTTAAACTTGATCACTTTTTTCTTTCTTTTCTTTCGCTTCATGTTTACTATATTCTCTTACTGCTATATAGTTGAGCCCATTCTGTCTCACTTCACTTTAGTAGAGCAAATTTAATATGATTGATCACAGTTTAGTTGTTACTTCACTGGTTTTCCTCGTAGTTTACACTTTGGTAATCTAATCAGACGAAGCAGTTAAATAATGCCCTGGTAGCCGCAGATACAAAATGCGTACCAAAATCAAGTTACCGAATTAAACAACAGCACGAGTGGACCAACGATATGATGTATAAAAATAAACAAATTAAATGGACTTATAATTCAATATGCCTAGCAGAACCTAGATAAAAAAAAGAACGAATTAAGCAATTAAAAAAAAAGAAATGATCTACTTAATAGGTGAATAGCAGGTAAAAAACTCAGATAAACTTATTAGGCAGATAAATTTAAACAAATCAACAAGGGAAGTTGGAAAGCAATTTATACAACAAGATGGTCAAAACCAAGAATGAAAATAAAACTAAAGGACGAGAGCAGTAAGATAATCCAAGAAGATCACGAAATAGAACAACAAGGTCTGCTGACCAAAAGTCGCGTGCTTTCAGTTATTCTGATTTATGACCTTACGACCTTCAATACTTTTAATAATTCCCGGCCTAATCTTGGGAGGACGTTGGTAATTATATAATTCAAAATAGAGTGTAAAAAAACATAAGGATTTCAAATTTCGTTAGAATCGGCCGAATAGTTGATGTTATTGCCAAATAATTCCCCGGCTAACCTTCGAAGGACTTTGACTATTATATCACTCGAAATAAAATGTATAACAACATAAGAGTATCAGATTTCGTTAGAATCGGCCGAATAGTAACAATGCTATTACCAAAACAATAAAAAGTAAAACGGGGACCGACCGACTCACATAGTGAGATGTAGAGTCGCCAGCAACTAAAAATCTAAACGACACTGGGAGTCACTTTTCTCAATTTCACCTGAAGTAAACGGCGAGTTTGCCGAAATGGAAGAAAAGGTGCATGAGCACCTATGTTATAATATAAACAGGGCCAGGCAATGGCTTAGCTACTAAGATTAAAATTTAAAATCTAAAAAAAAGCAGCTATGGTTAAATCTTTTAGAAATTTTCTGAACTTCGCTAATTATAATAATTTTAAAAAGGAACTCGAAACTAAATTTCCCCCTTTCAAAATATCACGTTGCTAAAATATAGAGTTATAGAAGATATATAAAAATAAATTTTCTGAACTTCACCATTCGTAATTCTTTAGGTTTTAAAAAATTCACGAAATTTCGATACTTATATTTATTTCTGAACTTCACCATTTTGTTTTTTGATATTATAAAAGAATTATTAGAAATAACTTTGATAAAAAAACATAAGTCATAACCAAACTAAGATGAAATTATTATTCAAATACTCAAAAAGTCCCCTTCTTAAATTATAGTGTTAGTGATGATGATGATTATGATGATGATAATGATGATGATGATGATGATAACTCCAACCCAATCGGTAGTCCCTAACAGGGAGGAAATAGTGCCCCGGGGCTATGAAGAAATAATGAGCGTAATTCACTCATTTAAAGAGAAAGCGAGAGGACCACCAGGGCTCACAAAGATAAATTTCACAAACGCCCCGAATACCATAATAAGAAAATTAAAAGACATCTTTTATGCAATTTTAAACACCGGATACTTCTTTGACGCATTAAAAAAAGCGAAAATCTCTTTTTTCCCAAAACCAGGCAAACCTCCAAGCCTCTGAATAGTTACAGGCCTATATCGTCATTGGATTTATCCGCAAATTTTTTGAAAAAGTAATGACAAGTATATTAAGGGAATATAGAGAAAAATATATAATAATAATTTCCAGTCTGGTCTCCGGAAGAACAGGGATCCCCAATGGACATCGGATTAATAACAGAAAAAAGGGCAAGCAAAAGTAAACAGAAAGTATATAGACTTGGCAAAGTCTAGATCAGAGGCTTACAAGATATGATCCCAAGCTTCCAAATGAATAACAATTTGGAGAGAATTCTTTGCCACTATATCACGGAAAGAAAAGCAAATATCGTGATAAATGAATAAGAGGGACGAGAATTTCAAATGAAAGCTGGATCGTGACAAGAAGGGTGTTTATCTCCCACGCTATATTCATTATATATGTAGTGTTGCAAAAGTTAGGGCACTCTCAACATAGGGCTCATGATAGTTTTGAGGGAGTTAGATCAATGATCAATGATGTTTAAAGAGAGAAATTGGTGTGGTGATAGTTAGAGAAAAAGACAGAAGTATGTGTAATTAAGAGAGAGAGTGATATGTGCCAGGTTGGCTGGCAAACTCAGTATTTTTAATATTTATTTTGATTCTTACGTTGAAAATTTTTTATTAGCGTTCAAGCCTTTGTTTTCGTTTGTATTTCAGTATATTAAATCTTGGATAAATGCCAGCGCAGTTATTCTTCTTGATTCTTCTCATTTATTTTCATTTAAGTAACTTATTGTGTCAACTTCGGATCTATTAATATTATTTTGTACAGTTGTTCCAATTTTACAGTTTTAATTCTTTTTAATTATTCGTTATGTATTAAAGATTTCATTAACGTTAGACACGTTTTTATTGTTTTTTACATATAATTGTCTGTTTAATCCTCTATAACCCTAGATTTTAAGAACGATATTTTTTCAAGGTTTGAATAAGATTTTTTCTTTTAGTTCAGTTGTCACCTAAGTAGATTTAATTTTTTTATCAGTTATTTCTAATAATTCCTTTATAATATCAAAAAAGTATAATGGTGAAGTTCATAAATAAATATTAGTATCGAATTTTTGTGATTTTTTTTAAACTAACAGAATTACAAATGGTGAAGTTCATAAAATTTATTAACATTTTGGCATGGAAATTATTAGAGCAAATTTAGATGGAGAGAAAAAAGAATCATGATAGGCCGTAGGACACAGACCGAAAGTCTGCCAGCGAAGCGCAAGCTCCTTCTGTAAGGAGGAGTGGCGAAGCTGCTCCTTTTGTTTTTAATATTAATTAATGTGTCCGCCCTCGGCGGCGAGCATGCGCTCCAGGCTATACCTGAAGGCCGTGCCTACGTTGTGGAGGAAGTTCTTCCTTCAGCTCATTGACGTTGCTATGGCGGACCTCGCAGGCATTGCCCTCGATATACCCCACCCACTCGTGCACAGTCTTGGCCGTGTGGGCCGGGCACCGTGTGTTAAGAGACTTATTCTGCCTACTTCGTGATCTTCCTCACCCATGGCAAGACTTTCGTGACCAATACGTCCTGTAACCGGCCGCAAACAACAATGGCGGCATCTTCTCGCCATTTTAAGCCACTACGCCAAGCATCATGGCGAAGGTTGGATCTTTCGTCGTGGACACGTAGCGGACCTCAGAGACGTCCTGGCCGGAGCTTGCCACGGGGTCATTCTGCATGTAGATCACCGTATCAACCGTAAAGGTTTTTTCATCACAAAAAAGACAAATCGATTGCTATGACTCTTTAAGTCGTTGACAAGATTAAAACAGCGCCCCTGACGTTGTTCTCGCGTACTGTCGGTGAGCAGAGACCTTTCCACGAACCTCAAGCTCTAGCTGTCCTCCTCTTTGACGGCCCAGAACAACGTGGCCACCCCGATGTTCTTCTTTGTGAGCATTGTTATTTTGAGGTTAGGGGCACTTTCGAAGGCCTTTCGAACAGCCAAACGGTTGAAAAATAAAGCTCTTCCTAAACGACATCGATCTTTGAGGTCTTCCTCGTTCTCGAGCCTCTCCTTGCCTCAGTATACCGCCATCCTGCTGATGGGATCCGCTTGGCGATGGCTATCTCATTATGGCCCCTTTTAAGAGAGCGGACATCTCAATTCTTTTCACTTTCATCTCGACAGAACTGCACACAGTAAAAAAGACATTTTAATATCACGTGATGGAAAAGGTCAAAAAGACATTTTAATATCACGTGATGGAAAAGAAGTAGACCTTTAAGTTTCTTCGATGGAACTTTTTCTATAAAACACGTAAACCCTTTGAAAGATTAAAAAAAAGATGGTAACATAACTTCTGCAAAACCCGGAATAGCAAACATGCCACCACTAATAAGACCAGAGACGCTCTTGAGTCCGATGACTTTCTCCTCCGTGTTGTAATTGTATTCTTCCCCGTTCGATCCAATTGTGGCCGTTTTCCTTCGATTAATTGGAATAATGCTGAATTTGTTTGTTTGTTTTAATTTTGTTTCTTTTTTCGAAATCGTTTATGTTTTTGATTTCCATCGCTGTCCTTTGGGCGATATCTCTTGGCTTTTGCCTATTACTTAAGATAATTATTGCGATATCATCCGTTAATTGAATGTACGTCGCACACTCATCCGTTGGTTCGGGTAGGTCATAGCTATATAAGGTTGGGGAGAGACACCCTCCTTGTGGGACCCCCGCTCGTAGAGCGTATGCGTGGTAAACCTAAAGAACGGCGCCGGGGGGGGGGGAGGTGTGTATGTTTCGTTCACCCGTGCATGAATATTCATGCGCGTTTGAGTCCTAGTTCAAATATATCCGGCGCCATTTTTGTAAAAAAAATGCCCGAAAATAACCAAATGAAAAACGCTGTTTACTTACTTTATTGCTGTGGGTATACTTCTGAAATAGTGGTGAGGAAAGCGTGGAATCTTTCTTTAATTCCTGTTTTGGCATAAGGGAATTTTTTGCAGAAGATAGCGGTTGCGAGATAAGCGTCAAACTGGTTGGTTTTTCGTCCGTATTTCAGGATTGAATTTCTCGTATCCCGCCAGACCCGCTCAATATTTTAAGTGTTTTCTCAGCTTTCCGGGTCAACAAAGTTTTTGGAATGGTTGACGGTTTGATGTTTGTATCCCTCCAATTCCAACCGGCGTAAGCCACCCAAAAATAATTAGTGTTCCGGGCACGATCCACTCTTTAATCACCGACATAAGTGTTTCTTTGGTTCGATCGGAAACCGTGACCATAAAAATATTTTTTGTCCCCCGTTCGAAGCCCCCGAAAACCCATACTCCCTCAACCACTCTCCCTTTGTTGTATTTTCTTTTGCCAAACCTTCGCCTCATCGACTTCCACAACTTTCCCTTCGCTGCCAATCTTCTGCCTATTTTGTTCACAATACTGAATAGCGACCTCTTTGCAAAAACTAAACCAATTAATTAAAGTTTTTTCTGAAACCTTGATTCCATGGCATATAACTTCTAATGTCAATTGGTTGACCTAAAACCAATAAATAAGTTGCAGAATAGTTTATACAGAGAGGCGGGACTTTGAGAAAGAACTCTCATTCAAAGCTGATTTTTTAAAAATAATGGCGACTGCTTGAGTCACGTTTAGTTTTTGTACATCTAAATTTATAATTATTTTTAATCTCTAATGCCTGACCACAAACTTCACAATCGATTTTAACTTTAAGCAAATTATGATCGTCCAAAAATTTTAACAACTTTTCTCAATCCGAAAATTAAGCAGAAAGTTCGGTAATAGACAAAGGGCAAATTGCACACGACGAGGCCATGTTGAAACTGAAATTGCCACCTAAAAGTCGTTTCTCCTTCATCTAAAAGCCTCCACAAAAACTATTTCTTCTAAACGATCAAGCTAAGTATATTTAAATGTACTTATTCGCAAAAACGTTAAAAAAAATGTTAGAACATTATTCTATAAACAATTATGATTGAATACTGGGGGGCTGTGCCCCGCAATTGATTGAAACTCAGGATAATAGTAGGGGGGGTCCCTTCGCAGTGATATCTCCCTTGAATTTACTTCAAAAAGGTGAAATATATTGGAACAGGGACATAATATTTTGCGTCCCATCGGTCGCGCGCCGATCTTCAGGTTTACCAAATGCGTCACCAATTTGGCCATTTAATTGCAGAATGGCTTTTCTACCTATCAGGTAGTGGCATGATATTTTGGTTAGGTTGGTCTCTATGTTGAGGGCGCTGATGTTTGCTTCTAAAGCGGGGATCCATACCTAAACGAAAGCTTTGTCAACGTCGCGGAGTATGGCGTCCACTCCGTTGCCCCGCGCTATTTCGATGGCAATCTTTTTCCTTTATTACTGCCAGCGCGGTTTCTGTCCCTCTCTTGCTCCTGTACCCGTGTTATTTTTGGTTATATAGGTTATTTGTTTCAAGCTCCTTGACCTTTCGTTAAGGAGCTTTTCGAGGAGTTTCCCGAGAAACTCGAGTAGTGAGATTGGGTGGTAGCTTTCGGCAGGAAAATCATCTTTGCCATCTTGATGGCCTGGGGGTAGTATCTAGAATTCAGACAGACATTAAAGATCCTTAAGATTGCTTGGTCAGGTGCGCCTTCGTTATGCTACTTAATCTTGGTGCCCTGTGTTTAAACGACTTGACTGCTGTCAAGTACTCTTCCATTGTGAACGGTCTTCCCTCTTCCGAGCGGATGGGTCACCCCTCGTCAAACTTTGCGTATGGTTTGATGTTGTCTTATTGGTCCTCATTTGTTTGAGCCATTTCCTCTTCGTAATATCTATCGAAGTCTAGGTTCTCTTCTGGATAAATCGAAAAAAATTGTTCCCAATGCCTTCTGACGTGCTCTTGCAGCTCTGCGTTTTGCTGCGGTTTCCTTTCTTGCACTTTGATCTTTATTATTTCTTTTGGTTGGGTTCCTCGCGCAGTCTTCGAAATTGAGTCCAAAATTTTTGAGATCCCTTTCGATGTCCATTTTTCTGATTATATTATTGCATATTTGAATGGCTTTTTTCTTTTATCATTATCTCCAATTGTCTTATGATGGTTTTTATCCTGTTATATTTTTCTATCGTATCACCCAGATCCGTTAATTCTCTTGTCAATCTTTTAAATCCCTTCATTTTTCTTTTAATTTCGTCGTCCCATCTCCGTGCAGGGACGGTTCTGTATTCTATTTCAGGTGTATACATTGCGTCTGCTTCTATTACTATTTCGGACTCTCTTACGTTGGTTGCTTGGTTGTTAAGGGTTCTGGTATCTATGGTGCTTAAGTAGTCTTTATATTTGGCCCAGTCGGTTCTGCTAAGTGATTACATTTGTGGTATCTTAATTTGGATGGGAGAGGTGGATATAGTTCTGACCATACTTAGGTAATCGAATTGGGTTGCGGGCCAGGAATCAGTGTAGTGATTGAGGTTAAAATATGGGTTGGTGAGAACTACGAGTATATCTGGGGCGATGGGGGATCTTTTGGTTAGGAACATTGGGAAGTCTGGTCCTTCTCTTTGGACTATATTTCTTTGCACCAGTAGTTCTTTGGTTCTGCCTATGCCGTTCATATGGGTTGTGTAGCTTGATATTCTGCACCTGGCGTTGAGATCTTCAGTCAGAATTGTAGAGCTTGCTCGGCGAAAGAGTTTAATAAAGTTGGGAATGGGTAAATACGAACGTCTTGTGGGTTGATAAGCTCCAACTACTACTAGCTCGCCTATAGTCATTTTACTTTTATCGCCAGGTAGGATTCCTCTAGATCCTTTATTTTGGTGTAGTGAATCCCCGTTTTTATCCTGATCGATACACCGTCATAGCTGGTTTGTGTATGGTTGGCAGATATGATCCTATAATTTGGTATTTTTATTGCTTCGAATTCGGCTGCTCTTCATTCGTTCCACCGGTGGTCTTTGCTTGAGCATTCCAAAGTGCTAGTGCAGCAAAAGGCAGGAGTAATGTTAGTATAACTTGTAATGAGAGTTACTTTACAGGTAGGAATCGTATGAATAAAGGGAACCGGAATGTAAGCAGAGTGGGTGGACGTATGAATCAACAAATGGGATTAGGAGTGTAACAAGGTTAGCTATGTGAGAGTCTTGTGGCCTGGTAGCGAGGACCTGTTTTGACTGTGGTCAATCAAGCCACCTAATTGAGGATTGCCAGAATGTCAAAATGATCCGTTGCCACCAGTGTGAGAAGATGGGACATTTTTCTCTAACTTGCGCCGAAGGTGGAAGAGTGAATGTATGTAATTGGGTAACGAGTATGTGGAAACTGTGGAGAATGTGTTCTAGCCTGAGGAGTGTGTGTAAGAAGTGTAGTGTAGTTGGTCACCTGAAAAGGTTGTTTCACACTGTAATAAAATCCAAAAACGCAAGTGAGAAAAATGAGAGAACGAATCCTGTGACTGATGGGAAAAATACGAATCAGGAAGACTGAGTAGTGAAAGGGTCCTTTCTGCGAACCCTCTGGTGAGCTGGTATTAAATGTGATGAATGTGAAAGCAGGGTTGTCAAAATGTGGAGTGTATTGGGCTGAGAGAGAGAATGGATGTATGTGTGTGATAGTTAAATGTCAAGGGCGAGAGATACTTGCATTAATAAATACAGGTTGTCAGGAGAATGTGGTATATTGAGAAGCATTTGAAGGCAAGAATGTTCATGGAACTTATGAAAGTGGTTGTAGTTTGGCTGGATTGGGAGAGAAATGGGTGCCAATTACCGGCAGATTTAAGGAGAAGGTGTTAGTTGGCACTGTTTAAATGAGATAGGATGAGTTTTTTGTGGTAGATGGCGTGAATAAGAAGTATTATATGTTGTTAGGGTATAAGTTTCTAAAAGACAATGGTATGGTAATAGATCCGGAACAGGAGATGACAAAATGTAAGAGGAATAGAAGCTTGAGGTGCCAATGGTATGTGAATCAGTATGGAAAAGTGAGACTGACTTGATGAAAGCATTGAACGTGTTTACTATTCAGACTGTACCATTGAAAAGGGATGGAGTGTCTAGCGTGAAGGTTGGATGGAGTCCAAACATAAAAATATGTTTTTTTGAACGGCGATAGTGCGAAATATCAAGTACGAAGGTTTTCACATATTTTTGATGGAGTCTTGATGCTAGGATTTCTGAAGCTTTTTTGATAGGCCCAAATCACGTGCCAAATTATTCAACTCGTGCTGATCAAATTTTCTACCAACCGAATCCTCGTGAATTTCGAAATGTGCATCATTGCTCTCACTGCGTTCGTCAACATCACTCAGATGTTCTAGAGGAGGTAGTTGTTCGAAAACTGGCCCTGGAATTTCCGCTGAATGAGGCATGGGCTTTATAGCTGACGGTAGATTAGGATATTCTATTTTACTTTTATTTTTCTTATTAAATGCTGATGTTTTCACTATAAACAAAAGTAAGTCTGTGCAATGCTCCTTTTGCTCTCGCCAAACTATGGAGTTACCAAATGGCAACCTTTCACATGTTCCTTTGGTCCACATCCGTAAACTCTCGACACACTGCATGCACACTTTATGGGGAGCCCATGGCTTGTCTTGATCACCGAGTTTTACTTTAAAATATGCTAAATATGCTTGTTTGACAAATACACTGATGTTTGCCCTCTGACTTGGAATGGTGAAATGCCACAAATGTAGCAGAAGGAGTTAGGGTTGTTTAGGCATTTACGACGAGAAGTTGCAGGAGCAAACATGATATGAAACAAAGGAAATATATACCTATGTAAATAAAACACTAAAATGGAATAGTTACCAGCTTTGAAAGCTAAAAAAACAGCATATAACGAAATAGAATGTACAACACACACCTCTCACCTCACTGTCTCAATGGTGACTACACAAACAAGTTGCCACGTAGCTGTAGATGAATTCAATCGTAATCAGCAGGCATATCTCATTACAGCTAAGCAGTGAAATTTTACTTCTCTGGGGGGTAAGCTGTGGAGAAAAAAATAGACGTGCTAGATAAAAGCTGACTACAAATTTGGAATCAGCATGCTAATTTTAGTCTAAATCAGTACAAAAATCTAACTCAACAGAAATCTTTTTTCGAAATGTTCCCCGCTGTTATTGAAAGGTGAATGAAACAACGTTGAAAGATAAGTTTCTTATATGTGTAACGTCTGAATGTGTGTATGGTATACATGGAATGAAAGTGTTCAAGAAAATGATTTGGTGCGTGGGTATTATTAGATGCCTGTGGCTGAGAAGAGCCGTCTGATAACAGCGTTCTCGACTCCTAAGAGGCATTACCAATTCCGAAACTTGAGTTTTCGTTTGGTCAATGCCCCGGCTGCTTTGCAGCGTGCGATGAATGTGATTTTGAGTGGATCTCCGAGTAAGAGTGTGCAAGTATTTTTGGAAGACATTCTGATAATGTGTGAAGGCGTGAATGAGCACATGACTAGTGAATAGTGTACTGCGAAAGTTGGAAGAAATGTTAGTAGAAGTTAAGCTGCTTAAATGTGTGTGGTTTGCGGAAGAAGTAGAATTTTGTGGACAAATGGTCAATGCGACAAGGCTGCGAAAATCTGAAAAGTTTATAGAGAAGGTGAGAGGTTTCCCGAAGCCGAATACTGCTAGAGAGTTGGATTCCTTGGTCTAGTAGAATTTGGAAGAATGTTTATGGGAGATTGTTCAGACGTAATGAACCCCTCGAGTGAATGGACAGGAATAAAAAGAGTACCATGATTAAATAGAATGATTGATGAATGTAGCATTTGATAAGTTGAAAGCATTAGTGGTGAAAGATGTAGAGCTTGCGTATCCTGATTATAGAGAGAATGCTAGTATGCTTGAAGTGTATACGGATGCAAGTGATTATTCTATGGTTAGATGTTTAATGCAGGATCAGTTTGAAAGTGAAGTGAAAAGGAAGCCTTTAGTGCGGCAGAGCATGCATATTCAACTATTAAGAGGAAATTGGCTGCATTACGATTTTTTAAAAAATCGCTGAGACCTTTTTTGCATGGAGTGAAATTTGTAGTGAGAACGAATCATCAGCCTTTAGTATAGTTGCAGCGTATAAGGATGGTTGATAACAAGCTTGCAAGGACAATGGAAGATTTGTGTGATTTTGATTTGGTTGTAGAGTATTTGCCGGGTGAAAAGAATGAAATTGCAGATTTGATGTCGAGATTACCTGGTAGTGCAAATGAAAGTGTGACTTTTGGAATAAATCCCCAAAGTTTGCCGAAAGGATTAACTGTTGGAAAAAGATGTGAGGGCGGTGGTAATTCTATGTTTGAGAGTGTACTTTATGGCTTGCAAGACTTGGTTAATGATGGAATAGAAGTTAAGGTAACTGAGAGTGCGAATTACTTACTAAGAATTTTTATGGAAAAGGCGTGTAAAATACCTGATCAGTTAGGTATAGGTGATGTGAATAAGCTGAAAAAAGAATTAAAAGTGATTTGTGCGCCGGAAGTACTGCCGTTCCAGGAGGTCTTAGTGGTAAGAAGCAAGGTGTTTGGTGAAAGTGTATGTGTGCATTATGGAGTAGATGAGCCTGAGGTATATCGTGGTAAGGGAGTGAGCAGAGAGAGTGGCTGTGAGCTGCATTTACAATGTCTGATAGGTGTGCATTATAATTGGTTAATTGAGAAGAGGAATTATGTACGGAATTATGTGAATGAAGTACCCAAGGAGTGTGCGCTTGCTTATGATGATGATGAGGGTGTTTCTGAGGTCTTGATTGAGGATAAGAAAGTACCGAATGAATTTGGATGTGCGACTAGATTTGCAGTAGCATGTGTTAATATGAATGAAGAGCTATTGACGGAAGACGATAATGAAAGTATGCAACAATCATGTCCGATGGTGCGTGAGCTGAAAGATAGTGTATTGAAGAGTGTGCCTGTTGAAGAATGGAGTTGTATATTAAAAAAGTTTTAAAGGTTTGCTTAAAAATTCGTGTTATGTAAAGATGTGATTTATTTCGTACGAAGAATATAAGATGAGAATGTATATGTTCCAATATTTTCAGTTTCTGGTATAATCGGGATGGTTAAAATTGTGCATGAGAGGTTTGGACATATGGGAAAGAACAAGTTGTGCAAGTGCATAAAAAAGTGTGGGTTTAGTCCATTTTTTAGGAAACTTCTTTCGTTGTTGCGACTTCTTGCGAAGTATGTCAGAAGTCAGAATAGGAAGTATGAGATAGTGTATGCAAATCCACCTGTTCTGAAATTGTGCGTGAAGGAGCCGTGTCGAGGTATATCATATATACATATATACATACATATATATATATATATATATATATATATATATATATATATATATATATATATATAACATTTAATTTTCCGGACGTTTCGGTCATTAACGATGACCATCATCAGCGAATTCTAAATACAAAGAATGATTTTTATAAGAATAACTAAACACAGCAATAAAAACATTAAAGGAGTCAAAAATGATAACCGAAAGCAAGAAGCTAAAATGAAATATATAATCCTAAACCGTTGAAAGCAAATTGGTGAAAATCTATTAATAAGAAATTGATGTAATATCGTAAAAAATAACTAAATTAAATAATAATCCCATGAGTTTAAAATATGCATAAAAAAACATGAATTAAATTCCTATCGAAATACAAAAATTGTAAACTATAACAATATAGTCAAAAGCAAGGAATGAAGAAATCGATTAATAAGACTGGGAAAAAAAAAAGATTAAATAATCCCATGAGCAGCAAATATGAATACTAAACATGAATCAAGCCGAATACAAAAAATTCACTATAAGCCACAGCAAAAGAGAATTATAAGGGCAGGGCGAACAATCGAAAATAAGTTAGATCAGAGGGTATGTAATCGAAGCGGATATTAATAAATGGAGCGAAGCAAGTAATTCAATTAAGTTAAATTTTAAGAGATTGAACATTAAATAATACGAGTAGACTAAGGCACGAAAGTTTAAATAGTAAATAATCAATAATGGAGGGGTAAAAATGACGACTAAAACATTAAATTAAGGAAAAGTCAATAATAAACCAGATCGTTTAGATATTAATGGGACAAACTAAAATAGAAATAAAAATTTCTCTGCACGAGTACTGACCTTATAACGGTGAAGCTGGGAGTAACAACTGATAGTACGGACAGAATTAGGCAAAAAGAAAACTATTAAGGGGGATGTGGTTGGTTGTACATTTGTCTATATAGTGAATAATTTAAGGGATGATGAATAATCATTGAGTTCCGGTTTTATTTGTTTGATGTAAAGAGATTCAAGAATTTTTAAACTTAGAGAAGAAGAGGCAGAAGAGAGTATAGTAAAGGAATCAGGGTCAAGCGGGTGGTCAAGTTTTAGTGAATGTTCTCGTATAGAGGAGTGTTCGGGTTTGGAGATCGGAATGTTCGTTCTGTATGATACTCCGATATGCTTAGCGATTCTACATCTTAATTGTAGACTTGTTTGGCCTACATAGCGACTTTGGCAGGTCGCACAAGTGAATTGATAAATGATGGAGGAACGCCGGCATAATGGGAGTGATTCTTTGTGCCGAAGGAAAGTATAGACAGCAAGAGGATTAGAAATAATTAGGAGAAACTTGCATTGGGGAAAGTATTTATTAAGAGTCGAGAGGAAAGCTTTGTTGAATTTGGTGTCAAGTGGAAGATAAGGCAGTTTTAAGAATAGTTTTTGTTTGGGGACAGTTATTAGAGGGGTTTTGCGAGAGAACATTTTAAATAAGAAATTGGAAGTAAGTCTGTCAAAAAGGTGGTCTGGGAAAAAATAATAATGAAAAAAGCTCCTAAGATATTCTATTTCGGAATGAAAGTGAAACTAATTTAAACTGATTTTGTAAGCTCTGTGTATACTGTTTATGATGGCAGAATGTTTGAAATTAGTAGGAGTACAACTAAAGAAGTGGGTGCCAAGTTTGGTGGTAATGGGTTTCCTGTAAACTGATGTGTTAAATTTAGAACCAACTTTTGAAACAGTGACATCCAGAAAAGAGATTTTATTGTTTAATTCTGTCTCCATGGAAAATTTAATATTAGTGTGTTGTTGATTTAAATAATTTAAAAATAATGGGGCATGGTCTTTGTGTTTAAAAATAAGGAAGCAGGCATCGATAAATTTTTTAAACACTAACAGTTTATATTCAACCGGACAGTCCCTTAACCAGTTTTTTTCGTGGTAGGATAAAAAAGCATTAGCGAAGCTGGGACCCAATGGAGAGCCCATGGCCATTCCATCGTGTTGAATGTACAAAATCTCATTAAAAAAGAACACTGTATTTTCTACAGACAATTTTAATAAGGTAGAAAAAAGAGACTTGGTTAGACCTAAAATGCTATCATTAGATTGAAAAAGGGTATCGGTTATGATTTTGCAAGTTTTCATGACAGGTACATTAGTAAATAGAGACTCTACATCGAGTGAAGTCATATACGGGTGGTTCAAATCCAATTGAGAAATGTAGCTGACAAATTCGAATGAATCTTTCAAAGTGAATTCGTTGCGAGTGAGAGGTTCAATTATGGGGACTAGAAACTTGGCTAAGTTAAAGCTAGGGGTGTTAAGGGCAAATAGTATTGGACGGAGAGGTAATCCTACCTTGTGAGTTTTTGGTAAACCATAGATAATACCTGGCGATATACCCGAAGCAAACAGTTGGTTGTAAAAATGTACCTGTCATTGAAACTTGCAAAATCATAACCGATACCCTTTTTTAATCAAATGATAGCATTTTAGGTCTAACCAAGTCTTTTTTTTCTACCTTATTAAAATTGTCCGTAGAAAATACAGTGTTCTTTTTTAATGAGATTTTGTACATTGAACACGATAGAATGGCCATGGGCTCTCCATTGGGTCCCAGCTTCGCTAATGCTTGTTTATCCTACCACGAAAAAAACTGGTTAAGGGACTGTCCGGTTGAATATAAGCCGTTAGTGTTTAAAAGATTTATCGATGCCTGCTTTCTTATTTTTAAACACAAAGACCATGCCCCATTATTTTTAAATTATTTAAATCAACAACACTCTAATATTAAATTTTCCATGGAGACAGAATTAAACAATAAAATCTCTTTTCTGGATGTCACTGTTTCAAAAGTTGGTTCTAAATTTAACACATCAGTTTACAGGAAACCCATTACCACCAAACTTGGCACCCACTTCTTTAGTTGTACTCCTACTAATTTCAAACATTCTGCCATCATAAACAGTATACACAGAGCATACAAAATCGGTTCAAATCGGTTTCACTTTCATTCCGAAATAGAATATCTTAGGAGCTTTTTTCATTTTATTTTTTTCCCAGACCACCTTTTTGACAGACTTACTTCCAATTTCTTATTTAAAATGCTCTCTCACAAAACCCCTCTAATAACTGTCCCCAAACAAAAAATATTCTTAAAACTGCCTTATCTTCCACTTGACACCAAATTCAACAAAACTTTCCCTCGACTCTTAATAAATACTTTCCCCAATGCAAGTTTCTCCTAATTTATTCTAATCCTCTTGCTGTCTATACTTCCCTTTGGCACAAAGAATCACTCCCATTATGCCTGCATTCCTCAATCATTTATCAATTCACTTGTGCGACCTGCCAAAGTCGCTATGTAGGCCAAACAAGTCTACAATTAAGATGTAGGATCGCTAAGCATATCGGAGTATCATACAGAACGAACATTCCGATCTCCAAATCCGAACACTCCTCTATACGAGAACATTCACTAAAACTTAACCACCCGCTTGACCCTGATTCCTTAAACCTAAACCCCGGCAAAACATATAGTAACTATAAGATAGAAATATAAAATAAGAAGAAATATATAGCAAGTAAGAAACTTGAAAGGCTTGAAAGCCACGATGGAGGAAAAATCAAATATATTTATTTATTTACTTTATGTTAGTGAAAAACAAAACAAAAAAAACAAACAATAAAAACAAAACAAATAAAATAATATATATATATATATATATATATATATATATATATATATATATATATATATATATAAATTGATAAATAGAAATAATAATAACAAACAAAGGGAAGAAAAATAAGAGACAAAAACTTATTTTCGATTGTTCGCCCTGCCCTTATAATTCTCTTTTGCTGTGGCTTATAGTGAATTTTTTGTATTCGGCTTGATTCATGTTTAGTATTCATATTTGCTGCTCATGGGATTATTTAATCTTCTTTTTTTTCTCAGTCTTATTAATCGATTTTTTCATGCCTTGCTTTCGACTTTATTGTTATAGTTTACAATTTTTGTATTTCGATAGGAATTTAATTCATGTTTATTATGCATATTTTAAACTCATGGGATTATTATTTTTATTGCTGTGTTTAGTTATTCTTATAAAAATAATTCTTTGTATTTAGAATTAGCTGATGATGGTCATCGTTAATGACCGAAACGTCCGGAAAATTAAATGTTCTAAACCATCGCATATGTCTTCATATTCCTGCTATATATATATATATATATATATATATATATATATATATATATATATATATATATATATATATATATATATATATATATATATATATATATATTTATATATATATATATATATATATATATATATATATACATATATATATATATATATATCTATATATATATATATATATATATATATATATATATATATAGAGAGAGAGAGAGAGAGAGAGAGAGAGAGAGAGAGGATTTAATTTGCTGAGTGGTGTGGAATAGGGCGAAAGGTCACTCATTTGACCTATCCTTGGCTCCGTTACCGAATGATGGGGTTAAGCTATAGAGGGGGGGGGGACCATTTCTTTTAGTACGCGGGCAAATAACAAAAAGAGAGTGCAGAATGGCCGTTAATTACTTAGCTATGGCTAAATGCTGTTCTGGGTTATTTAAAAGAGTATTAAAAAAATAAAAAAAATAATATTTAAAAACATAACCAAAAAAGATAAATATTTACACAAATAAAATGAAATTGGAATATCCAAGACTATGGGGTTCTCGATAGTCTGGCAAAAAGGGACAAGCTAATGAGGTTAAGGCAAGTAAATGACCAAACTCGGATTGAGTCTTTAAAGGCTGCGCTGAGCCGAAATACAAATAAATCTTTATGGGGTGACTGGCATAAAGAGATCCACACGCATCGACGCCTTGCAGAAGTTAATGCTTGGACGAGGAAAGGAAGGGGCAATTCGAGGAGGAGAATTGCAGAAGGTTGAGATTTACCTCGGAATACCCTGACGAGGGAAGACTTGCGCTGGTGAACGAGAAAGGTCGTTGCTGGAAAATAGCCAATTGACTGGAGCGGAGTTCCGACAGGAGAGTTTCTTGCCTTTGCGCACGTGTAGACGTAAACGGAGCCAAATCAAGAACAGACGTGTCTCGTGCGTGATAGCGGACCGATACTAACAACTTGACCCAGCTGAGCATGGCGTTATATACCGGCTCACGATTGGATAAAATCGCCTCCAGACACGGAGGGGATATATATATAATATATATATATATATATATATATATATATATATATATATATATATATATGTGTGTGTGTGTGTGTGTGCGTGTGTGTGTGTGTTAATAAAAAAAAACAAAAATAAATATAAATATCTGCGTTTCCTTGAGCCTCCTTCCGATCTAACGGACGTCTCATGAGCGAGTAAGAAGACCCTTTTGGCGAGTGGTTTCCAGGACCGTCCTATACATGGTTACACTCCTCCCAAGAAGTCTTATGGCGCTCATTTAGTTCAAATGTAGGCCAAGATCGCCTCCTGGTAAGGTTCCAGCTCGAGTATTGGTTTTCGACCAATGCCACTCTTGCTCACGATTGGATAGAGGCAGGTATGAACGCTTCAACGCGAACCGTAAAGTTGAGACTTTATTACAAATGACTCAAGTCGAAAAGGGCTGCGATGAACCCACATATCAGCAACAAAATCTTACGGATAGGATATACTTTTGCATAAAATAAAAAGAAGACTGGGGCAAAGTGATCTTCTTTGATAAAGCTCAGCGCTGCTTTTATAGGTGAAGAGGCTTCGGAACGCAGTTGTATTTACTTATGGAGTTTTCCCCTCAAGCCTTGAGGCAATCTTGCCTCCCGCCTACTATTTGGAAGCATGCGAAAGGGAGGGGAGACATCAGTTATCACAAATTCCTGGCTGGAAGACGTCCATTTTCCAGCTTTGTGTTACCTTCGAAGAATCCCCTCCGTGGCCGAAGGCCATTTTATCCCGCCGTCATCAGGTATTTAACGCTAAACTCAGCCAGGTCCAGTTAGTACAGGCTCGCACTCCAGCACGAGACACGTCTCATCTCGATTTGGCTCCATTTTCGTCTCCACTAGCTCAAAAGCAAGAAGCTCTTCCGTCGGAACTCTACCCCAGTCAATTGGCAATTTCTCAGCAACGGCCGCTCTCGTTTACCAGCGCAAGTACTCTCTCATCAAGATATTCCAAGTAAATCTCAACCTTCTGCAGTTCTCCTCCTTGAATTGCCCCCCTTTCCTTCGTCGTCCAAGCAATAACTTCTGCAAGACGTCGACGCGTGCGGCTCACTTTATTCTGGTATCCCCTAAATATTTATTTGTATTTTGTCTCAGCGCAGCCTTTGAAGGCTCAATCCGAGTTTGGTCATTTACCTGATTTAAACTCATTAGCTTGTCCCTTTTGCCCAACTATCGAGCACTCAAAGTCCTGGAAAATTTAATTTCATTTTTTATATCTTTTCTTTGTGTTATCTAATTTTTTTTCTACTTCTCTTTTAAATAACCCGGAACAACACTCAGCCATAACTAGTAATTAACAGCCAATCTGCACTCGCTTTTAGTTATTTGCCTGAGTACATGGGTTCACCCCATTTATTCTCCCTCATTATCTTACCCCATGACCTGGTAAAGGATCCGAGGACAGGTAAATTGAGCATCCTTACGCTCTATTCCTCACCTCTCGGCTAATCCAATCCCCCTCCATAGATAGATATATATCGGCTATACCTCGACAGGGGGCTTCTGGAAGATTCCTAGTTTAGAAGAGAAAAGTGGAGCATTTTAACGAGTCCTGTGTCAGCCTCAAGGTGAAGCAACCGAAGAATTTCCATGTCCGCGGCTGCTTCTCATATAAGGCAACTAGAGCACTAACAATTTTGCCCTGAACTCAAAATTGTACCAAAACGTTCTTCATCAGCATCTTTTCCCAGCCGTTCAGGACCAATTTGAGGATGATAAAAAAATTCATCAGCCTGATGGTCCACCTTGTCACAAATCGAAATGATTTTCTTAGACCGGAAACTCACCGGATCTGAACCCAATACAGAATCAAACTGGCGATTACAAACAGGCGCTATCCAATTTTTTAGCGGTTGCGAGTGTTGAGTGAACAAAAATGGAGTAATATCAAGCAAGATATCATAAAAAAAGGGTTTCCATCATGCAAAACGAATTGCAGCAGTACTAAAGACTAGGGCTCATAGTGTAATTTTTACTGTATTTATAAAATTGGCGAGAGTTCTTTAATTTTTGTATAGTTCACCTTCAAATTATAATACAAACTTACTAAAAAATGCAAGGTTTTATTACTATCATTCATTTTCTTATGTGAATAAATATAGGAGTCTCAAAACCTCTGCCCATGATTTTGTATATATATATACATATATATATATATATATATATATAGAGAGAGAGAGAGAGAGAGAGAGAGAGAGAGAGAGAGAGAGAGAGAGAGAGAGAGAGAGAGAAATAGATATACACAACAGAGCAAAATATGAGAACGATTTTCCTTTATTTTAAATATTTTAAAAAATATGATGATTAGGTAAATGGAATTTTCGTCGTACATAAAGCCATGCATTTAATATATTTTATGAAAATTTCATATGATGCAGTCGTATATTCAAGAATTTATACTGAATAAACTTACAAAATTAAATACTGATGTGCAGAATTAGCGAACGATTTTTCCGCAACATTCTAGAAGTTTCTTGAAATCATCTGGCAACATTTTTCTCAGTAGTTATGAACTGTACAACCACCAATGTTGTCATACTTACTCTGTATAAATGCCACAACACGTGAAAGTGACTACTGAGCTTGCTAATGTTTATTGTTAGATTGACGAGTTGGGGAAGGACTCTTTCTGCGATTTCAAAAGAGATAGGAAGCTACAAGAGATGACTTCGTGCGTTCTGAAATTATACAATGAAAACAAAACTTAGAAATCTTCTGCAAAAGTCGGTCGACCACGTATGACTTCCTTCCGGGAAAACAGAGGTATTAGGCGCTTCTCTATAAAGGATTCCTTCGAGACTGCATCAGGAATTTCTCGAAAAATTAAGAGCAAATGTGGCAAAGAAATGAGTTGTTTCACAGTACCATGTTGCCTCAATGCATATGGTTTAAAAACTCGTTCTCAAGCAACCAAACTAATCATCAGTACGAAGACTCAGGGGGAAGACTCAAATATGCTGAGGTTCATGTTATCTGGAGAGATGAAGATTGGGAGAGAATTCATTTTATGGAAGAAAGTGAATTTAATTTAGTTAGATTTGAGAGCAGACGATTAAATAGATGCACTGCACGTGATATACCTAACCCTAAATGTCTTAAAAAGTCGACCATGAATGTCTTTCTCTTATGGCTGTCTTTAGAATACGAAAACGACTCAAACTTCACTCATTGAAAATGGGGATGAATTTATGGTGGCTGTTGGTTGTGCCAGCAAAGATGTCTATGTAGCCCGATGCGCGATGCACACACTCTGCCACATAAATGACACCCTATTCCGGGGTTATTTGGCTGCTGGACTGGTGGATTATGGCGCCGTTGTCTTATCGCCTCTCTCCCGATGTGGATGGACTGTTCAAGGTGTGACGGTCTCTCCATGCAGGTTGGTCACTGGCTTTGACTTCCAGAGTCAGGGGTTCAATACTACACTTTTTTAAGGGTTGTTTTACTTGATATTTATAGCGTTTCATTGGCCCACCTTGTCTACGGTGTCACAGTAGGAGTTGTCCATAAAGGATTTGTCGAGATAGTCTGTCATCACTCATGTGAATTATATATCCAGTCTATCGCAGTTGTTTTTGTGCAAGCATGGTCTCAATTGAGGTTGTGCTGGCGCGTCGAAGGATTTCTACATGGGGAATTTCGGCCCTCCATGTTAGCTTGAGAATCTTCTGCAGATTTCTTATATGAAATGCTTCCAAATATGCCTTGTGTAAGCAGTCCATGTTTCAGCACCGGATAGCAGTGTCGACTGCTATCTTCGTTTTTAGGCTGAGGTTATCGTTTTGAAAGACTCTTATGCGCAGTTTTCCAAAGGCTACAGAGGCTTAATTTATTCTGTTGCAGACCTCTTCATCTATATTATACTTAACCAACAGGATGCTGCCCAGATATTTGCAACTTGTGACCTGTTTAATGTCTTCACCGTTGATGTGGAAAGTTAGACGTGGTTCTGGATTCTGTCGTTACATTAGTATCTCTGCTTTATTGACTTTATTGACATTAGGGGATCTTTGTAGATCAAGTGGTGTGTGTGCAATCAGCGCCAGGTTGTTTTCATATTGAAGTTTCAGAATATGATTCCTCACAGTTTTCGTGTGGGCTTGAAGTCTTCTAAAATTAAATAGGTTGCCATCATGTCGGTACTGGATAGCAACCCTGTCCACCTGAGGAATTGCATTCTGACTGAGTAAGGTGATAGCAGATATAAAGATGTTGAATAACACTGTGGCTATGACATCGTTGTGCTTGACACCAACTTCAACGGTGAAAGGTTCGGATCTTTCTCTTGAGGCAAGTCCTGTTGCCTTCATGTAGTTTCTTCAGAATTGAGAGGAATTTTGGAGGGAAGCCAAATTTTTCTAAAACGATCCATAGTAGTTCCCTATTGACTATATCAAAAGCTTTTGGAAGGTCAATAAAAGCTATGTAGAGGTCTGTGTTTTGCCCATTGCACTTCTCCTGTAGTTGACTTGCACATAATATCATGTCGCAGGTGTTCCTGTCCTTAAGAAATCCGCGCTGTGTTCCTGGCAATGGGCTCCCTGATATATGGCGACATAATCTGACAAGCATAATTCTTGTCAGAATTTTAGAGGCCATTACCAGTAGAGAGATTCCTCTGCTATTTTCACAGAGTGCTCGATCACCCTTCTTTTTGTACACCACCACCATGTGAGATTTCAGAAATTCAGCAGGAGGTTTTTTGGTATTCCAAATGACCGAAATGAGCTCATGTATCTTTGAGTGCAAGAAATAGCCACCTTCTTTGTACAGCCCAGAGGGAAGGTCATTTGGGCAAGGTGATTTATTATTTTTTAAGGATTTTATGGCATCAAGAGTTTCTTCAAAAGTGGGCAGTTTGTCCATCTCCATTGCTAGAGGAATTGCATCTAAAACGTTTGGATCTATAGGGTTTCTATGATGTAACAGTGTTTGGAAGTGCTGTCCCCAGCGATTTCGAATGGCTGTTTTGTCTTTTAGGAGCTTGCGATATTGTGATCTGACAGGGGCTAAATTGCGTTTTACAGGCCGATAGATAGTCTTCAGGCCTTTGTAGAACGCATGTTGGTTGTTATTGACAGCAAGGTGTTGCAGGTTCTTTGCCTGGTTGGTCCACCATTCATTTTTCATATCATGAAGCTTGAGTTGAGTTTCCTTTCTTAAATTATCAAAAGTTAATATCAGATTTTCAGAACTTATCCTTGAGGGCCAGGCATCATGGGCTTGTTCTTTTGCGTCAGCAATATTTGAATGTCTTTCGCATTTTCGTCAAACCAGTCTTTATGGTGTCGAGGTTGAAAACCTAGAGTCTCCTCTACACACTGCTTCAGAGTGGAATGAAGAGTGGTCCAGACGTCGCTAGCTGTAACATTTGGGGGTTGTAGCCTTGCATCAATTTACATATAATGAACTTCTGTAAGCATTTCGTTTTACTTGATCTTTCAAGCTATTGGTATGTAGCTTTTTTGAGGAGCATGTGCGCTGAGCTGGGGGGCGTATTATAAGATTTAGCTTGCAGAGTAAGTAACATAGTATGATCTGTTGAGCACTCTGCACCTCTCATTGCTCGTGTGAGGTAAATGTGTTTTTGGTCACTCTGCCTGGTTATTATAAAATCAATTATATGCCCATGCTTGGAACGTGGGTGAGTACAAGTGGTTTTATATTTATTCGGAAGTTGAAATGTAGTATTAATGATTACAAGATTAGGCTCTGAACAGAGTGTTAGCAGTCTGAGACCGTTACTGTTCCTTTTCCCCATTCCATTATTTCCAATGACCTGTGACCAGAGATGGGTTTGTTTTTCTATCCATGCATTTAAATCACCAAGCAATAGGATTTTGTCTTCTCTGGGTACTGCGACTAGTGCTGAATGTAGCGATTCATAAAATGCATCTCTTTGTTTTTCACTGGAGTCTAGTGTCGGAGCATATGCACTAATTAGGGTGGTGAAGCGGTGCTTTTCAAGATGTATACGCCATGTAATCAGTCTTGGAGATATACCTACTGGCGATTTACTTATTTTGCCAAGTAATTTGTTATGTATGGCAAAGCCATGGATTTTCCGTTCGTATTCATCATAGCCTTTGCAATAGACTGTGTATCCCTCACCAACCTCTGTTAAACTATCTTCGCCTGGTAATCTCGTTTCGCTCACTGCCGCAATGTTAACGTTGTATCTGTTTAGTTCATGGGCTATAAAAGCTGTTCTACGTCGAGTCTGGTTTGGGGTTCATCATCTAATAAGGTTCTCATGTTCCACTCAGCAATTCTAAGTGGTATTTTCCTTTTCTTAAGTTTACGACCGCAGTCAGTGATGCCTTGGCAGACGCGGTCTTCTGCCCAGGTTGTTGTAAGGCTGCCTTTTTTTTAAACCGAGTCTTGGTAATGGTCCTTCCCATACCTCAGTGAGCAGTGAGACTTCCGTTTCCGGCTGCTTAGACATGTTGAGAGCACACGAAAGCTGAGCCAGCCCTTTTCGCCACTCAGCCAACGGCGATCACTTCAACACCACCCGCGTGCAGGAATCAAGCTGGTAGCTTCCAGCCACATCCAGGGCCTGCCACTTGCACCTTATCCTGTAGCCGAGTGACTTTTGATGATAAAGGGTTAATGAAGGGATGAGTGTGTGAAGGGGATGACTGAGTAAAAGAGATGAATGAAAGAAAGAGATGAGAAAAGATGAGTGGAGCTGTGCTTGTGCAGTGAGTGGATTAATGTGGAGAGGGGCTTGCGCTAGGCCTATCCCCACAGCTTAGACTCACACAAAATTGATGGTGGCAAGAGTTAATCAGGACTACCATCCACTGTGAGAGGTTGCAGTGTTCTGCCGGACATCCTATTTGTCGAAAGCCACCCAATGTGGGACCCCACTCACAGCTTTTTCATTCGAGGTTGTGCTCCCGTAGACCTATCTCAATCAAGGGTAACCCACAGGTTGGGTGGGGTTATTCTCGCTGAGGAAAATATCTCCTTACAACTACCCTCACCTGGTTTAGCCTGCTGGTTTAGCAGTTTGCCGGGGTGTGGCCGCTGGTCATAACACGCCAGCTTCTGGGAGCCATAGGTGAGGGCTGGGTGCCAGTATGGGAACCAATGTCATCTGGATCACTCTACAAAGGAGAAGCACAACCACCAGAGTACAAGGGTACTATCCCACTGAAACATCCCATACACCCCACCATGCATAGGAAAGGCAGCGTCATGGTGTGGATAATATTTTTGGCTAAAGGAGTTAGTCATTTAGTGCAAATAATTAGAACGGTAAATGCAAATATGTACCTGAACATCGTACCCTCAGTCCGAAAATCTCTGAACGTACCAGCAGTATTTATGAAGGACAAGGCGCCATGCCTCCTGCAAAGCGAGTAAAATACTAATCCAAAAAAGAGTATATCGAAGTAATGATGTGGCCTGCTCAGAGCGCAGACCTGAACCTAACTATAAAACTGGAAGATCAGTGGAGACAAAGTTCAAGACAAGCAGCCTTCAACTGTTACGGATTTATGGACGAAAAAATGAGCAAGAATGGAACAAATAACATCAGAATTTTGCAAGAAACTGGTGAGGTCCTGTGACCAAATCTTGCATTGTTTCTACTATATTTGCTTGCTAAGCAATTTTGTGAATGATCATTCTCTTACTTTGCACCTATCTATATTTTATATTGTTAGTTTATTTAGTTTAATTTCTTGAATATACGATTGTATCATATGAAATCTTCATAAAATATATTAAACACATGTCATTATGAAAAATGAAAATTTCATTTATCTACTCATCACATTTCTTAAAATATTTGAATAAAGGAAAATCATTATATATACATATATAAATATATATTTATATATATATATATATATATATATATATATATATATATATATAGAGAGAGAGAGAGAGAGAGAGAGAGAGAGAGAGAGAGAGACTTACAGAGGCAGAGATATATATATATATAGATAGATAGATATAGATATAATTGGCTCAATTATTTGTCTTGCTCGACGAATCAGACAGGAAAATGGCAGGATTTCCGTAGTAAGCCACGAGAAACAAGGGAAAGGGACCGCTGATACCGTTTGTTTTAAGCAATTTATCATTTATCTTGCTACATACGATGATTTATTGTCCAAATTGTTGCGATGAATATTGCTCCTTATACTCGAAAAATAAACTAAATAGATACTCATAATTTATGTTAAATGTGTCCGTATCGCTAAACATTCCCTTGAATATATTCCTGCCGGCTGCCATCCTTTGAAGCCCCCAACAATTTACAGATCGCACATTCTTCTACTACCTAACGTAGACGACTGACTGTAAATTTTAGTTGTGAAATGGTTGTTCATACTTGGTTTACTACTTCGTAACATTAATTCACAATAATTTATTTCTAACTTATAATATTATATGTTAATATTTTCAAGTGATCGATTTGAAAAAGGCAGTTGCCTTATTATAAGGGATATTAGGAGCCATCTTATATTG
The DNA here is from genome assembly GCA_963969495.1 of Ceratothoa steindachneri. Taxonomy (NCBI): domain Eukaryota; kingdom Metazoa; phylum Arthropoda; class Malacostraca; order Isopoda; family Cymothoidae; genus Ceratothoa; species Ceratothoa steindachneri. The sequence goes on from OZ018322.1 coordinate 82,018,725, forward strand.
CAAGTAAACGTTATATTGGCTTGATCAAAATGGCTTTGAACTAATCTTTGGCTGAATCGTATCCCTGATATGGAACCTATAGGATACTTATTGAGATTATGAAACAAAACTTTCCCTATGAAGTGAAAATATCCAACAAATTGATATAACTTAGGAAATCTCCTCTAACAAAGTCGGTAGGAAAACAACTTCAAGTTACAATATTTTATTATTCTGATTGTTAGGTGAGTTGTTGGCGTCAGATCAGCTGAAAGAAACTACAAAAATGTTGTTTTTTTTAAAGTTTTTTCGGATATAAGATTTTTTCTACTATTGTTACAACAAAGTCTGAACTATATTTTCTTAGTTCATGTACAATAAAGAAATTTGAAATGTTTGAAAGACAAACTAAGTCCTTTAGCTTAAGTGGAAATTGTATCCAAATAAATATCATAATTACACGCTTGTATGATAGGATCGCTGCATCCCATTATATTCTACGGGAGCTAAATCAAACGTTGATTTTTTTAGCTTACAATTAATAATTAAACCAAAAGTATTAAACTCTGACCATGAAACGTGGGCATTTGAAAAGAGTTTTGTTTCACCCATACAACGTTATCGCCCACAGTGCGATCATCACAGATTTGCTTTCCAGAATGCCAAAATGAATTGAAGCAGTCCTGAAGAAAGAGGGCATCTTTGTAAACATTGATTGTAGCATTAATTGGCTGCATTTATTAGTAAAAAATGTTTTGGTTTCTATTTTTTTTATATTTCACTCTCAAACTATGATGTAAATAGAAAAAAAATAAAATGCAACGTTTGATTGCTACTATTAATTTTCTTATATGAAAAAAATAAGTATTCTCCAAACCTTTTCCTAGGACTACTCATAGTGTTGAATTACAATCGTGATTATGATAAGCACAATTAAGATAGGCCTAGATTTAAGGTTTCGTAGTCAAATGAAAGGGATGCTCTGCGATAACAATTTCAGCTTACGGTGCTGATGGTATAATTGATCAAAGCATTGATCCCAATGATATCATAAAAATCTTTGAATGAGTTTAGAATGAGACTATTAAACAACTCATTCCTCACTTGTGATGATGCAAATAAATGCATTGAGAGGCCTATTGATAAAATGAGGGCAGTGTTTGGAGAATAAAAAGGAATATGATACCCGACATTAAATGCACACAGAATTAAAAGTCATGTTTCTGTGTTACATCCATAAATAAAATAAGCATTACAAACTTATAGTTTTGGTTATGAAATAACACTTCCTATATTATTATAGAAAGAAGACATATTAGTGCTGCATAGTCAATTTTCCAGATCTTTTACTGCATTTCAGGAGCTAAATAAAATAGTTAATATGTAGTTATAAAGTTATGTTACATAAATATAATTTTATCGGCATTTCACTGTTTTTTTAATAAATGGCACTCTCAATTATCACACTTTGGTAAAAATGGGTTTAACGCTGTTCTTTATACATATTTCGTGCAATTGAGCAATAAAAATTTAAATTAAATGAAATTTGGAGCGAAAATATTTCCGGAATTTGTAATTTTTGAACGCTCCGATTTTTTAGTGCAGAGTGAGTCAGAATATCAAAAAGGCAATAGAAAACCCCTGCACGAATCCACATCTGTGAATTTGACCGAGCTGAGCCCCTGTGGAGAGAAGCAGAGATCTTGCATGGTAGTTTTGACGTAAAACTCGGACGGTGAAAGTTCTCGCGCGTAAAATCTGTTTCGGTCACTCAGGATATAAGATGCAGAGAACTGGGAAAGCTAAGACGTCTTGCTTCGAACCTATTCATATTTCCAAAGAAATGTGTGGACACCTTTCTATTCATAAATTGCATTTAAATTGCAATGCCTCCAATCTTCAACCCTCAAATGCTCTCAACTTTGATGTTTTCAAGAGGTTAAGAAACTTCACTATCCACAAATGAAAGTTTGGCTTTTTAAATATCTAAATAAGTCGACTCACTCTTTGAATGTCTGAATAACTGGTGCCACCTTTCCTCATCAGTGTGTACAAAAGCCATTAACACTCTAGAAATGTACAAAATTATGTTTTATGTTGCGTCCAAATTTCGCAAGAGAAAGGTCTAAGTTAAGGCTCTTACTTTAAAGGGCAGAAAGCGAAGCTTACTTCTTTCCAACTTCTCACAAAATCTTTTTATTCTGACCTCTGTGGGGAATTTCAGGCCAAGTTAATGCAAATTTCTTGTACCTATGTCAAGGGTTCTATAAATTTTTCATCCGCGCCATCCAATCTTCAGCATCGAGGCTTCTTAAGGTTCATTGCATCAATTTCCAAAATTGATGTGATTTTTTTACTCTTTTGATTTAGCTATTGTTGAATTTTGTCTTTCCTTATTTGAGATTAACGAGGAGTTGATTTAATGTAGTGAAGAATTATTGAGATAAAATGATTGAATAAATAGACATAAAAGGAATAGAAAAGAAAAATCGTAAACAAAGAAATGGTTTCGAGAACCAAACCAGCCCACTTTTAGTACCAACACAAAATGGCAATAGTCTCTATAGCCCATTCGTAAACTAATCCATTCGTATAATAATCAAGTTATACAATAACCCCTTGCGGGGTTGAAAGTCTCAAGTGTTATTGGTCACTGATGTCCATAGGCTATCACTTAGTGCCTTTGACTGACTCATTAATCTTTTTTCTATCATATTTTGTCCTTCCTCTGTCATCATCCGCGTTTATATATATATATATATATATATATATATATATATATATATATATATATATATATATATATATATATATATATATATATATATATATATATATATATAAGACTCTTATGTCTTTCAATCTGACCAAAGTGCAACAAATGACTTCTCTTAAATTAGATTTTCACTTTCGGAAGGGCAATAGAGGACTGTGCGCCAAAGAAGCGAGATGCGAACTTAAAATCGGACCGGGTCTTAAGCAAAGACGATGGTTTCTAACTTTATTTTCTCCTACTAAATCCTCTGATACTCTTAGTCTCTTTCTATTATATATCTTCCTCCTAAGCTGGTTTGAATTTTCCTATATATTTTTTCATTTAAATGAGGCGTTTACATATGCAAGGAGCCATTTGCCATTGACGTCAGACATTGCTAAAATTTACATTTTTATTTTATTTTATTTTAGTCAAAAAATTCCGTTTTTTGCAAATGATTCAAGTGGTTTAAAATCAATATCAGCTCCTAATTGAACATTTTTTTTTTTTTTAAAACAATGTCCCCAAATTTGGATTGATAATTTACATATTAGTTCATTTATTAGGCCACCGAAACTCTACCATATGTATGTTGAGTAAATAGTGTCCCCCCTCCTCCCCTATTTTCTTAGAGAAAAATAAAACACAAAATTTCAAGACATGAAAACCCACCAAAAGCTTCGGTTCCTATAATTATTTTTAGGAAGACAGGGTACTAGTGTGTGCATGTGTGTGGACGCGTGATGATACACAAACTGCAATAAATTGGAATCGAGGAGTTTACTCATTTCAAAACAATACCCTGGATTTTATTCAGTGAGGCGATGTATGTTTTATATGCCAAAAGTGACTTGTATCTTCCTTCATGGGGAGAGGAGCGAACCATTATATGGAACGAATTCAGGCTCTTTCAAGATCACCGAAAAAATTTCCAAGTCATGTAAGCGAGATCCGTACTCTTTAACGATTTACAGAGATGAGTAAACAATTTTGGGTCATTAGTAAGAGAAATTAGCCGAGGAAAACAGCGTCCCCACTGACGTCTTTTAGACATAAGAGCTAAGTTATGAAATAACAAAAAGTTTACAAACCTATTTTTATAAAATAAAACAATGATAAGGCGAAGAATTTTAAATATTGTTATAAAGGTTATATATGTGTCTAGTATATGCATTTTCATTGATTTTATATTTATTATTCCATAGGAAACAATCGTGTCATTTTACCTTTATTAATTCGAAAATTAATGACTGCAAGCTATTCTACTTTCTTGGGCTTGAGTATAAATTCCCAACGTGGGCACTAGAACCACCTTGTGGGTGTTTTTGTGTAAAAAGAGGGCGCTGTAAGTTTATAGTTCACATAGGGGGTGATGAACATACCGAAGGGGGCGGTGAGCATTTACCCATTTTTATTTTAAATTCTCAAAAATTATTCAATATTAGTGTTTCTACAAACGCTCTCAATCATCAATATTAGCCATGGGCCCAGGCATTTGACAGATCAAGTAACGTTACAAGTTAATTACGTCATGCGGAGCCTCAGGTAATTGTAACCTGTCATTCCGCCACACAAAATCGAAACGCCTTATCTCCTAACCTAACCTTTCTTAAATTATGTCTAAATAGATTAAGATTTTCCATTTTTCCCACACTATCCCGGCACTATTTTTACTAATTATTACGTCCGAATTTTCTAAACAAACAACTTGGGTACACTCCAGTACTATTATAGTAAAAAAATAAATTGGCAGCGCTGTACCTTCTTAGTTATTGAAGAGTCGGCGGTGGTTGTTGGCGTTATTCTTAAAATATATTAATGACGTTTTTTACTTAATTTATTTTCAGTGCTTGAATTTACCTTTGATCATGTCGGAAAACTCATTAAAGCAAAAATGAAGACAGTATAGTGTTGAATGTTTGAAGTTTGGATTTATTACTTCTTATAATGAACAAAAGCCAATATGACTTCTTTGCGAGAAAGTATTTTCGAACGGGGTTATGAGGCCATAAAGGCTTTTCAATCATTTAAAGATCTATCCTGATGAAGTAAAAGAAAATATGACATATTTTAAAATTCTACGTGATACATTTCACAACAGAAAATTTATTTACTTCCTTATGACAAACCAATCACAGAAATGTGACGATGGATGTGTTTGTTCGATACAATATATCCAAGATGATTGCCAGATTAGATAAACCTCAAACAATTTGAGAACAACACATTTTGCCAGCTATAAAGGAAGGCTTTTGTACAGTAGTACATCATCCTTCCCCAAGTGAAATTATTTATCAAAGCGATTTCACTTAGTAATAATTGTGTGCAGAGAATAATTGATGAAATGGCTGAGGATATTGAAGAAACCTTATATAACATACTTATAAATGAACAATTTGGTTTGCAACTGGAAAAATCTACTCTCCTAGGCAGTGAATCACTAATTTTAGGTTATGTTCGTTTTATTAAAAATAAGAAAATTTTGTAAGAACTACTGTTTGTAAAGGAGCTTGAAACAAACACCAAAGATGAATCTTTGTTTATTGTTGAACAGTTTTGCAAAGAAAAATAAATCCCTATGAACAATATAATTTTTTGTGCAACGGACGGTGCTCCAGCATTAACAGAGCAGTATAGAGGCTTTCTTATATCTTTAAAGAAAGCTCTATTTAATGTTTTCACAATAAAGGGCGTAATTCATAGTAAATATCTAGTTACTAGGGGCTCAAATAATCGTCTTCATAAATCCTCTGGTGTTGTTATCACTGCAGTAAATAAAATAAAATGTCTTTCCCTTAAATCCCGAATCTTTCTAAACTCTGCAACAAAAATGATTAAGAATTTGATTGTCTCATTTTATGTACTGAAGTGAGATCGTTATCCAAAGGAAACTGTTTGAAGCGATTTTATACTCTTTTTAATTCTATCTTGCACTTTTCCAGGAGAATAAAGGGTGTTATTTGGGTGACGCATTCATAGCTTGCAAATGTGACATTGCCTACTTAACAGATTTATTCAATTATCTGGATTTGCAATAGCAATACTGTGGTGTAAATATTATCAAAGCAAAATCTGATTCTTACTTGCACATTCATAAACAAGCTTTCACTCTTTAACCATACTATTGCTCGTCAGAAGCTATCTCAATTTCCAACTCTTGATCAACTAGAAAATGCTTATGAGGCTCATAACTCCATAATAGAAGATAAACTCTTGATTGATTGCGACCATTTGAACTCTTTGCACTCACGAGGACATGAAATGTAAATATCAGGATCTCATTAATATGGAAATAACTGACTGGCTTTTAAACGCAATTATTGATGCTTGTACAAATGACACCGACTCTGCAATCAATAGGAATTAATTGCATTAAAAAATGACTTCGAATTAAAGCACCTCTTCAAATAATCATAAAACGAATTTGGGCTACAAACGAAAATTTCTAAAAGGCATCCAAGGCTGTGGAAAACTTTCAAACTTCTTTTCATTGCTTTTCAAACTTCTAATATAGCTGAACGTGGTTTTAGTACAGTTACTCAGCTTCTTATCAACAAAGAAATCGCCTGAAAATTGCAAAACGAGAAGATCAGAGATTACTTCTAACAGCTCGGAGCTGGTAAGCACCAAAGTCAACCATCTCATTGAGAAACATACCAAATATAATTTTCTTTAGCATTTTTATGATTAGTCCTTATAATAGAATTTAAAACTATATTTTAATTATTTTTGCCCTAATACTTAAGTATTATCTTGCTAGGCAAGATAAATTTATTATCGTAGTTGAAATTTAATTCTCGAGGTTGGGTGATGAAAAATAATTTGTGTCCAAAGGGGCCGCTAGTCCAAAAAAGGTTGGGAAATACTGGACTAGAGTAATTTACTATTGCACACTCGGAAACTTAGATTCAATGAATATTTAAACACCAAATTCACATGTAAAAAAGAGGAACATGAAAGGGCCAAAATTCATCGGCTAGCAGTATTTAAAGACAACGTTGGGCAGCACCACCTTACCGGAAAGTCATGAAAATTTCAAGACTTACATCAATTGCCATCTGGCATAACAATAGGAAGTGTGAACACCAGCTAGTGGAGTGATTTATCGGAGTTCGAACAGGACATGATAGTGAGTGTTAGACGGATGGAACATTCCATTTATGAAACTTTGCTGGCATTTAACATTTCCAGATCTACATACGCGTGTATTGAGCATATCTTAAGGGAAGCATTACCACCCACCATGGACATAAATGCATATATCACACAGAACTTGTTTTATTTACATTTAAAAATTGAGCGATCTTATTGAGAGACCCTTTATAACCTAATAAAATAGACGTATTTAATTTTGGCTATTTATGCCCTTGATTGTGGTCGCCAGCTGAGAAGCCCTTAAAAAATGTCAACAAGGAACTGTGAAGGCTAATAGTGCTTCCATACTGGTGTAAGGCGTGTTCAGGGGATATGCATGCACGAATTTTAATTTCCTTAAACTGAATATTTTCCTAATTTCAAATTTATTTTTTAGGTTTTATCGAACAATTTAAACCTTAAGGCCCCAAATAGGATGGTCAAAAAGACAATTTTAACTCTGAAGTAAATCCTTAGATGATTTTCCTTCACTAGTTTCAAATTAATAAATGCCTTCGGATTGATTTCTATTTGACGCAAAAAGAGTTAAGAATTTTGTACAAATTTCTAAGTACTTAGCTTCCATTTTTGCATCCATGTCATGGAAACTTTCGTTTCTCCATTGTCCGTTCATGCTCGCCTACTCTATTTCCTCTTTCGTGAGTGTTTGGTATTAGACGACCAAATAAGACCAAATTTGAAACAGACAGAAAATTATTCATGAATTTAAAATTTATAATGCGCTGGACAGGATTCAAATTATATTAACTCCAAAGTTAAAATCAATCGATTATATCCTAGTGCTCATTTACGGTTATTTGTTCCTTATTATTCCCGAAAGTTTCCTAAAAGGTCTAAGATGTGTTTGCGTCTGTAGTTGGTATACTCTGCTTCGATTTACTCTTAGTATTAAAGACAATGGCCCTTTGACTATCATATGTTTAATATTGGCGATGGTTTCAAACAAATCGTTTTAGTCGATTGTCGAAAAATTTCCTCCCGAATAATACAAGGCAACGATCATAAAGAAAGGATAATTTGCGGGTAATTCAAGAAATCATTTGAACCACTGCCTTATGAACTATTATTTAAGAGAGAGAATCAATTCCAACTTTCCATTACAATTTGCTAAAATAGATTAAAGCTAGGTTAGCAAAACGAAAATAAATAGACAAAAGCTGGTATTTCATCAAAATGACGATACTCCACTAGTTGTATATCACAGAGGCTTTGAGACCACTTTTGTTGGTTAAACTTATATGAGACATTAATATTTGTTAATTTTTTACAAACAAGTCAAAGATAAGTGGAAGATAGTAAAAATAAGATCTACAAACCGATAATTACGATCAAGCGGGGGGTCTGGACAGAAATTAATTTAAATGTTGCGAAATGAAATTTAAGCAGACAAGATTAAAAAAACTAATAATCACTTCATTTTCTTATCAGTCTTGAAAAAGGTTAGGAAAGAGAAAAACTTTATTTCACATCAATTGAAGCAAAGGCATGAAATTTACCAAACACTGTGTAAAAGCAACTAAAGATAGTGTTCTGAATTATTCAAAATTATCTTGATAAATTTGATATAATTATTGCTCTACAAATTCTGATACTCACCTTTAAAAATGCATTTAAGTTTCCATCTATGTATTTTTTAATGTTTTATTAATGTCTGTTTTGAAGTCAGCGTCTCTTAAAACTTAAATTATGCGAAAGAATATTGAGGGAACTCAATTTATATTCGTTGGAAACATGGCGATTAAGATGTGGATAAAGTCAGGTTTCAAAAATCCTGTTCGTTCTCGACGTTTTAAGAACAAAAACATTTGATTTATACATCAACTACAGATGGGCGAAAAAGGCTTGGAATTCCATGAATCTAGATATCAAAGAGATTTCGTGCAAAATAAATTTGGAATGGGGAATATTTTTTAACTGCAATCCCCAGAAAGGCAAGATCTATTAAAAAAATTAAAAAGGATTTAGTTTATCATTTTAAGAGGTTCAATATTACTTAAATAGTTTCCTTAAAACAAATCTTATGTTTATTTTTGCCTTTTCTTATAACCTTGAATTTCCTTTCCTTAATGAGGATATACTTCCAAAGGGATTTTCCTCGACTCTTTTTATCACGTAAATAATATGCACAAAGGTTGACAGAGCCTTATTGATAGTTTAATTAAGAGGGTTACCCATGATTAAGAACTCTTGTAATACATTCTTACGCTAATTTAAATTGGTATTTAATTAACATCCCCTCCATCTTAAGTTATCAATATAGTGTATTTAAAGAGTAAGTAAGCAAAATGTGATAGCTAGAGGCTTATAATTTATGACTGACTTCATTAATCTTCTCTTTCGGCATTATTCCTCCTTCGTTAATCGTTATTTATATTTTACTTTTCAATTTCGGCACATAAACTTTGCCTAAACATTATTGCGACTGTGACTTTTAATAAAATTCAAGGGGAATCGATCGGCCTTTAGCAACATTGCGTGTTTATGACATAAAATTTCGTAATTTACAGTTCCATCGCGTTGCTCTGATGTTTCATTATATAAACTTCTCTATCTTAGTCTTTAAACACTTGTGAACAAATGAAATGGGGAAAATAGATTAAAAATTATGCTATAATTATATTAGTAAGAGATTAACCTCTCATTTTTCCTTATTGAAACAAAAGAATAAACTAAATATAAAAAACTATTCGTTAATTGAATCATAACTGGAAAGAAAGATGAAGGGAGAAAGAAAATCGGGAAGAAGTGGGGAGGAAAATGAAATCCGTCCGGAAATTATATGGTTTTAAGACATGCCTTTACACTTAATTGTCTGAATTGGAGTTCCATAGCTCTAGAAAATCATGAATTTAAATTACTCTCACTAAATCACAACTAACAAAATTGAGAATGAAGATGGTTTTCCTCAAGAAGCATCTGCACCATTGTAGGTTCTTTGACATTGGACACGCTCAGTAATAGTTTAGCTTTCATACAAGTAACAGCATACGCGGTTTCTCCAAAGAATTTCTGCTGAAGTCGAAAAACAGTACTACGCCATATTCGCGTCCCTCCGCGCTGGGAGAAGCGTGACTGAGGCTGTAACTTTGTTTAACTACCTGAGAAACCACTATTACGAAATGAAACAGTAATGTGACGAGGCTAAGAATAAGGATGGAGTACCAACGGTCATGCGCAGCAAAGAGCACGCCTCTTTGATGGTTTTGGGTGTGAAAAGTAGCGAAGGCCACATTATGCCTCCTAACATAGCCTCAAGGTCAATACGGACGTTTACATTGAGGTGTTAGAGAGAGTAGTCAAGCCTTAAATGGACGAAATAGCTACGTGAAGAGAGGTTTCTATCTAGACTGCTCCCACACACAATGCAAGGAAGACACAGGTGTTGTTGTTCAACAACGTCCCACACCACTGGTCCCCAGACTTGTGACCGACCAGCTACCCTGACTGCAACCCGCTACATTATTTCGTTTGGGGCTTTGTTGAGAAGGATGTCAACAACGCTGCTCACAACAAATTAGGATTTCTGAGGGCCGCCATTGTAGAGGTAATATCATTCATTAACAAGGACTTCCTAGCAAGGGCATGCACCCAGTTCAAGGCTCGCTTGGAGAACGTCGTGAAGGCACATGTTAGCCATTTCTAATGACTTCGCAACTAAAAATAGATATATAACTTGTTTTATTTTCTCTTGTACAATATGTAATCGATTCACCAGTAAACCCCTGTAATATCAATATAAAACTATAAAGATGTAAGATTATTAGAATTTATAGTGATATATTACAATTTATACGCACCATTCATCTTTTATTCGAATGTTTGCATGCATAGAAATATCTGACGTCTCAAATGATCCGTAAATATGAGTGTTCTTTTAATGACAAGACAACAACTTTCATATTTTTCTCCCGAGTCTGATATGTTATCTAAGGCCAACTCCTCCTATTTGAAAAGAAGTGGAGTGATATCGCATGACGTTTGATAAAATCTATGGGAACGTATAAGCTAGGTTATTTTATATATGATGTATAAATTCTGGAAATTGTGGCTCTTTCCGTATGAGAAATAGGATTTTATTTTTAGTAATGAATTAGGAGAGCCTAAGCCTCGCTTCCAACTGAAACTTCCTTTAATAGAATGTAAAAGCCCTTCATTTGCAATGTAAAGTAATCTTATTGACGTAAAATTGCAGATAGAGATAATACTAATGAAATTCGGGGATTGTTTCAATTTTTTGATGAATACATACGTACAAAATCTTCCGGGATGTGCACATTGCGTTTTTCGAGAAGTTTGCGAGTACACGGAGGGCAAGTTACCCCATATGTACCTTGAAGTCTTTTACGAATTATGTAGAGGTATAGAGAAATCTCTACAATAAAAAAAGAGCATCAACAACTGCATAGTGGAACCATAAAATTCTTGGACTGGAGATATATGAGTCAACTGCTTAGGTTTGCGTTCGACAACCCAGAATCTCTCAATTTAACTTATGATATTATTGTTCTAGTTACGCACAGACTAACAATGATCTTGTGAATAAAATTTGTTAGGACACCGCGGGTAATTTTCATCTAGAATTGCATGGTGATGTTAACATATGCTTATTGCCTAGAGATCTCGTAAAGGCATGGGAAAGGCTAGGGCGAAAACTGCGTCCATTGTCTAAAATTATTATTTTCGTTGCCCCAAATATAGAAATCCAGACATGCAAAATAGCCTGGAGGAATTTTATTTCGGATAGATCTGAGACAGTTATAGCTTCTATCCCTTTAATAGAAGGAAGCGGAGATGTTCATATGTATGATAAAAAATCGTGGATTTGGTAGTGGTAATTGCTTTAAGGATGACATTGTCAGTTTGTTTGTATAGGTATGCATTTTTTAAAGATTTGTTTTCATCACCTCTTTGAAAAGCCTTGTTTATATTGTAATCTACCATACTTGTTCTACAGACCCACATCATCGGTATCTATAACACCTCCATCTCATCTGGCCTGGTACCATCTTATTTCAAATACTGCAATCGACCTAATCTTTAAACAACTTAACTTGAACTTCAAAACAACGACAAGCTACCGTCCAATCTCTCAGCTGTCCTTCCTTTCTAAATTCCTTGAAATGTTGGCATCAGTCCGGGTTCTCTTTTACATCTCCATTCAACAATGTCAATTACACTATTCTTTATCGTTTTCGTGACATTTTAGTTGTATCTGCAACTGCCCAAGTTAGGTTCCTCTCGTACTATCATATCGCACTTACATCCGCTCATACCTGGAGTGATTGTGGCGGCCAAATTGCAAGGTGAAGTTGACCCATCGAGGAACCTCACAAATGAGCACCCTGTTGTCCCAATGAAACCTTTAATTTGGGCACACATTTTTAACACGGGAATAATATGAGATGTGGTAACAATGAACTAATGTCGAACAAAGCAAAATACTTGTAAATAATGTTAAACCGCAATTTAATATGTATTAAGAAAAACAGAGAATAGTGTAAGGATGCAAGCAAAATCATAGGAGTTCATACACGGATGTACAAACATACGCACACGAGAAAACAGATGTGAGCTGAAAGGTATGGAAAACAGATAACGAAAGCAGCTAAGCAAACTTAGGGCGATATCTGATCTGACCAGCCAGACTTTATCTGAAGCTGTGACACGGCAAAATACATCTTGCTATGAATGCCGACCTAATAAAGCTCAAAGGAGGATAAATGCAAATACAACCCTAATATACACATGTCCATACTGAACATGCACACACCCTTTGACTCCGCCCAGCTGTCTTAGCAAGGAACAAACGGACACATTTTGACCTGATAGCCCCTCCCCCCTCGCATTCAGATTAAGGGAATAGAAGTAACTCCCCCCCCCCACACTTAATTGACGTTGGTATAAATAAGATGGAAAAAAACGCTACTGTCCTGATTCGCGTCACGATTCCGTTCCTCGTCCTTGATCCATCCATCTATATCCCCAACAATCTGACGCGGAAGAAGACAAACACACAAACACCGAAACTTAGAGGTACTTCTAAGCCAAGATTAAAGCCTACTAAAACCACTATTTTCTTCCGAGCCCTTCCTTCTACCAAGCGATAACCAAGTTACCTTTTGAGCCCAGCCTACGAGCGGATTATCAGTTTTAAGAGCATTTGGAGTCGGATCAAACTCGACGGTAAATACTTAACTGACTTCACCCGACACCCAGAGCACTCTGGTAACCCATCGCGACCTAAAGGTGGTGACCACCTTCCGTAAACAAGTAGCCAATCCGCATACCACCAAAAAACAGTAACTTATAACGCACCCATATAAGCATGTGACGAGCTACCATATGATAACGTTAAGCTAGTAGAGGTGTTTTAATGTTTCGCAAGGGTCGGTTCTTGGTCCACGGGACCAAAAACCTTCCTTGACATCGTATTTACATCTTCCCAATAAGCCACCTCAATACGTAGTTTGTATTCATATTCGCATACTTATATGATGAATAATTCATGTACCGTCCCCATGAACAGCTCGTTCTCTTTCGTGTGACGGAATCTTTCTGGCGGCCTTTGGCTACGGATGACAACATCGCGTTTCAACAGAATCCATTCCTTTGACATCCCTATCATACACATCCATGGCAAAGGAACAGAATTTCATTTTTAGTACCCCCTTCTAGTTTTATGAATCAAGCAGGATAAAGATCCTTGTAGGGATTCACCATGAATAGGCATACATAAATTATTATTATCCTTCTATACATCTACCATTGAATGCATGAACAAATTATTCTTAGTATCACTATTACTATCAAAGGAATTTATGCGTAAATGTGCATAAAGGTGGTCAGGATGATGAGAAAGGAGTGTGGGGTGATGGGAGCCTACAAGCGTAAATCGAGGACATACCTCTTTTACCAATCGTTATGTGAAGGCCCGATTCCTTAAGATACATCTCTTTTACCAAGTCTAATATTTGAGAGTAGAAAGGCATTCTGCGAAGGCCTGTTTTTTAACACACCTCTTTTACCAAGTCTTATCTTTGATAGTAGACATTCTGTGAAAGCCTGTTTTCTTGAGACATACCTCTTCTACCAAGCCGTTTATTTGAGAATAAAGACATTCAGTGAAGGCCTGTTCATTTGAACACAACTGTTTCACCATGCCTTATCATTGTGACTAGACATGAATTGTCTGAAATCTTGTTTCCTTAAGACATACCTCTTTTACCCAGCCTTATCTTTGAGAGTTGACATGCATTGTGTGAAAGCCTATTTGTCTGAGACACACATCCTTTAAAAAGCCTTAAATGTACGAGTAGACAGGCATTTTGTGAAGGTTTGTTTCTCAGAGACACGGCATTATCTGAAAGACTGTTTCCTTCAGAAAACCTTCACTAACCAAGCCATATATTTGAAATTAAACAGGCATTCTTTTAAAGCTTATTTTCATGAGGCATAACTCTTTTTTTACCTAGGCCTTCCATGGGAGTAGACAGATATTTTGTTAAGGACTGTTTCCTTGAGACACACCTTATTTTGAGATTAGACGGTCCTTCTGTGAAGGCCCGTTTCCTTGAGACTCATCTATTTTACTAAGCCGTATACTTGAGTGTAGAGTGACATTTTGTGAAGGCCTGTTTCATTGAGACAAGCCTATTTTACCAAGCCTTATCTTTCATATTATTCACTCATTCTCTGAGAGACTGTTTCCTTGAGACAAACCTATTTGACTAGGACTTATCTTTGAGAGTAGACAAACATCCTGCAAAAAACTGTTCTTTTTAGACAAATCTCTTTTACCAGGCCTTATTGTTGATATTAGACAACTATTCGTTTAAGGCCTACTTCCTTGAGACACAACACTTATACCAAGCGTTATCGTTGAAAGTAAACAGGCATTTTGTGAAGGCATGTTTCCTTGAAGAGCCACTTCTTTTCCCAAGCCCTATATTTGAGACTACACATTCTATAAAATCCTGTTTCCTTGAGACACATCCTTTTTATTAAGCATTATTTTTGTGTTTAGAAAGGTATTCTGTGATTGGCTGTTTCATTTATGGGTGCTTTAGGATATTTCTACAAAATTAAAAGTTTCTGGCTATGTACTGGAGAAGTTTCTTCTATTTTGTTTACTACATCACATTGTTTGAAAACTTTTCGTTCAGATGAAATTAAGACAAGGAATATTTTTTTGTAGCAAACGCATTTAGATTCTAACAACACGTGTCGTGTTTTTCTCAGGATTTTACTCTCCTAAATGCGTAGCTTTTATATCTACATATGAAAGATAGGGTATCGTTCGCTTATTTTGAAATTTAGCATAATAAAGCAATCCTATTAACCCTGATTCTCTGCCTGTGTTCGCCCAACCAATTTCCAAAGCATTAAAATATATTACTTCATAAGAGTACCATGCGCTCTTAACTGTATCGGAAGTACCTTTAGCGCAGCAGTATCAATCGTCTGTAGCTTTAAGCTGGTTGAAAGTTAAGATTATTTCTTGAAAATTTTCTAGTAAATTACTCAACCATATGAACTCTGCCCCCGACAACTATTTTTGGTTTTACTTAAATTTTATGGACACTAAATGTCCCATGATTTCCTCTCTCATAATAAAATACAAGACTTACCCATGTCGAAAGTAGGGAAATGCCCCAAAATTTCTTGGATTAATCTTGAATAACATTATAAAAAAATTCTTTGCACAATCCATATTTATGGACGGAGCTCCAGATTTATGTATATTAGAAATAAAAAGCCATATTTTAAAACTATTTTTCTTTGCCTATAAATTTAAAACCGTCTGCCAAATGGATTTTATACTCTTTCAAAAAAGAAATAATAGATTGAAAAGATAGAACTAAAATATCCCCTCCATATCATCAATAAATGCTTATCCGAGGCCAAGTCAAACTTCTATTGCCCTAAAAGTAGGAACCCAGATACTAAAAGAAACTGCCTCTCCCTTCCATTTTCTCCATTACTGAAAGGTTTAATTAGTATCCTTTTCCCTAACTCGCACGACTTTTAAATACCCTTCGACTATTACAAAATCATTCCCTACCACCAAACCTATAGAAGGAACCAATGAAGCAGGAGTCTATTTAATCCTCTGTAAAGAAATTAACTACCCTTTATTTTACATAGGGGAAACAGGAAGAAACCTGGATAAGAGACTATACGAACACAGAGGAGACATTAGACGGGGGAACAAAGCCTCTAGTCTTTTCACGCATAGTGACAACTTTAATCACACGATAGACTTCCCACAAGCCAAACTAATCTACCCGTGTAAGGACTTCCGTAAAAGAAAGGTCATTGAATCCACCTTTATAGATGAAATCCCAAACTTTAACCTTGAGGATGCGCAATCTAAATGCAGCTACTACGTCAAAGATCCAATCTTAAAAGATATCCTTAATGAACTTAAATTCACAATTCACACCCCATGATTACCAACTCCAATTGAATCTCTGTAAACTATATTATATATATATATATATATATATATATATATATATATATATATATATATATATGAATGCAATGTCCCTTGGGACATTGCATTCATTTGCTACCCTCACGTGATACTTTATGAGTTTTTCATTTCATATATATATATATATATATATATATATATATATATATATATATATATATGAAATGAAAAACTCACAAAGTATCACGTGAGGATGGCAAATGAATGCAATGTCCCGCAGGAAAAAATGAAAAGGTGTTTCCAAGTACTTTCGAACTTTATTAAGTTCCTTATTAAGGATAACTACAAGAAATAGTATTATATTAGAGGTATATATACGAAAGAAAAGTATGAAAGACCGCCTGAAAAACAATAAATCACCAATGAGGAAGAGGGAAGGGAGAAGGTAAAAAACACATTAAGAATTACAAGAAGCAGATAGTAAGGTCAAACTAAGTCGAAGGAAAGGGTAACAGATTCAAAGAAATGAAGATAGCTTAACGAGGGAGATTATAAGACACGATGAGCAAAAGGGGGGAAGAATACAAAGTACAAAACAGAGCAGTGCAAATAAAAAAATACTAAATAATAATAAAAAAATTAAAATAAAATAGACCCACATAACTAAAGAATGTATATAAAAAAACTAGGAACGCAAGACAAAACTAATTTCTTTGAGTATTAATCTTTTAATTATAGCATCTATTTTATATGAACCAGGGGAAAGGTTAAAATTATTACATTGGCTTATAAAAGCACATTCAATGATATTCCTTTTTATAGGGTCATTGGAATGATAAATAAATTTGGCTGAGTTCCAGTTAATTAAATGGTTCTTCTCTGACATATGGACAAAGAAAGCACTGTTATCTTTCCCTCTTCGGACATTATATTTATGTTGATTTATGCGAAAGGAAAGTTGTTTACCTGTTTTTCCGTAATATTTACTTAGACAACCAGAACACTCAACTGAATAAACTCCCCCTCCTCCAAAACTATTACAATTATTACGTACTAATAAATTCTTAATGGTCGTCTCATATTTAAAAGCAACAGAAATGTTAAAGTTATTCAAAAGACGGGGAAAATCACTAAAACAAAGAGAAAAAGGTAGAGCTAAATTGTTATTACTATTAAAAGGGAGAGTAGGGACAGTTTGATAAAATGTCTTTAGAGCAGAAGAAAGACAGTTTTGAAGAAACGGGTAAGGGTAACAAAGTTTATGGCCAATTTCAAAGATATTGGAAAATTCCAAATCCATATATTTCGGGCTCACAACACGTAATGCCCGTAGAAACATAGATATATATACCTCTAAAATAATATTATTTCTTGTAGTTATCCTTGATAAGGAACTTAATAAAGTTCGAAAGTACTTGGAAACACTATTTCATTTTCTCATATATATATATATATATATATATATATATATATATATATATATATATATATATATATATATATATATATATATATATATATATATATATATATATATTATATATATATATATATATATATATATATATATATATATATATATATATATATATATATATATATATATATATATATATATATATATTTATATATATATATATATATGTATATATATATATTAGTGTAGTTGGGTAGCAGTCTTTCTTGAATGAATGCAAATTTTGTTGAAGACCATTGTGTATTTTGCCTTAATTAATTTCCTTTGCAAACTTTCTCTTCTTCTAACTATCTTTTTTATTCCATCTTGTAGATGGTGGATCACTTGTCCTGTATTCGTCTCTCTTTTAAATGAATGTGTTTGCAATGAGTGGAGTGAGGATCTGGCAGAAAGTGGGAGGAAAATGATTTTTAAGGGGTATTTATTCCGCCTTGGTTAAACGTAACGTTAGAGGAAATGCGGTTAAAAGGCTATTTTGGCAAACTCAGTCTTCCCCAAAGCCCAAGGAAGGAGCTCTTCTTACATACACGAGAAAGTAACACTTAAAATAGGCATTCTCTCAGATAGCCAAAAAAACTATCTTTCGATTAGCGTTTTTAACTGTCACCCTTGCTTTTCGAAGAGAATGGAAAATTTGTTTTAATCTCTATCTTCACCACACCTTATAAATGAAAAAAAATTATTGCACTAACGTAATTAATTATGAGGTGAAAAGGCTATTTTTGGCAAACCCATCCTCCTCAAGTGTTACCTTCTCGTGTATGTGAGAAGAGCTCCTTCCGAGGTCTTTGATAAAGACTTGGTTTATATATATATATATATATATATATATATATATATATATATATATATATATATATATATATATATATATATATATATATATATATATATAAATAAATATATATATATATATATATATATATATATATATATATATATATATATATAAATATATATATATATATATATATATATATATATATTAGAAAAATAAATCTTTCGATGAATTCAATTTTATGTTAATTAGCATTATATTACCTTCTAATACATCTCTTTTTATTATATTTACGAACCTATAAGCAAGAAATACAGAGTAAATTCGATGTTTCTTTTAATTTCTCTCATTTAATTCTAAATAATTTTACAGAAATATTACTTAATTGTATCACATTTGCGTACATTCTCAATCAAAATTCTGGAGGCACTTATTTACTGCATTTTTATACTCAAGGTTACCGAGAGGGCGATTTATCGCTACTCTTTAATGATCCTTAAACATCTTTGGCAACATTTCAAAGCATTTTGTGATATGTCGCTTTTTAGCGATTAGAGGACCAAACTAGTGTTAGCATTACATCCTTACATATAATCAAACTCCAACTGTACTATGTTATAAAAATAATAATAATGATAATAAAAATAATGATGATGATAATAACAATGATAATAATAATAACAATAATGATAATAATAATAATGACAATAATATTAATAAAATGATAATAATAATAGAAATGATAATAATAATAATGCTAATAATAATTATACTAATAATAATAGTAATTAAAATATTATCAGATAGGGGTGAAATAAGAGCTTAGAAATTCACACAAATGTACATTACAATCCGAAACTAAAAGTGCAGTATCTGACGCATTCCATTTTCCCAACTCCCTTCTTGCTGACTCAGCCTCCCTGCTTCAGCTAACCCCATATGGCGACAACAAGCAATCGACCCTCCTAAGTATCAAAATTCTTTAATACCGACGACTAATTTCCTGTGGTCTCACTGGTTTTGTTTTGCAAAAAACATTCTTAGGTAAACCCTGTCGAGCTCCACCTCTAATCACCTTGAATGATATGCTATATATTGGTTAATAGTAAGGTAGGAGTATCTTCTATCTTCAAAATGCATTCACATTAGCTCAGTTGTAAGAAATTTCCGCCGCATTAACCCTAAGAAAAGTTAACTGGATAGACATGGTAAAAACTATCCCACCTTGTTCAATGCTCTATATAACCATTGGCTCAATTGTAAAAATATAAAAAAACTTAGTAACTAAATCAAATATAACTGGACCATTATTATAAAACCCCTCCTACTATGTTTAATATTTTATGTAACCACACCCACTGAAATGAGCATTTAGAAAATTATAAAACTTTTTGTAAGAGAAAAGACTCGGGGGGTCAGACATAAAATACACCACCTTAAAGTTGTCTCATTACGTTCCTCTGTCCCGTGTAATTCGACATAGCCGATTCATATCTTCAAGCGACTGGTAGTCTCCTCCTCCGTCGAGCATCGTGCCTTCTCCACTCGTATAAGACGACGTTCCGAACCTCGTGCCTCCTCCAGTCTTATAAGACGACGTTACCACCCATAAACTGGCGTAATCTTTCTCACCAGTCGTATCAGACGACGTCCCGAGCTTCGTGCCTCCTCCAGTCGTAACAGACGACGTTACCAGCCGTTAACTGGAGTAACATTCCATACCAGTCGTAACAGGCTTGGCGACAAATTTGAATAAAACTATTTCTATTAATAATGCACAAATTCTATCTATTGAAAATTGATTAATTTAGCGATTTTTGCATCATTTTTAGTTAACGATCGATGAAATTTGATTCATTGTCACGGACGCACAACAATGCATGTTTTAAGCGGATATTCCGAAAAACTTGCCTTGAGGGAATTGATAGCGTAACATTACATTCTTTCACGTAATCTGTGAATGAGTTGATTAGCAGCAATTTTAGCAAAAAAAAGTGGCTTATGCCTTTTTTGTTAGATAATTTTACTATTTTTTTTTAATTTATGTATAAATGAATAAAACCTATTAAAATGAAAGGAATTTAGCAGTTCATTTTAATTCATTTTTGAGCGGATGCATAAGTTTATATGGCTCATAGAATCGAGAAAGTAATACATTATCAGCTTATTGTCTGCCATTTGTTATTGATGTTCTAATAATCATCGCTAAAATGTGTACCAAACATTTTTGCGATTCATGGCTTAGGGATGAGAGGCTTAAAGATTGGTCGAGAAAAGTTAAATGCCATGATTCGATTGGCTTTTGAAACTAATGTAAGCGTTCGTTAACAGAAATTTAATGATTCGGAAAAATAAATGAATGCCAGCAAAAGCATAAAGTTTTGCCATTTAAAAAACAAAACAATTAGGGTTCCCGTAAGTCTGAAGGTAATTTAGCTTTCGGCTACTTTCGCCGATGGCAAGAGGTGTAACCACTCAGGATTATTTATACCCGTGTTTAGTTTTATTGCCGAGTTATCTGCACCCCTAAAATAACCATCCTCTTTTTAAGCCTGGATTGGAACAAGCCATTACAGAGTTATTTATACCTTTTAAATGACCTCTTACATCTAAAACAATTAGGAATTCGGGGGATTACGCTTCGGATGACATCACAAAGAATGTCAGGTCACTGTAATTCGATTCCTTCGAATTTGGATCTTTTAGATATTTCCTTTCCCCCCTCCCATAAGAATTTCATGTACGAATATTTAAAGAATAAAAAATATTAAATAAAAGGAAAAATAATGCTATATAATAAAAAGAACTAATACGAAGAAATTCCCCAGAGTCCATTAAATGTTTGAAAGTAATTCAATTCATTTAAAAAATACATTATTTAAAAAAAATAATTAATCGTATTAAACCCAACTTTCTCATCTCTCTCTAATGCATTTCTTCTGTAGACATAAAACTTTACAAATTATTGAATTTTTTCTTAATGGACACCCAATATTTCTGTAGCGACTCTTCCAGCTACTTTAATACAAATGTAGCGATATTTTAACGACTTTGCCTCTGAAGATAGCAATATTTTGCTTTGGCACCCCTGGTTACTTACATTCACTGAGTTCTACTTCAATTTACAAAAGCTTAAAATTCATAATGATGTAACTACTATTCCATAAGCTTCAGGTACCCCGTATGTATGTCTTTATTACAAGAAGCTTCTGAACGCAGCAAGAAATGTACCTTACCCCTTTCTCCTTCTCCATCGAAGGACTATAAAGTTAATTCCTGATTTTTTTGTGTTAATTTATCCAATAAATCTAGTTATCAAATTTACGAGAAGCCCTCATAAGGAAGAGACTTGACAGTATAAATGCATTCTCTTCCTAAGACCAATAAATTCAAGGACTCTTAAATTTAAACTCAAATTTAGATCTGGATAAAAAGAGAGCGCATTTTTCCAAAGCGAGATAAAAGACTTTAATGAGATGGATGCTAATAAATTACCCACTTAGCCGTTTAATGTGTCTCAACCAAGACGATCCGTGTAGAAGGCGCTCCATTTTAACGTAAGATACGAACGGCGGATCACTGCAAGATAGGCTTACAGTCGCAATGATGACTCAAATTCTGGCTCTATCTAGTCACTAAGCACACCCATTGCGGTAGTTTAGCGCAGATTAATCATCAGTATTTAGCGTTTGCTAGGTCTCACTTCTAAGTGAACTACCGGCTAAATATAGCCCCCCTCCCCCATACACACATACACAAACCATTCTGCCTCTTTTTCTACCATGGGTAGCAGCAGGAGCAATAGCAGGGGTGGCAGCAGGAACAGCAGCAGGGACAGCATCAGCAGAATAAGGGTAATCAGGGTCATCAGAGCCTGAGCAAACAGGATGGGCCAGCTGTAACCTTATTAGCTGTGGTGGCGTGGGTCGGAGGCAAGGGGTGGGGGGAGAAGCCTAGGCCTCTTTTCATTCCCACCACCCGCCTTTGTTTGCTTGCGTCGGCGAGGAACCTCTAAGCTTTCAGCCACTTCATGTGGCTCTAGAACATATTCTTTATCATTCTTACTATCATAAAATAGACCAGTTTCAACACAATCATTAGAGTCATCACTATCTGGAGTAAAGAGAATTTCACCAATCTCCAGCCCACTCAGGTTTTGTTCTTTCGCTATTTCAGGCACAAGTTCACACTATTATACACCCGAAATAAGAATTACAGCCTGAAAAGAGAGAAATTTATAACTACACCAGCACTATAACATCTCTTTGTACGCTATTATCACTGAATTCGGGTACAGGTTGCCCAGTATTTATTTTACTATAATTAGCACTGAACTAGGGTAAACGGTACCCAAACAGGGATCTAGCTGGAAATCCAAGCGGAGGAGTAGACTGACGAGGCATCATTCTATGAGAGCGTTCGCTAGACTGAAGCTACACATACTCCCAGCTTCTTGCCTTGGAAAGAGTGGGAGAAATGCGCATGACGGCACTCACCTCGGGCAAAGTATACCCATGTTCAGTGCTCCAGGGTTAATATTGATTATGTGACTGGATATTGATCTATACTTGTCTTAAGTCAAATTTAACTTAAATATTTTTTGTATATAATTCAACTATTAAATTATATACAAAACAAGATTAAGTTAACATAATATTTAATATAGATATTTGCTTTACAAATAAATTTCTGATTGCCTCTATTGCCAACAAGATTAAATGAAGTATTTCGCTACACAAGTAAATATTTCAGAACGTCTTTAGTTTGAGTCGCGGTATCATTAGACAGCAGTAAGTTTAGTAGGTATTTATTTATTTATTTTATTTATTTATTTATTTATTCCATACTAATCCAATGTACAGTAAAAACATATTACATTTTAAATCTTAATGGCAAGTTACTATAAGTACTTATACATACAGGATTATTTATGGGCCCAAAATAAGTCAGTGACTTTTAGGTCCGAAACTTAAGACTAAGCATAAAATTATCAAGACTAAAAATCCCTTCATGTTTATACAAATGTAAACAACTTAATATTCATTTGAGAACCTAACCATTGTAATGATTGAAAATAACGAATAATTATATAATTCAAATTTAGAGATGAATTAAAAAACTATTTTATTTCCAGCGATTCTTTCAAGAGGTATAAAGTTAACATAGTCAACAGTCTAATATAAATAATAACATATTTATAATGTATAAATCAAAGTAGTAGTACACAGTATAATAGTGTACGGTAACAAATAAATACACAATGACAAAAGCTGAATAGAAATTTAGTAAGCCGAAATTATATTGTTTTTAAGAGCTTATTTGAATTGAGCTAAATTGGTTTGGGATTTGATATTGTCGTCCATGCCATTCCATATTTTGATAGATTTGTACAGAAAGCTACATTGTGATTTTGATTTTGAATACAAGGGTGAAATAAATTTTGTTCTATTGCGGGTTTGGTGATTATGGGTATTATCAGCTGTTTGTAACATATTAAATATATAGTTATTATAGGAACACTTTATTGTTTTGTAAAGGAATAAGGATGTTTGAAAAACAAAGAGATCATTTAATTTTAGAATTCTGGATTCCTTAAAATAACGATTAGTGTGCTCATTGTAGTCAAGTTGATGGATGGCTCGAATTGCTTTTTTCTGTAATATGACTAATTTATTGAGATAATTTTGACATTTTCCTTCCTAACTCTCTATGCCATATGTCAAGTAAGGTTGCACCATTGTCATATATAAAGAGTGGAGAATAGATTTAGGAAGAAACTTATTTAATTTATATAATATTCCAATCGATTTTGATAGTTTTGTTGAGATATGCGTAATATGTTGTTTAAAACTCAGATTTTTGTCAATAAAGATGCCTAGGAATTTGATATGAGTAGTTTCATAGATTATTCCGCCGCCCAATAGATTTTTTGTAAGAGAAAAGAATATATTTGGTTTTATCTACATTTATTGATAGTTTATTAACATTAAGCCACCTGAAGACATTTTCGAGTTCTTTATTTATTGTAGATGCAATGTTGCTCGGTTTGTCATATGGTAAAGGAGTTGATAAGGCACTATCATCCGCGAATAATATAAATTTGAACAGAGAAGTTTATTTAACAATATCATTAATATAGATTAAAAATAACAGTGGCCCTAGCACGGAGCCTTGTGGGACCCCAGTTGTAATATTAAGGTGAGATGAGTCATGACCATTGACGGAGACAAATTGCTTTCTTTCAGTTAAATATGATTTGAACCAATTTTGACAGTTGCCTCTAATTCCGTACATAGCTAATTTTGACAGTAGAATATTATGGTTGACACAATCGAAAGCTTTTTTAAAATCGAGAAAAATTGGGAATACAATGTGGCCCTTTTCAATGTTATCATATAAATATTGAAGGTGGTTAATTATCGCGTGAATCGTTGATTTCTGACGTCTAAAACCATATTGGTGTTTATACAACAGTGAATTAGATTCCAGAAATTTATAAAGTTTATTGAATGCTATTTTTTCAAATATTTTACTGAACATTGTAAGCAATGAAATAGGGCGATAATTGCTGACGTTTGTGAGGTCTCCGGCCTTTGGTAACGGTGTTACGCGAGCAACTTTTAATACACTTGGGAATATACCCTGCGTAAATGATTTATTGATTATTGATGCTAAAATTAGATCAAATATATCGGAGATGTATTTTAAAATTTTAGTGGAGATTGAATTAATACCTGATTTTTTATTTTTTTGTGAACTAATGATTTTTTTTTATATCAGCTACGCTTACAGGAGAAAAGATTAAGGAATTTCGTACATTAATCTCATTAAAATACGAAAGAAAAGATTTATCGACTATTTTGCAGGAGTCTGAGATTTTTTTACCTACGTTGACAAAAAATTTATTGAATTCATTCGCTTTTTTGTTATTGCCATTAACTGGTTTCCCGTCAATGATAATTTGTTTAATTTGGTTTGTTCCTTTAGTAATTTCAGGTTTTATCACAGAACTGATTAATTTCCAAGTTTGTTTTATATTGTTTTTCGTTTGATTACATCGTTCATGGTAATAATTTTTCTTGGCTATTTTAATTTGGTTAGTAACTTGATTCCGAAATTTTTTATATGTGTGTTCTGGAATTTGACTAAGCTTATAAAGAGAAAAGTATTTTTGACGTTTTTTGATGTTATTTATAATTGCGTTTGTTATCCAAGGTTTTTTTGTGTTTATATGATATGGTTTTAGATTTTAGAGGACAATTAAGTTTAAAAGCATCGTCTAGCCTTGAAATTAACTCTTCGATAGCAGAATCGATGTCATTTATATAGAAAATTTCATATAGATTCTGATTTAGAACATAGTTATAGAAGTTTGATAAGGTATTTTCGTTAATTATGCGGTAGGTTATTGTACGGTTTTGATGAATATTGTTCGAGTTGAAAAAAGACTTTTGGATCATGAATATAGGAAGATGGTCCGATATGTCACAAAGGAGAATACCGGAAGAGTAATTTTCGGGGTGAACTCTGAAAATATTTTCAATTAATGTTGCTGAGTTTTGGGTTATTGTTGTCGGTTTTGTTATAATTGGAAGTAAGGAATGAGAATAAAAAGTATTGAGGAAGGACTGAGTTGATGCGTGGTTTTCAAAGTTTAATAGATCAAAGTTAAAATCTCCTGTAATTATTATGTCCTCATAGTTTGTAACATTGAAGTAATTGATTAATTCAGTGATCTTATCTATAAACATCTTTGGGTCACCAGAAGGGGGTTTATATACGGTTCCAATGATTATTGTTTTATCATTTGATTTTACTTCGATAAATAAAGTTTCTATATAGTTATAGGAAATACTAATTTCGTCACCTTTTTAGTATTGAGTCTGTCAGATATATACACGCTTATACCTCCCCCTATCTTGTTTACTTCGCGTAGTGAATGAAAAGAGCTATAGTTTGGGACACAGATAAGGTGTTTATTATTATTTGTTAGCCAGCTCTCGGTGAATGCCAAAACGGAAAATTTATAATTAAGTGTTGACAAAAATATTGAAAATTCATCAAAGTTTGCGTGCTAAGATCGAATGTTAAGATTTAAAATGGGCAGGTCTGTTTTTTCAAATGAAAATGTAGTGTTAAATTTATCACAATCGTAGTATTGGTTTCTTACGTTATTTTCTTTAAAATTTGGATATAATTCATCAAAATGGTTTATGTCTGGATCGATATTATTGAAGTGATCGAGTTGTTCAAACATAAAGGAATTTAAAAATTAAAGGTTACAAATTGAAATTACGTATAAAATATCTATAAACATTTAAAATACTGTCTTTATGATAACTTTAATAAGAGAAAAAGGAATAAAGTATGTAATACAATTGAAATAAAGTAAGTGAATTCTAGGTCAAAGCATGGTTTGTTTCTTTTTGTTTTTTTTCATCTAAAACAGTAATATCGCCGAATGTATTATTACTGATCGTTCCAGAGATTCTCAGCATTAAAGTCTGCAAGCGTCGAATTGAGGTGTTCCGACAGAAATTTTTGGAGGGAAGCTCGGGTATTGATAACTATACGTAGGTCACCGCGACCAGAGGGTGATGGCAGGAAGACGTTGATGAATCCATCTCTGGTAGTACAGCCTGCGATCTTTGTGGAGAATTTCTTTTTAGCTTGGCGGAGGACGAAATAGATTTTGTTGCGATTTTGAGTCAGTTATTATTTTACATAGAATGAAGGTTTAAATTCTTTGCATGCTGAGAAGATATCACGCTTCAGATCACTTCTGCGCAACTTCACAATTATGTTTCTTTTGTCGGGACCTTGTACTTTTGGTTTGGGACCTTGACGATGAGCAACAGAGATGTCAGCTTCTTGCATTTGTATGTGGCAGTTATCTTTAATAAGTTTGCGAATGATATTGCTGCAGTTTTCATTATTGGTAGCTTCAGGTATATTGCCGGAGAATATAATCGTATCTCGTCTTTCATAAGCGTCGGAAGAATCAACCTTTTCTCCTAATTTTTCGATTTTTGATCTCATTTGTTCGTTAGAATTTTTGAGAGAGATGATTTTTTGTTCTTGTTTGGTGAAAGATGATTCAAAAAACTTAAAGAGAACGTTCATAATGTCTTTGGCATCAACTGATAGCGTAGATGAGGAAATATGGGTCTGCAGTTCATTAAAATTAACTGGTTCGTTTAATTCGGTTGTTCCTCTTGTAATTGGAGTATTTTTTTCTTTGTTTGCCTTCCTGAGAGTAAGAGGAGCCATTCTTTCTAAGGATGAATGGAGAAATCTGACAACAGTGTTTATGTACTATGGGAGTTTGTTTAATTACTGGGAGAAACAGTAATGTTTAATTGTTAAAATTTTTACTTTGAAGGTTGTTAGGTTTTGATTGATGAGTGATTGTTTTAATTTATTAATTCAAAGAGTGGAGAGATTAGTTAAACAAGATGGACGTGGCACGATGCATTTCTAATTACTCAGTTGAGTTTAGGCCTAATGGCTTTCAAACAGACTCAGTGGGAACATGGGAATTTTCGAAAAATGCGGTAATATCACTTTATATGTCCAAATAAATTAACTTACATACGTAGATTTATAATTTTTAGTATTCAATGCAGTTTAAAAACACTAGTATTCACTTTTATTCGATAAATAAGCAATATCACTGTTTGTTGATGAAAACAAAGATTGATAAAGGAGAACGGGCAGCACACCTTCACTCTACGACCACATTCAACCCAGTGACCCCTTTCACAATGGATAAATATTTGAAAAGGAAAGAATTTAGTGACTAACCTAAGTCCAGAGGCAAACAACCATCAACCTCCAGGGTAAAAATGAGAAACATTAATCCACAATATTGTGCTAATGATTTGAAATTTAAATTTTATTGGTCTGGTTACGTTGATAAACCAAGCCCATCATGTGTAGTGTGCGGTGAAACAATGTCAACTGAATCTATGATACCAAGTAAGTTAAGAGAAATTTAATCTCTAAACATTCATCTCGGAAAGATAAAAAGCTTAATTATTTTGAAAGGTTGTTAGAGCAGAAATCAAAACAGTGAAGTATTTTGAAAAAAATAATGACCGTGTCTGACCGAGCCCAACTAGCATCAATACAGGTGGCTGAAATAATATCATTAAAATTTAATCCCTCACAATTGATGAGTCAGTCATCCTCCCAGCTTGAAAGATGGTAAAATCCATGTTTGGTGAAAAGGCTGAGAAAGAATTGAACAATAATATCCCGCTTTCAAATGATACAATACGTAGAAGAATCCAAGATACTAGGGGCGGTCAATAAGTTTTGCGAATCGGTAGGGCAAAACAGAGGAAGTGGGATGGCTGTTTTGGGGGGGATTAGGACAAGTTATGACAAGTCAGGATCTGCAGCCGCACGCTACTGCCTCGTCTATTTAAGAAGCAGTAGCTTATCGCAGATCGTAAGTCACAAATTTTTCAACAATGGAGAAGGTTGAGCACCGCGCAGTGATCAAATTTTTGACCAAGGAAGGCAAGAATGCAAAAGAGATCCATGAACGCATGGTTGCAGTATACACCGACACCGCCCCTTCCTATGTAACCATTGCTCGCTGGAATAGGGAGTTCCGCCATGTTCGTGAGTCCCTTGAAGATGAACCCCCGTCCAGGACGCCCTTCAGACGTGACCAACGAGGACAATGTGGCCTGTGTGGAGAGTATGATCCTCGAAAATCGACGGGTGAAGGTCGAAGAAATCGAGCGAGAACTTATGATATCACATGGAAGTGTTATCAACATCATCCACGACAATTTGGTCATGACCAAGGTCTCTGCCCGTTGGGTTCCTAGAAACCTCACGCCCCATGATCGACTTCGACGTCGTCAAAGTCCACAAGGCCAGAGTTGCACAAGCTGCCCTGCACGAGTGCAGATTCGTGAGCTCAACCATCCCCCCTACAGTCGAGATCTGGCCCCTAGCGACTACTTTTTATTCCGCCAGCTTAATGCTGCACTGCGTGGACGCCGGTTTGGGGACGATGAAGATGTCCAGCTCGCCGTCCAGGAGTGGATTGAACAGCAGTCGAGAGATTTCTGGTTGTCGGGAATTCGAAGCCTCAGGGACAAGTGGCGCAAGTGCATTGAAGTCAAGGGTATTTATATTGAAAATTAATTAAACACTTTTCCTCATATCTCGTTTCCTTATATCCGAATTACAAAACTTATTGACCGCCCCTCGTATATCGAAAAATATTGAATAGACTGTTCAGAAAAATATTAAGAATTCTAATCTTGCTTTAATCGTGGATGAATCCACTTACATCAGTAATAAAAGTTCAATGCTTACATTTGTACGTTTTATTGACGCGAATGAAATAATCAATCAATTTTTGTATTGTAAAAAGATATCCACGACTTCACGAGGTAAAAATATTTTGGATATGGTAACAGGCTACCTCAAATAAATGAATTTGTCTTGGAAGTCCTGTGTTGGCATTTGTACCGATGGAGCCCCATGCCTGACAGGCTGTATTAAAGGATTTGTATCCCTCGCAGAAAAAGAAAATCCTAATCTCATTCGTACTCATTGCTTTCTACATAGAGAAGTTCTCGTTTCAAAATATCACAGGAAGATTTAAAGGTTGTGTTACATCAAGTTGTTGAAATGGTCGATTATATAAAAAGTAGGCCATTTAGGTCATGATTATTTGATAATTGTGCAAAGAAATGGACTCTCAGTATGTTAAATTATTAATCTAGACTGAGGTTTCATGGCTGTCGAAAGGCAAAGTATTAAATAGTGTTAACGAATTGCACAAGATTACTCTCATTTTTTTGTCCAGGAAAAACAGGAGAAATTCTGTAAAAACCTTAGTTGCGGATTTTTGGATGTCAAAAATGGAACACTCAACAAATATATTTAGTGAACTCAATAAAACACACAGTAGCATACACTGTATAAAACTAAAGTATTCTCACTTCAACAGACAAGTTAGTTGCCCTCAAAAAGAAAATTGTGATTTGTAAAAATAGAGCAATCACTGGCAATCTTGCTGTGTTCTCTTTATCGCGGTCTATCTACATTAAAGAAATGATCCATATTGTGGGTACTTATCTGACACGTCTTTATTATTCATAGTTTATATAAATGATCTTGGGGAGGCTGTAAATGGGAAAGGGTCAATTTTTGTGATGACACTAAATTGGCAGCTGTAGTCAAAGAAGTTGGGGGTAGCTTTAAATTGCGGAGTGACTTAAACAAGTTATTAGCTTGGGCTCAGAAGTGACAGATGACTTTTAACATTAAAAGATGCAAAGTTTTTAACATGGGAAGGGATAATAGGGATTTAGATATGAAATGGATGGACATTGGCAGAATTCAGTTGAGGATGAGAAGCATTGTATATCTTCCCTGAAGCACCTTGAATACGAAGATAGACTGAGGGTACTAAATATTTTCTCATTTGAAAGATGTGTGAGCGGAGATATGATTGAGCTTTTTAAAATCTGTTTTGGGATAGATAAGTTGGATTTTAGCAAGTTGGAAGTTAAAACAGGACTAGGGGTTACCACTTGAAAATTAAAAAACAGAGGTACAGGTTGGTTGTTTTAAAATATTTTTCACCAATAGAGTGGTAGATTACTGTGGGGGTTAACTTTTTTTAGGGGGGGGGGGTATTATGGACTCATTCCTGTGGATGCAGTGTTTTATTACTTTATATTATGATTCATTTGGATTTTGACGAATCTTGATGATGATGCTTTTTGTTTTTGACACATTCCTGTGGATGGCTCTAATTGTATATTGTAGATGCATGATCTGACACAATCCTATGGATGCATTTTGTGGGTTGGTTTTGACAGATGCGGATGACCTTTGATAGTCCCGTGTGGTTTTTGTCATCCGTGAAATTATGTTATGTTATGTTATCTCTATTCGTATCGACTCGGCCCAGCCACTAGCTACAGACTGGGACGGGAGAGTGATGCTGACGATGTACGCAACTCGTCTTCACCCTAATACAAGGCAAGCGCAAATAGTTATGACTTCAAACCTAAGAAGTAATAGTCATCTTCGTATCGAAGGACGAAGGCCAAATCGAAGCAGACAACCTAATCGGTCGGTTTAATCGCGCGTCATAATCATTCGTATGGAAGGGTATATAAAGTCGCTGCACAAAGCTTAAAAATTAAAAGCAGTTCTACTCTACTCTCATGACTCTTCTCTCGTTCCACAATGAAAATAGTTCCCCTACTTTGATCCAATTTACGCAGAAAAAAGGGAGAAGGAAGTAAAAAGAAATAAAGTATATTATTTTAAAGGAGAGGACGAAGACAAAGACTAAGAAAGGCAAAATGTGTGATAGCAGCTTTTATTAGATCCAAACCTCAGATGCTGTAAAATAAACTAATAGTAGTTAATAGACGGATCGCTGACACTCATCAATACAAACTCGATCCTCCACCCCACCCTGGCCAAAATGAGAGTACAACTGGTTAATTAACTGTAGTTTCTTAAACAGATGTGACAAGTAAATGTTGAGTGTCTTGAAGCAATATTTTTTTTCGAATGTTGTGAGCACACTGTATTTTTAAGTCGGACTCTTTACAATCCTTTAGAATGGTACTGACAAGTTCGTTCAAGGATCTCAGTATTAAAAATTTTGTTCCCACTTTTTAAAACTTGATTGCTAATTTCAAGGTATTACGAGGCTATTTAAATTTAAATTTGGTGTTTTCCATGGAAACTTTAGTTAAAGAAACGTTTTTTCTTTTTCTCATTTGATGGCATTTTGGTGGTTAATGCAGTCACACCTCCAAAATAAGTGCTCTGAGAAGTATAGTAAAATACGGGCTGATATTTGTTGCATTGAGGCAATTTGTGTATCTCCACAGGAAAATATTTAGTGTAACAAAAATGACAAAAAATAGACACAAGCACCAACCAGCCTCCATCAAATTGCTTTTATTTTAGTTTGAAATCTTGAGTTATTACTCGCTCCATTAAGCTGTAGATTTAAGCCAGAAAGAAGAGGTGACTTTAATGTCTAATATTCTTCTAGTACTTGTAATTTGCATATAAATCTAAAAGAAAATTTAGATGTAATGCGACTTTCTTCAATGACAGTGTGAAAGTATTCATACATTAGGGTTTGCCAACTTACATGGAACTTCAGTAAAAAGGTCCTCAGTTAACTGAAGACCTTTTAGCTAAGTGAGTTTTATTTAACTAATCATCATATGCGACATCGATCAGTACATTTTCAAGTATTCTTCCTTTAATTTACTTACAAGAGCATAAAACTAAAGACATGCGAATTCTCCACAACTCAATCAAGGCAAGTAATTTAACACTGGTCGGTAGTGAGTCTTGCGATAAAATAATCGGATCATTTAACTTCTGTAACTTTACTAGTAAAAAGTCAACAATTTTACCCCTTTCTGCAATATTATTTTTGGAAATATAGGCAGAAAACAAGAAAAATTATTAAAAAAATAGTCAACACTTGGAATTCTCACGCGCCTTAACTTCATGTATTTCATGCTTCCGTAACATTGTTGATGAAAATATATTAATTCTGATATCAGTAGCAGCGGTAGTGAAAATTTCATCGTCATTACATAGGATTTTAGTGGGGCACTCACTATATAAAAAGGAAAACCACGATAAAAATTTAATTACTATTTCCAAGTTAAATATATTCATTGTTGTAAAAATGGATAGATGAGAATAATGCATTAATTTGAATATAGGTCAAGGACGAGCAGTAATTAGGTGTTATCTGGTAAATAAATGACCATAAATTTTTCCCTGAAAAGAGTAGCACTCTATTTTCTTAAAGAGTACTCTCCTGAGAGTAGATCACAGTAATACTGACAGTCCTTTATTTATTTTCTAGATTAGATTTAGTGTAGAATAATATTAGTAGCTGCTACCTTTCAACCCACCCAGCCCGTCAAAGAGTATCAGGTGAAGTCACAACTGGTCCTTCCCTAGAAAAACTGCTAAATACGCACAAATGAAAAAGAGTCCTCATTTGCACATATTTAATACCTCCAGCTATCTTTGAAATAATCCTGACTTCTCCTATCTAGTATTAAGGACGTAATCAGCTACTTCATCCCACGTCAGAAGAGGGGGTTTGAAATTTCTATAAACAACGTTTTGTAACACTCACAGGTTGCAAAAGACCAAGCTTGAGAGCCTCTAGGCGTTTGGGCACGATCAAAAGGATAAGAGGTTTGTGCCGTACTAACCACATCGCAATGCATCCACTTGTGATCATCTTTGAGTACCTGATGCTTTACTGTGTAATGCAAGCATGGTTTACTGCTTTGTTGGTGGCCAGAGCAATCAAATATCTCGAATCCTATCTCCAGGTCTGTCAGTTGGTCTACAAATGACAGACATTTAATCCTAGCTATCCTGCCGATGACTCGTAGTACTATCTGTCTAATCTGGCCTGCTGCCCTGTTTCCTCAGTTGGCAACTTTCTGTTTTTAAGTTTGAAAGTTTGCAGGATAACTACGTTTTTTCCCTATATCCTCTATGATCCGGAGCTCTACAGAGTATCGAAGGTGCTCAGGTGTTTTGCATTTCATATCATCTAACTTTCAGTCTCAAAGTTTCAAGCGAAGAATTTTTTATCGAACCCTCGCTCCACCTTGGTACCATGGTGGGTGGGGAGGATCATGACACACCTCTTTATGGGAGAGGGAGCATTCTTATTTTACATTTTTTAAAGAGTCAGGCTTTCTTTATTACACACATCCATCTATAGGAATCACCCAAAGATATTCCTCTCTGGTCCCTCTTCTCTTTTCAAGAGACTAGTTCACTACAAAGCATGAACATTCAGTCATAGCCACAAATGGTGACGAACACGTATCGCCCAAGATCATAGCTACCTTCAGAGGTCCTTATCCACGAAATTTATTTGATTCTTACCATTAATTGGAACCGACTTGTTGACTCTAGTAGTAACTAAAATAGATACTCCTCCGCCGACCCACAGACTCATCACTAACTTCTAAGAAAGTAAACATTTTGGGAGAGATTTCCAATGGGTACATCAAAAGAGATTTCCTATCCGGGGCGACCACTTCCACTAGAAGATAAAAACCCACCGGCAGAGGCTGTGTACTTTTGGGAGGAAACTCAAGACGGGAAGAATATCCTGAAGAGCGAGTTCATCTTGTGAGAGGACGGGCAAGGTAAGACGCAGGCCAAATTAAACTGCAAAGAAAGAAAAGCATAAACAAGAAAGTTTTTTCCCTGCATGAGTGGGTGAGTGGACAGGTCTACAATAATTCACAGTAATTAGGTACCCTGACAGAACCCAACTGTCCAAAGAACACCTGCATATACCATCATGCGCATATACTATCATGCGCATATACCATATGCGCTAAAGGTGTTATTATTCCCCAAAGGCCCTCTTCTAACCAATGTGGGACACCCAACGCAGAGTGTTAAATCAATGGCCCTCCAGGTATGTGGTGGAACATTACGGGTGACGGAACAACAGACACTCAATTTCGTTAAAGATGTGGTGTACTCAAATGAATTCCTTTACCAATTCCAGGATGAACTCACCAAAGAGCTATTTTAGCAGAATATCAAATTAACTTAAGAATGAGGTAAGAAGAGAAAAATAAATTTCCTTCCATGGCCAAGTCAATTACCAGATCTCAATCCTATTGAGCACTTGTGGCGAATACTGATGGCTACAATCAGAAAGAGAAACCCACAGAATCTTCCCTTTTGGTAAGAGATTTGCCTATAAGAGAAGAAAAAAATAACAAGAAATGATTGCAAAAAGCTTATATGGACATATGAGAATCGTCTTCATGCTGGCATTGCAAACAAAGGTTATGCCAAGAAATCATTCTATTGGCAATTATTGTTATATATAAATAAAATCTTTTATTATGTCTATTTCTTTTGTTAAATTTCTGAGTTCCCTTTAGATTTATAACCAGACGAAAGCACGAAATATTTCAGAAATATATATATATATATATATATATATATATATATATATATATATATATATATATATATAAATATATATATATATATATATATATATATATATATATATATATATATATATATATATATATATACATGCAGTGTGCGTGGTTCGAATCCCACCGAAGCTCGGATTTTTTCGGAGTAGGAAATAACTATTTCCGAAGAAAAATTATTCCGTTTTCTCTTACTTGCGCTGTGTTGGATATATATATATATATATATATATATATATATATATATATATATATATATATATATCAGTGTTGACTTCGGCACTCGGGCTGTTCGGGCTTAGCCT
Source organism: Ceratothoa steindachneri (assembly GCA_963969495.1). NCBI lineage: Eukaryota > Metazoa > Arthropoda > Malacostraca > Isopoda > Cymothoidae > Ceratothoa > Ceratothoa steindachneri. Next base: position 82,054,631 of record OZ018322.1, read on the forward strand.
TAGTATAAATTTAGTAGAGTGAACGTGTATTTGCAAGCTGATTTCATTTGAGCTTGGTTGCAGTTCATATATTTTCGTTCAGCGTCTGGCGGTAGTCTTAAGGGTGCCCTGAGTCAAAAAATATCATTCGTAACAAACGTTCTCTCACCATCGTTCACACGCGCTGGCATCGGGCTCAGAAGTTACAGCCCAAGCTTATATCTATAATCGTAAATAGTAAAAGTAATTCAAATTCAATGTTTTCTTGAAACAATAGATTTCTATAAAGATTAGGATTTAAAATTCAATCTATGAAAGGTTTCCGTTCTACAATATTCTTAAAAAAACGATAAATTATCCAGCAACTAGGGCTAATACAAACGAGTCTGGTAGGTGTAAAAGACTAACTGGTATCTCTTGTCAAGAGTACAGTACAGGCAACAGTCAGATCGTTCTCTGGCTAATGTTTGTCAGTCTTGCCGCTGTCGTATATTGGTTGCTGTTATTTTGTGCTTATGTGTGTAAAGATTAGTTGTGCTTTGCAGGGTTGATTTAATTTTACCCTCAAATTAGAAATGGAGAAGGGTTTTGAAAGGCAGAAAATAAATATGGCGAAAGAAAGCCCTGTGGTGGTTCTTATCACCCGCAGAATATATATATATATATATATATATATATATATATATATATATATATATATATATATATTCTGCGGGTGATAAGAACCACCACAGGGCTTTCTTTCGCCAAATTTATTTTCTGCCTTTCAAAACCCTTTTGAAGACAGAAAGAAAGAGGCAGAAACCTTGTATTGCAGACTATATAACAATATCGTAAAGAGGAAGATAAATTTTACGCGAATAAGAAATGAGACAAGAAACTGGAGGGGATTTTTTTAAGATAAAAAAAGGGATATTGGAAGAACACTAGGATCAAAGGGAGCAAAGGGCGTCACAATGAAGGCAATCCTTACTGAGAAGTCAGAAACAACGCCAGGGAGAAAAAGTTTGAAATTCCGGGTCGGGACTCAACCCGAGTCTGCTTATTGCTGGTCAGATATTTTACCGTTAAGCTACCGTTAAGCGAAGTAGAGTCACTGTGCCTGGTAGCTTAACGGTAGAGCATCTTACCGGCAATCAGCGGACCCGGGTTCGAGTTCTAGCCAGGAATTTCAGACTTTTTTTCCTGGTGTTATTTCTGTCTTTTCAGTAACAATTGCCGTCATTGTGCCAACCCTTTGCTCTCTTTAATCCTAGTGTTTTTACAATGTCCCTTTCTCTTACCTTAAAAAACCCCTGCGGTTTCTTGTCTCTTTTCTAGTTAGCGTCGAATTTCTATTTCTCTTTCAATATATATATATATATATATATATATATATATATATATATATATATATATATATATTATTATTATTATTAAAGTTCCAAGCCACAACCCCAACTGGAAGAGCAAATAGCTATAAGCCCAAGGGCCCCAGCGGGGAAAGAAACCTGGTATGGAAAAAACGAAACAAAGATTACGAAAAACATAATAAACAAATAGAAAATAAAAAAAAAAAAAAAAATAAAAATAAAAAAATTAAATGCTATAATGTTAAAAATATTATAATATTATATATGTGTGGATAATGAATAAAATATTAAAGTTATAAGTTTCTGTTAATTAAAAATGTATTAGCACCCACTTTAAATTTCTGAAGTTCCAAGGACTCAACAACAACACTAGGAAGTTCATTCCACAGTTTAGTTGTGTTAGGAATGAAACTTCTTGAAAACTGTGTTGTGTTGAATCTCATAGGCGTAAAGGCCCTACTATTGGCATTTAGTACACCTCTGGTAACTCGTTGAGGGGCATATAAATTGGGCAGATCGTGATGCAGTGGATGATCTGCATTGTTAAAAATTTTATATAAGATGCATAAGGAGCTTATTGCTCGCCTGTGCCACAGATCAACTTTGAGGTCAGGAATTAAAAATTTTATTGCTCTCAAATTTTTATCTAATAAATTAAGATAAGAGTTGGCTGCCGAACTCCAAACAGGGGCGCAATATTCAAAACACGGAAGAATAAAAGCATTAAAACAATTTTTAAGAACAGTCTGCTCTCCAAATACTTTGTAAGATTTCCTCAAAATGCCAATTTTTTGAGCAATAGAGGAGGAAATAGATCGAATGTGATTCTCAAAAGTAAACCTAGAGTCAAGCATAACTCCAAGCAACTTAAAAGAATCACATATGGAGATGGGAATGTTATTTATTAAAAGATCTGGATGGGGAGGATCTAGTGTTCTGGATCTGCTAACAATCATACTCTGGGTTTTCTTTGCATTTAACTTCATGCCCCATGAAGTGCACCAAACATTTATCTTAGCCAGATCTCTAATTAAAGACTCTGCAACCGATGCTCTCAACTCAGGAGATGGGACTGGGGCTATTAGAGTAGCATCATCAGCATAGGCTATAAGTCTATTTTCCAGTCCAAACCACATATCATGGGTATATAATATAAACAGTAGAGGACCAAGAACACTGCCTTGTGGTACACCAGATAGCACCTCTCTCTCATCACTAAAATTATTGTCAACATAAACCTTTTGATGTCGATTTGTTAAAAATTGTTCAATAATATTTAAAAATACACCACCTACTCCCAACTGCTTCAACTTAAATATTAGGGCCTTATGATTGACACGGTCAAATGCGGCACTGAAATCCAGGCCAACTAAGCGAACTTCTTGACCAGAGTCTAATGATTTTTGGACAATGGTAGAGACTGTGAGAAGTGCATCACAAGTGCTCAGACCCTTACGAAATCCAAACTGTAAAAAGGGAAACAGACGATTAAGCTCGGCAAATGTACTTAAACGTTTAGCTAGTAAACGTTCAAAAATCTTAGATAGAACAGGAGTTATAGAAATGGGCCTATATTCAGTAGGGTTAAAACTACCACTTGCACTTTTACATAGTGGAGTGATGTTACCAATTCTCCAACATTCGCAAAAACTACCACTCCTCGCCAGCTTCCGAAGAATAACGGAAAGCTTGGGAGCCAAATACTCTGCAGTTTTCTTAAAGAATAAAGGGAATATACCATTTGGGTCAGTACCACCATAAGCATCCAGATCAAGAAGTAACTGTTTTACTTCACTTGAACGGAAAGCAATCTTGTTTAACCTTGGTTCAGGGAAACAAGTGTCAGGTAGAGTTAGATTCTCATTACTTTGTTTATTATCAAAAACATCAGCCAACAGTGTTGCCTTTTCTTCAGGACTAAGGGTAATGGAACCATCAGGTTTAAGAAAGGGTGGCATAGATGAATCATTCCCAAAAAGAGCAGACTTGAGAGTGGTTTAGAATTTGTGGGAATTTGCTGTGCGCTGAAGAGTTCCCTTTGTGGTAGTATTGAATACAACTTCAGCATTATTATATACCCTCTGAGCTGCTGTTCTGTAATGCACATAATTATCCCATAGAAAGGCAGATCTACTCCCCTTCCACAGGTTGTAGGCTTCTTGTTTCTGCATATGAGCCCTCTTACAGTCATCATTAAACCAGGCTTTGTCCTTAGTGCGATATCTGATCATACGGAATGGAACATGTCTATCAATAATTGAAACAATTTTATCATTCAAAATACGAACTGCTTCAACCTCCTTATATATTAGTGGCCAGTTGATCCGGGAGATATCATTTAATATATTGCACCAGTCTACTTGAGATTTGATGAATACTTTGCTTGTATGAGCTATATTAGGAATAGATTGCTCAATACAGATAGTTATAGAAATTGCACAGTTGTCAGAAGTTCCCACAGGAGGATCAACAGCACCTGTAACGACTCCAGGGGAATCAGTGAAAACCAAGTCAAGGCAGTTCCCAGATGAATGGGTAGGCTCCCTAATGACTTGCTCACAACCCGACTCACACGCAAAATCATAAGCCCTGATACCATGACAGTCAGTAGGGGAGACAGAAGACAGCCATTGCCTATGATGAGCATTGAGGTCTCCCATAAATACAAAGCAGGCTTTCCGGTCATTTTCCTGTACCTTGGCCATGGCAAGGAGCAGACAATCAAAAATAGTATCATCTAAGTCTGGATTGCGATAGACAGAAAAAAGATAAAAATTATTTTGCTTACCACATACTTTCATAACTTGCATCTCATGGCAAGAACAAGCATAGGAGGTCTTTGAAGCAGAGTAACCTTTCCTAATGTAAACTGCCATTCCTCTAGCCCTAGGAATGGCATCACGCCTAAGTAAAATTGGTTTTTTGAAGCCTGGTATAAGTAGTTCAGAGACATGCCTCATATTTGAAACCAGGGTCTCTGAACAGAGTAAAATGTCATGAGACTTAGATTAAGCAGTCAAGTCTTTAATATTGGCATGTAGGCCCCTAATATTAATATAGAGTAGACGACATTTTATCTGACGAGGATGACCAGGTCCAGGGTTGAGCTCAATATCTCCTGATAAAATTAAAATCGATATTAAAAAAATAATATTAGCAACAAGATCTTCAACAAAAATAACAATTTGTACAACAACAACAACAACAATTTGTACAAAATTATTCAATAGCAAAACTTTCATTAACTGAATATTATATGTCGGAAAAAACCTGGTCAACATGATGGAGCCGACACATCATGCAAGGCAAAATTCCCTTCAGGACGCCACAACAACTGAGGGAGGACAGTAATGATGACTTTGGAATGAAAAAGAATAAAGAAAAGAGAAAAGAAAAGAATAGACCAAGGCAACCTCTTGAAAAGCCATCAGAGCCTCTTTGCTCATCTATTAAGCCTGCCCTACACACCATTTGAGTAAAACAAGAGGAGGAATGAAAAATAGGAAAGTATGCCTAAATGTACCCTTAGGCAGGGATCTCAAACACAAGAGAGTGGAAGACCATGGTACAGAGGCTATGGCACAATCCAATGCATGAGAACACCTTTCTGTCAGGGAGGTCCCTTAGCCTTTGACTGAAGTGTCTATCCACAAGACAGTGGAGGGTTTGGATTCAGAGTTATCCCTCTCCTAGGCGGATTGTCAACCAAGACTTCGAACTCCACCTGCCCGGGTTTGAGTTCGGAGTTGTCCCTCTCCTAGGTGGATTGTCACACAAGACTATGAGCTCCACCTGCCCATACCGTAACCCTGGTATAGGGTGGCTACCGAGCGCTACGCCTTGCCAAAGGGCGACTCGTGATTTTGTCCGGGGCTGCTTATTCAGTTTATTCGCAACTAACCTCTATATCTAGAGGTGGTGTAAAAGTCTGGATCCATAGGCAATTTACTATAGATTTTTTTATTTTTAACATAATTTTGATTATTTAAGTATCATTTATATTTTTATTTATTATCTTTCAGATTTATTCCCATGGCAGAAAAGCTAACAATTCCAGAAGAAGTAGAACTTGTGCTTTTGTATGCGAACGACGGTACCAGTTCGCGTTCGGTCGGAGATATTTTTATGCTAAGTACCCGAATTGGCAACCAATTACACAAAGAACTGTCAGCGAGACTTTCACTCTTTTTAAAGAAACAGAAAGCGTCCACGACCGCCCCCGTAGTTGAAGAAGAAGAAGTTCAACTGATGCTGAAACATCTGCAGAGGTATGCAGATATGTGGAAGGTAGCCCAGGTAAGTCATTAATAGAAGTTTCACAGGAAAGTGTTTGGAAGAAGGTGGATTTTAGTTCAAACACTTATTGTAAAGTGTAAATTTTTATATAGTAAATTGCCTATAGGTCCAGACTTTTGCACCACCCTGTATATATATATATATACATATATATATATATATATATATATATATATATATATGAGAAACTCACAAAGTAGCTTGTGAATGGAGCAATAATTTCAAAAAATCACACCGTGGATTGGATATTGGATTTGCAACAGCAACCATTGTCTGATATCACATTTGCTAGCATGCTAAACCTAGCTATCCAACCGTGACTAAAGCCAGATATATCAGGAAGCGTAGATTTATCTTTACGGAAAATGACTGAGGCATTTTGATTATTGATCAGCCATCACGAACAGGGGGGCGGGAGATTATTTCATGACTAGCATGTACGCACTCTTTGACAGTCAGTATACTGTCGAACCAGTGTGCAAATGTCTTATACTCAACCACCCTAAAATCCACTTAGGGTTAGATAAATACGAAAAGCAAGGGTGATATTAGAGAGAGGTGAAAGACAGGTAAAAGGAAAACAGGCAATGGATAAAGAATGAGTTTCACAACTCATATTTCTGTAAAATCATAATTTAAATTGATATTTATCAGGTCTACTTTACTGTAGTGCTATCACCGTCATTCCTAAACATGTTTTATACATATTATCTATTAATAAAGCTCATATTTATTCAATTTATTTCGTTATTTATAGTGAAAAATAGACATGCTGAATCATTACAGGGTGCGGTTGTTATTCGTCCGCATGATGAATGTCTTAGGAAAAAATCGAAGTTATTTTAATTTTTGAGATATATTCGTCAAATTTGGTCAGTTTATCTTCATGACATGTTTTATCGACCTCACTCGACGAATCCGCCTATGCCTCTATGACAGCCTTCAGGCGACCTTGGAACTGGCCACAGGCCTTCTTCTCTCTCTCCTTTTTAGGTCCCTGGATGTTTTAGTGATCATACCCCCTCAGCTCGTCATTCAGGTTGCAGCTATCTTTTCTCGTTCCACCGCATCTCCTAATTCCTTTATGACATTTTCCAACATCCTTCTGCTGTTGTTAAAGAAGTCTAAATCTCCTTGTTTGTCCTTCCAGTGCAGATTCCAAGAACTCCATGACTCTTCCACAAATTGGCGTGTATTTTGGCAATAATAAAGCAAAAACGGTTATTGTTTTTAAAAAGAAAAAGACCGTCGAGGAAGGTAGAAAAAATATGCGTAAATTTAGTTGAAAATTGCGAACGAATGCCGTCCGCATCACGTATACATTTCCTAATTGTTTTTAACCTAAAGATTCATCACAATTTAAAATTTTATGGCGAGTAAAAGATCAACATTACAAGATTTAAATTTCAGAATTAGAGCTCTTGTGAAGACTTATGGGAATATTTAGATTGAATCGATTAATATAGTAATCATTAGTATACTTTATACTAATTTCTCCTGATTTATAAAAAATAATTCTTAGCATATTTCTTACATGTGTCTTTTCGCCTAATTTTGATCCAGGAATTTATCACTGATAATTTATAGAAGTCGATTTCCTGCATCCCTTGCCATTCTATTTAGAAAATATACCTTATGAATATTGAATATACCGCATATAACCGTTATCTTGTGTCTAATTCCCCCCTTGATATTTTTTTAAAATAACATAGTACTCTTCCTTCTACTTTATTAACTTATAGACCATGACAATATTTTTATTACTATTTATCATTAACTCAATAGCTAAAATTACAGCAGAGATATCTATATAGATTACTATCTTCATCACAGCGAGTTCATTTTATATGAATATAATAGCGCCTAGACCCTTTCCTTAGACTTATCCCATTTGAAACTCTTATAAACAGATAGTCAGCAGGCAGCACATAATCGATTTCTCCCTGTGGGAAACCCTTTTAGGGTACAATAGGTTGCGGGGTAAATAGGGGCACACCCCCTTAGTATCTGACACGTGTATAGTGATGCTCCAATGGGCTGGCATGCCTGCCCATAAAACTTTTCCGATGGAGGTCAGCTTGCCGTCTTCAATGACATGTTTCTCCCCAGCAGACTAGGAGACTGTTGATTCTCTGATTGAGATCCCTTAGGCCACATGGGGATGGCCAATAAGAAGCGTATTCCAAGGCGAGCACGGCCCCAATGGTTATTTCGTCCCATACAGCAGGGTCCTCCCAGGAGGAGAAAGTGACTTGGTGGGAAGCACCATTGAGTCAGTTTTGATAGGGAAAGAGGAAGGAGCATTGAGACTCGCCCTACACTCTTCGTCACGTTCGGTCGTAACAGACTAATAGTTAGTTGGTATCACTACCTGGTCAATGTATTCATGCAATTACCGATGGGTTATCATTATCACCACTTCGGCCATGCTAATCAAACCTGCAGACTTGCTAAGTGAAGTCAAACTTAAATATGTGCAAACTCTACAAAGGCCTTAAATGATAAACCCCTATTGCTAAGGCCAAGTGTTTGAATTGCCGCGAGCCATGCCCTGGTTTCTCGAAGCAATGTGACGTGTCGTTTCGAGAGAAGGTCCTGGTCGTTCAGGCTGCGAAGCGAATCTCCTCAAGAGAGGATAGGAATTGCTCTTGTCGTGCATTGTGCGAGCTGGGTCTTCATATACCTCTCAAATTAAGAAAGCATCCTCAGCTCCTGGACCTTAAAGCTCTACGAGCATGGTGACCACCATGCCGATTTGAGACCTTTTTGCAGATTTTACCTCTTCCGGTCACCCCCCCTGGCAAAACAGATGGCAACATGAGTTCGCGCTCTGATTTAGTTAAAGACCGTACCCACCCCTATGTACCTGAAGTACGAGGGGCTCGCCACCATTGCAAAGCTGGCGGCACGGCAACATGGATTCGCGCTCTGATTTAGTTAAAGCCCGCCCCCGCCCCTACATGAAGTACAAGGGGTTCGCCACCCTGGCGGCAACATTGGTTCACGCCCTGATTTGGTTAGAGCTCGCACCCGCCCCAATGTACATGAAGTACGAGGGGCTCTCCACACTAAAGCAACCCCGACCACCATAGATTTCGATGCGGGATAAATTTAAAGCTCATGTGATGACCTTCATCGTAGTAATTATTTTGATAATAAAATATCTGTTTTTGTGCCGCTGTTGTCTGAAGAACAAATCAGTGGTGCTTGAATCGGGTGCGATGGCACGCAATTCAGGAAATAAATTATATTTCTATCTCAGTCAACGAGTCTATATTGGTTGATGAAGCTCCGATAGCATCATTGCCGTGTGCCTAATTACCATTATTAGAACTTCAATCAGTTTTTGCACCCCATACCATTCCTTGAGGGTCTGTCAAGTGTGAGACAGCCCTTATAGAGAAGCGATATGCCTATATACGATACAAGCCCCGCCGGAACGATTTCATGGTGGGTAAATTTCGGTGAACAAGGGCTAGGTATGTTTTGAAACACGCCACCGGCCTTCTTGGCGGGCATAAATCTCCACTTAACGGAACGACCAATTGCTGAGGTGCAAGAAGCGACTCTTCCACGCGTCGATCGCAGAGTCTTTCGCGACCGTTTTTTTCTACATCCACAAGCCGAGATGCTGCTCCGTTAGGATTTAAAGCACAACGTGAGCTCACTGAAAGCCACCGAATAAATTTTACCTCCAGACGTAGAGAACCCTTCGACGAACTGTTTGCGCTAAGTGAGTTATTCCACACTTTTGCTTCGTGCCAGGATGACGCCCATAGTACAGATGATTTCCAGTACTTCATGCTTCGACGCTTGGTTGAAAAACGCATGGCTTTACGGTTAGCTCTTTTAAACAAGATCCTTCATGAGTCCTAGCGAACAGATAGGTACCATGCTTGTTTTTTTTGCAAATCGGGTAAAGGTGACTCTACCCCTGTGGGATTTTTCCTAGTCTCTTAATCATCCTGCGTATGCAAATTAATGGAAAAATTAGCTAACATTTGATTAGCTTATTCCCTAGAGGTGGGGGGGAGAGCGCATGGCGATGCTTCTTGACTTAAAGATATAAGCGAGGGGATTTTGGATGTACAGGTTATTCCAGTCCCTGTGTTACACTTGCGGGCTTCTCGATGATGAGACTTGACCAAGAGGTGAATATTTTCTAGAATGGAAATTCACGTTGGTATTCCTCAATGTTGAGGGTTATCTCTGTTTTTATTAAGAAAAACTGAGTAGGGGATTTCTCTGAAGGAGAATGGTGTGAGAGTGTCTTGATACCACTGGTCTACTCTAAGTGACCAAAGGAACGGCCTCGGGAAGAAAAATCCCGCTCGGTTCCACTGTCTTCTTGATTCCCGGTTTGCCTCCAGGACTCGTCTTCTTTTCTCGATTGCCACCCTGATTCTCTCTTTGATTTCTTCAGATCAAACTATATATATGTTGATTATCCCCTGAGGGAAGGGTAGGGGGGACGAGGGCCCACCTTAAAGCCTCTCTCCTAGGGCATAAATTTTCAACGTTGTGACCATTCGCCCTTCTGGTTTAGGTACGGAGAAGTGAAATTTCGTCCATTTGGCAAAAATAGACATAAACAATCGGAGGAGACAGTGAGGATGTTCATATATTTTTATTCTAAAGGCTATCCCACCCTCCTATGTTTATATTAACGGACTACGAAATCTGCTGATTATAATCCTTCTTTGCGAGCGACCTCGAGGATCTTTCGGGCAGCGGGGCAAAGGGGAGGGGGGGGGGTAAAGTGTATCGGACTATATGGAACGTAACCGTTGACGCTGTATTAACAAACTAGCATATGTTTGTCTTCGTGATATTTACTTCCCCACAGGGTCTCTTGTGCCGAACTATAAAAGTTGATGTTCAGCACTTCAGCGCTGATACGGCAAGCATACTTCATGTATAGTAGCTCTTTTTTTGTCCCAACATAGATTACGGATACGAGTTTTACGCATCCGTAGCAGATCGTGAATTGTAATGACTCGACTCAAACCACTACACTTATCTCCGTTAGGAGTCCGCTGCCTTTCGCATATCACTATAGAGTCTCTTCGTCAATGTTAGGGAGACGCAGCTCACTATGTGTCGTGCATATTGCATTATCCGCTTATAGGAGCGAGCCCATTGTCTCGCACAGTCGCCAAAGGCTCACCTTAGATCCACAGTCAAACTTGACGATGGCTATCCTGTCGTGAGTCGCCAATCATACCCAAAGCCTTACGGATTTAGGACAAAGCAACTCATTCTAAAGCTCACTATACCTAACTCTCGCCCGGTTATACCTCTGCTTCTCTCCACTGGGTTAGCCTGGAGACTACCACGTTTATACATTTGGTGCCACGCCTCTACTTCCAAAGTTTCTACAGCCCTCAGGGTATTGCGTTCGAACTTCTTGGATCACATGCTATTTTACGCTAATTCAGTGCCAGTATACAGGAATGGCTCCACATTCGAGAAGTGGATCGGCTTTCGCACCATCTACCCTCTGTTTAAAATAAATGTAGTTCTCCCAGGCGCTTCGCCTTCATGGTAAAACCGGTTGCTTATACACCGCTCCGTGACGCCACGAGGCCTCGAGCCTTGTGGATGTTAAGATTGTTCCTGGTCAAGTAGCGAATAGAAGAAATGAGTGCGATGATGAGGGAACTAAAAGGTCTGGAACACCTGAACAACCTCACCACCATTTCTATAATATGCAGTCTCAATCAATGGTATGAATCAGCTGAGGCCATCGGGATGCTTCCCAAAAAGAGATGGAAGACATTAGACGAAAACCTACAGTTGTGTGCTATCACACCACGACTTTTCTCGTAGACCTTTCTTCCTATGCTTCGACGGGTTCAACTCGATTTCCCTTGCCTTTGGACGACGCATGTTTAGTCTCCAAAATTGTTCGGAAGATTTTTGACGAATGTCCCAGTATTGTGGACATTAGCAAAGGTTACCTTTCCCGGTACCAAGATGAGCGAGGTCGCAATTGCTCCTCTGGGTGGCCCTTATACTTAAAACAGGCTTGTCCACATCGGATTGTGAACTATTGAAAATCTTGGAGGCTGGTCTCGTACATTGTGTATAGTCTTTGTTTTGCGTTTTCAGGTAAATGATCAGATCCCGAAGGAAGTGAACCTCCTTTCAGCATCTGATAGTGTTTCTTTTATTTTTTTCTAGTCTTAGTTGGGTTTTTTGGTTTACTTTTGCATTAATTTTTAGTGATTTCATGTTCTTATTTTGTAAAATAGTTATTTTCGGCGGCCTATGCTTAAGATTGCAATCGACAGATGGGACCCCTAAAAACTGTTAAAGGAGCTTTCCCCAAGCTTTTTGCTTCGACTAACCACTGCGCACCTTTCCTTCTATGCTCGAAGCTTCCGTTTATAGTAATTTTACTTTTAATTGCGGCGACTTATGCTCTTGAAGGCAGTCGCCAGATGGATGCTATAAAAAATTGCTAGTCTTTCCTTAAGACTCTCTCTTTCTCTCTCCCTTCCTTTTCATCGCAAGTGTGTTAGTTATAGCATTACAACCACATTGCAGTCCACATATGGAGAATCATGTACCTTTGCACCCTCAAAGCATCTTTATATGTAGATGGGTAGATTCTGGAGATTCACGCAACCAACGCTTCTTGATTTTGTTGGAGCACCTAAACAAAAAAAAAAAGAAATTCAGAAGGGAAAATCATCGACCTACTGAGCTTTAGGCTATTCGCCTAATCTATGGAAATATTACAAAAAATGAAATTTTAAATAACAATTGTTAAAAGAATGACAAGCTGCAATGTTAGTGAAACTGACAACGAAAATCTACAGGCATGTGTCGATGATAATATTACATGTGGAGAAATTAGCCGACCTCTTATCACTCCTTTAACTGACGATTTGCCTCCATCACATTTTCATAGTTTTTTGAAGATCATAAAGAGCAGAGAGATTGTCGAAGACATTTTCCACGATTTGAGAGAAATAAAAATTGAAGGCTGTTGCCATCCAATTGTAAATGATAAAAAGGCAAAAATTATGACTTATAGAAGTAAAAATAAGGAAAAAACTAGGACAGTACAAAAGACATTCTCTTTCTTTTTGAATGAACACATAACCACGTCTAACTTTAATTTCCAACAATATCACAGGCAGTTCCAACACCTTTGATCACAAACACCTACTCCCTCTACCCTTTTGAAGCTGCCTTAGCGACGACTATAATCAAATCTCACGAGACGAAAGATTGTGTCTCAATTGGCTATGCGAAGCACGCAAAAAGACGTTAATGATCTCGGCGATATAAGGGCAATTTTTAATATATAGGTTAGAAGTAAGATATATGAAATTAAGTGGTTGCAGTGATTAAAAAAATATAATTTATTCAATACTTAAAATTATATTAAACCTAAATTTACGCTCTACTGATATTTGTTTTTTCTCTCGAATTAAATCTTTAGAAATTAAGAACATGTTTTTCGGATCTCATATTTAGGTGATACCCTTTTTAGCTAGCCATCGACTACTGATTGTATTATTTAATGAAACCAACCTATATGCTTCTTTTACTAATACCTAATGATCTTATGTTAGAAATATTTCCTGTAGTTTAGAAAAATATCAAAATAGTAAAAATGGGTTGAGAGGAACAAAATCCATAAAGAGAAAGAGAGAGAGATAGGTCGGAAGAATTATTCGAGTCACGTTCCAAAGCAGCGTAAACGCTCAAACGCCGTTCGTCAAGTTTAAATGAAGGAAGTTGGACACGCCCAGGCCAATTTAGAATTGCAACGGATAATCCATTCTATTGACTCGCAAGATTAAAGGCAGAGGCTGAGGCAATCCTGATATAGGATTCTTAGAGTCGCGTTTTCCATAAATAATATTTCACTGAAAAATACCCTAATTTAGGTGGTTAGAAATTTAATTGTGTATGGAAACGTATATAAATTGAGCCGCATTGTAGTAATAATATAAATACATACTGTATGTTCTTCTACTCTAGAATTCACCGATATTTATCGACATTCGAGTTATCTTAAAGCGATATATGTATATATGGAGAGATGGATGGATGATATATATGTATATTGTCGTTGATGGGAATGTTAAGCCTAGATCTTCACCAACCAATGCTTTATTAGAATGAGAAATTAGAATAGAGTAGTCACGTGTCAGATTCTAATAGAGTAAAAATAAGAATAGGCAACCGGCAATTTCGGAGGAAATTAAGAGTGGTATATTTCTATATTTATTTATAAATTAACGAGAAAGATATAGAACTCAAACAAAAAGCAAGGAGAAATGGGAAATATACAGAATGAGAATAATGAATTTGATCGAATATAAATGTAAGTTCAGAGTAATTATATATTTTCGAGAAAATATCTATATAAATTTGAGTTAGAAATTATAGAATGATATATTGATATCTTCAATATAAGATTTGGTCCATATAATTTACAAGATATATGATATACTCGTATTTAATGTATGGATGGATGGAATTGGGAATAGTTTTGGACACAGAATAATTGCTCGAATTATAATCTCAAGGGGACTGGAAATGGAGAGAAAAGAGGTAATTAATTACATTTTGAATAGTTAAGATATTCGATTGAGTTGATTAATGGTAAGGTTAATTTACCGACCTTTGTCTGGCTATGACAAGAACACGAGTGGACTATATTTGACAGCGAACATGGGGGTGAGGTAGGTTGATGCTGATTGGTCGGTTTAAAAAACGCCAGACAAGGATTTGGATTGGTTAAAATATATATCGTACATGGTATAAGATAATTATTAGCGGACGATACGTAGTGAAAGTTTTGTTGGAAATCGTACGAGTTATATATGATTGGAATTGTCGTACATAGTAAGCAAAGTTGTAATGTCATACATGAATATGAATTAAGGAAGGGAGATGAGTAATTTCTCAGACGGTGAATTATACTTTTGTAGCAAGCTGCTACATTACTCTCCCCCTAAGAGACTTACCTCTCCCGTTACAAAAAAAGATTAATTTGGATATCTCTGAGGTCTCCTTACAACGCGACTGGACCGTGTTATGACGCCGCTAGGCTGGCTATGATTAGGGGAAATGCCACCAAATGCGGGCGAGGTAATCCGCTTGGTTTTCCTCTCTGAGCTGGCAGCTGGCCTCCGGTGATCTTAGAACATTTTGAGTCTGGTCTGCTGCTTGGAGGTCGACCAGAAGTCGAGAGGTGGACTCCTAACTTTGCAGCTAGGCTGACGAGGTTTCCTACGACAAAAGAGGAGGCGACAGCAATCGGGGAGGAGATATTGGCGGGGCAGAGGTGATGGTGGGTGAGGTTAAAAAATGGTGAGTTAGGGGAATCACTGGACTATTTTGAGAGATAGTTGTAGAAGAAAACGATGGCTGTTCGGAGTAAACAGCATGAATAAAGGCGGGTTTCAAGCGATCCAGAGAAACAATATCCTGCTTGGTGACAAACTGTAGGACAAAGAATTTCGGCTTCCTAGAGATGACGAGAAAGAGTCCATCATAAACGGATTGCAAGGGGGAGCGAGTTGAATTGCGACAGACAAAGAGGTGAAAACAAGTTTTCAACTCTTTTGGCACGAACAGTTTCTGGGAAACAGGCACTCCTGGGGCAGTAGGCTTAACCTCGGCCATCACACGTACCAAATTGTGTACGTATGAAGCAAGATCGAGATAGGAAGGTAGAGTGTGTTCAGAAGAAGAAAAGAATTTACCAGGAAGAGGGAGTTGGGTACCGTAAACTAGTTCCACTGCAGAGCCGGCCAAATCCTTTTTCAAGGACGAACGAATGCCCAAAAGAATCAAAGGTAGCTTGTCCACCCAAGTGATATTTGGATTGGTGGAGCGTAAGCTTACTTTGAGCGTCCGATGCAAACGTTCTACGACGACCGAGTTGCTTCGAGGGTGGCAGCTTGTGATACGAAGGCGAAAGGAACCAATAACTACCATGAGTACATCCCAATGGTGGGACTCAAATTCAATATCACGGTCAGTCATGATTGTGGAAGGGACACCAAAACGAGCAACCCAGCCTGAGATAAAGGCTTGAGCAATGGTATATGCTCGGATGTCTGGCCAACGAGTGAAACGGTCGATCATGGTAAGGCAGAGGGCCTACAAGATCGACGTGAATGACGCTAAAACGGGACGAAGGCAGTGTAAAAGGAACAGTGTAAAAGGAACCAGAAGAGTCTTTGTGTGGCTCTGAACTTTAGCACGCTGACATGGAACACAAGACTGGGTCCATTTGACCCCGTCGGCGTTCATACCTGGCAGCACAAAACGTTGTACAATGAGCTTGCCAGTAGCTCACATGCCAGAATGAGAGAGACCGTAAGTTTGGTCAAATATTTGCTGACAGTAAGCTAGAGGAATAAGAGAAATAGGATAGTCAGGCAATGAATAATCGACCAGGATACGCCTGGAAGGACTGCCTGGTAAGTCGACCTCACGAACGACGAGTTAAGTGACGCAGTGTTTGCGTGTCTTCATCCTGTTCCTGAGCCAACACTATTGTCGCATAGTCAATGGGCGTATGAAAGAATTGCGTGCCCGAAATTGAAGAAATGAAAGAAAGCGTGTCCGGTACGACGTTTAAAGAGCCAGGAATGTATTGAATGTCACTTGTAAACTGTAATATGAAGTCTAGATGACGAACATCTACTGCAGAGTGCACAGAAATGTTATGAGAGGAAAGTGCACCAACGAATGGTTTTTGATCCGTGAAAACAGTAAATTCAAGTCCTTCCAAGTATTGTCGGAAGTGACGGAGGGAGAGATATATCTCGAGCAGCTCTTGTAAAAAAGTGCTCGATCTCTTTTGAGAAAGAGTTAAAGATTTTGAGAAGAACAAGAGAAGTTGCCATGAGTCACCAACCTTTTGTTGCAAAGTAGCACCTACATGAGTGGCTGACGCATCCGAGGCAACGCTTATATGGGCATCTGGGCAAGGATGGACCAGTAAAACAGCGGAGGCCATAGCCTCTTTGGTGCGAGAAAAAGATTCGCACGCCTCGGAAAACCATGACAGTGGAGAGTTCTTATTAGTGATTAAGAGGAGAGTGTAGAGTGGTTTCATTAGTTTTAAAACGTCGAGAAAAAATCTATGGTAAAAGTTAACCATCCCACAGAACCCACGAAGTTGCTTTAGTAAAGAAGGTCGAGGGAAATCCAGAATAACAGCATTTTTATCCTCGAGAGAACGAATTCCGCCAGGGAAAACATGATGTCTAAGAAAGGAGAGTTGTGTGACACCAAATAGGCACTTAGAAGTGCTGATTACGGTACCATACTCTTCAAGTCGAGCGAAACTCGACGAAGGTCAGATAGATGCTCCTCTAAAGACGAAAATGCTATCAGGAGGTCGTTTATGTAGCAAAATACGAAAGGAAGGCCTCTCAGAACCTGATCGATAAAACGTTGGAAGGTCTGATCTCTGTTACTAAGACCATAAGGCATTCAGTGCATGAAGAAAGAACTAAATGGCGTGGTGATAGCTGTCTTTGGGATGTCATCTGGGTGAATAGGGATCTGGTTGAAGGCACGAATCAGATCGAGTCGAGAAAAAATTGAACAACCGAAGAGAGCAGAGTTGAAGTCAGACAGGTAGGAGAGAGGATATCTATCGGGGATAGTAGAGCTCCTACAGCTCTGTACTCACCCAGAGTGGATTTGGGTACTATATGAAGCGGAGAAACCCAATGAGAAATAGAGGAGCTAGCTATGCTAGCTTCGACCATAAAGGTGAACGCTTGGTTCATTAAAGCGAGTTTATCTGGGGCTAGTCAACGGGAGCGGGAGAATACAGGCTCTCCAATTGTCTCTATCCGGTGAACAGTGCTGTGTTTAGTAGGCCTGTCTTTTTAGGAAGGAATACTAAGGCCAGGAAATTCCTGTAGAAGGTGCTGCATTTGGGGATCGGTTGATGGAAAACGGACAGAGAGGAGAGAACTGTGCGACGGGAAAAATGAATCCGAAACTGTGAGTGAGATAGTGCGATCGATAAGCTTGCGGTTACGAGAATCGACCAAAAGGACTTTGGCAGAGAGAAAATCGAGGCCCAAAATAGGAACGTCAACATCAGCAACAATAAACGTCCATCGAAAAACTCTAAGGAGGCTGAGAGGCAATATTGAAGGATAAGCCTTCCATAGATCCTTAAATCCGAGGAATTAGCGGCTTTAAGGGCAAGATCAGAGGAGGAACAAACTTTATCGTCCAGAGATGCTGGAATAACACTACATTGAGCACCAGTGTCAACTAAATATGAAAAACCAGAAAGTGGGTCGTAAATGCGAAACGATGGATCAACCTGAGTAAGTGAAGGAAGGACAGAGGTGAGAGACCCATTGATCAATTGCGTTTTCAGTTAAGAGTAGAATTGGAATTATTAGGATGAGAAAATGGAGGTTGGAATAGAGCATTAGATTGAGAAGAGTGAATTGGTTGCTGAGGAGATGAAAGTGGTGGATGAGCGTTAGAAGAAGGATGTACTGGTAGTAAATATGTGCAGGGCTGTAAGCACTTTACGGCTTGTGCACCATATTTGTTGTGGTACCTGCACCAATTAGTTGGTCGGATAAAAGTAACACTAGGAGTACTACGACAGTGAGAAGGACGAAATTGTGAAGAACGAGCATGTGATTGAGAATAGGATGAGTGGTAATATTGGCAAGGCTATATACAGTGTACGGCGTCACCATCAAACTTCTCATGGTACCAGCAGAGACTCTTTGGTTGAGAGTGGAGAAGATTAGGTGGAGAGGGATAGGAAGAAGGAAGATGAGTAAATGAATTCCGTGACTCACCTCTTGTGCTGGAATAACCTCGTTGTTTTCGTCTTCGAGAGGACGAACTGTGCCTGTCGTTCCGTTCACCCTTGTGACTGTGCTCTCGCGCGGTGCCACGTTGGAGTTTTAAATGTTTTAGCTCCCCTTCGATCCTCTCCAACGTTGCAGTTAAGTCCCGCGCCGGGGGGAAAGAGGCGTTACACGAGTCCAGCCGGTTGTCTGCAGACTCCGTAAATATCCTGATCTGTGAAATGTTTAAATTAGGGGGGATTGAGTTTTGTGGGACAGTCCCCCAATTAACGTTGGGATTTAGATATACAATTTCGGCAGATGAGGCTAATTGGTCCAAATTTTTGTGCTCCCCGATCATAATAAGGGGCCTAATGTGGTTGAGAATCTCACGTATAAAGATCTCTGTTATGAGAGGATGAGGATGAAAATGCTCACAGTTCGCACCTTTAGCTCTAATTAATTCTTTTAGGTGTTCGAGGAAACGCATGGGGCGGCGGTCACCATCTCTTGCGTATTTATGAGTTCGCGTAAATCCTCAACCTGGGATCTTCCAAAATTCAGCTTAAATGCGTGATTCAAATCTTCCCATAGACCCCTCATCCCACTCTCGACAAATATCTCCCGAAACAAAGTAAAAAATACTCATGGGGACACTTTGCGTGATGTATATTATGTGCTCTTGGTCGGATATTGGTTGATGAGCCATAAGAACTTCGCAAATTTCCAACCAAGTGATAGGGCTAGACGCATCAAAATCAGGATGCATGATGGGAAGGTGGTTGATGCTTGGGTCGCTGGCATCCTGGTTGCTAACCCCTGGATGGCTAATTACCGCCGGCGATCTACTCGTTGATGAAATCGAAAAAGAGGGCATGCTTGCACAGACGAAGGAGGTGTTGCCGTAGTGGTTGAAACAGAAAAATTCGAACTGATCCTAGGGACAATATCAATCCTATGTGTTTTTATTAAGAGGTGTGTGGTCTGAAATTGTTCAGATTGTGGAAATAAACTTCGAAGAAATTTAATAAGAGATGGATTACTAAGGAGAATGAAACGAAAAGTTAATTCAAGGTTTGAGTGAAATTAAAATGGACAAACTCAAACTTTCCTCGAAGCTACAGAAATGAGGGGTGTACACTGTTGAGTTCCTTTGGGAGGGTATCCGACACGTGGAAAAGATATATTTCACATAACTAGACGGTAAAATATATCTTGAAATGGGACTAAGGGCACCAATAAATCGGTATATGTAAGAGGTGCAGTCAATAAGTTTTGCGAATCGGTACGGCAAAACAGAGGAAGGGGCATAACTATTTGTGAGGGTGTTAGGACAAGTTATGACAAGTCAGGACCTACAGCCGCACGCTCCTGCTTCGTCTATTTAAGAAGCAGTAGCTGATCGCAGATCGTTAGTCACAAATCTTTCAACAATGGAGAAGGTTGAGCACCGCGCAGTGATCAAATTTTTGACCAAGGAAGGCAAGAATGCAAAAGAGATCCATGAACGCATGGTTGCAGTGTACCCCGACACCGCCCCTTCCTATGCAACCATTGCTCGCTGGAATAGGGAGTTCCGCGAAGGTCGTGAGTCCCTTGAAGATGACCCTATCCAGGACGCCCGTCAGACGTGACCAACGAGGACAATGTGGCCCGTGTGGAGAGGATGATCCTCGAAAATCGACGGGTGAAGGTCGAAGAAATCGAGCAAGAACTTGGAATATCACATGGAAGTGTTATTAACATCATCCATGACAATTTGACCATTATCAAGATCTCTGCCCGTAGGGACCCAAATAAACCTCACACCCCATGATCGACTTCAACGTCGTAAAAGTCCACAAGGCCAGAGTTGCACAAGCTGCCCTACGCAAGTGCGGATTCGAGGAGCTCAACCATCCCCCCTGCATTCCAGATCTGGCCCCTAACGACTACTTTTTACTCTGCCAGCTCAAGACTGCAATGCGTGGACGCCGGTTTGGGGACGATGAAGATATCCAGCTCGCCGTCCAGGAGTGGATTGAACAGCAGTCGAGAGATTTCTGGTTGTCGGGAATTCCAAGCCTCAGGGACACAAAATATCACGTGAGGGTAGCAAGTGAATGCAATGTCCCGCAGGAAAAAATGAAATGGTGTTTCCGAGTACTTTCGAACTTTATTAAGTTCCTTATCAAGGATAATTACAAGAAATAGTATTATATTAGAGGTATATATACGAAAGAAAAGAATAAAAGACCGCCTCAAAAACAAGAAATCATCAATGAGGAAAACGGAAGGGGGAAGGTAAAGATTCACATTAAGAATGGCGAGAAGCAGGTAGTAAGGTCAAACTAAGAAGAAAAAAGGGTAACAGACTAAAATAATTGGAGATAGCCTAACGAGGGAGATTATAAGAAACGAGGAACGAAAGAGTGGGGAAAGCAAGAAAAAGGGGCAAAAACAAGAAAAAAACAATGTACATAACAGAGCAGTGAGATAATTAAAAAACAAAATTGGTCCACATAACTAAAGATTGTATATAAAACTAACGAGAAAAGTCAGAACTAATTTCTTTAAGTATTAGTTTTTTAATTATAGCATCTATTTTATATAAGCCAGGGGAAAGGTAGAAAATTATCACATTGGCTTATAAAAGCACATTCAATGATATTCCTTTTTATAGGGTCATTGGAACGATAAATAAATTTGGCCGAGTTCCAGTTAATTTGATGGTCATTATCTAACATATGGACAAAGAAAGCACTGTTATTTTCCCCTCTTCGGACATTATATTTATGTTGATTTATGCGAACAGAAAGTTGTTTACCTGTTTTTCCATTATATTTACTTAGGCAACCAGAACACTCAATGGAATAAACCCCACCCAAACTATTACAATTATTACGTACTAATAAATTCTTAATGGTCGTCTAAAATTTAAAAGCAACAGAAATGTTAAAGTTATTCAAAAGACGGGGAAGATCACTACAACAAAGAGAAAATGGTAGAACTATAATGTTATTACTATTAAAAGGGAGAGTAGGGACAGTTTGATAAAGTGTCGTTTAAGCAGAAGAAAGACAGTTTTGAAGAAACGGGTAAGGGTAACAAAGCTTATGGCCAATTTCAAAGATATTGGAAAATTCCAAATCCATATATTCCGGGCTCACAACTCGTAATGCCCGTAGAAACATAGAAGAAAAAACAGAACGTTTAACTTTAGGGCTGTGAGAAGAGTAAAAATGAATATAAGAATTTGAATTAGTAGGCTTACGAAAGATAGAGTATTTAAAACCTGTATGAGTTCTATGAATAAGAAGATCAAGAAAGGAAAGGGTTCTATTATTTTCCATCTCTTGGATAAATTTAACTGAAGGGACGAGAGAATTGAGTCTGGTGAGAAAAACATTAACATCTTTGGAATTAGGCCACAAGCAAATGACATCATCAATATACCTGTACCAAACGATCGGGACTTCAAGGATAGTAGGGAGAAGTTTTGTTTCAAAAAACTCCATATATAAGTTAGAAAGGACAGGTGAAATACAATTACCCATGGCTTATCCGAATTTTGGAGGAAATATTTGCTTTAGAACGAAAACTTACAGTTTTTGGTACAAAGGGAAATGAGGTTCAAGAAAGTAGTAACGGGTACCGGCAAGTCATAATTTTGCAAATGATCATTAAGGAAATTGAAAAGATCTTCAACGGGTACTTTGGTAAATAATGAACAAACATCAAAACTAACAAGAGTAAAATCATTAGCATAATGAATAGCATTAAGTTTAGAAATTAGGTCGTAACTATTAGTGACATGTGAATGAGAAATGGTACCAACTAGTAGAGTAAGAAATGAAGTAAGCCATTTAGACAGGGAATATGAAACAGGCTCAACAGAACTTATAACAGGGCGTTATGGGAAACTTGGTTTGTGAGTTTTTACTAAGCCGTACAAATAAGGGAGGGTAGCGTTACTAGACTTGAATTTTTAAATTAAATCAGGGAAGTTTTTAAGTAAACGCCGTACATTTTAATGGAAGTCACAGTTAATTTGAAGAGTGGGGTCTTGTAATACAGGTAGGTAAGTATCTTGGTCATTAAGCATTACATCGCCGATAGCGGTTGGACTAAGAATATCCGGCCTGAAACTTTTGCCAACCTCTCCTCCGTAGTTTTGGATGAAAATGTTGTCACCGCTTTAGGATATGGTTTAAATTTCTATATCCCATCCCCCCCTTCTTTAAGTGTTTCCATTGCCAAAAAGTTTTGCCAATTTAGAAAAATTCAGTGATGTACCTAGTGATTTAATTTCTATTGTAAAAGGTTGTGTTTATCAATGCTTGGCTAAGCCTGTCCACCTCAATTATCCCCTTCATTTTCGTCGTGCTTTATCGACTCTTCGAAAAAATACTTTCCTCCATATCTCTAAGGCCGATAAATCTGGTAATATCGTAATCATGGATAAAAATTCCTATCTAAATAAAATGAATGCAATGCTTAATGACCAAGATACTTACCTACCTGTATTACAAGACCCCACTCTTCAAGTTAACAGTGACTTCCATAAAGCACGAGCCCTACATGTTTACGCTCAAAATACTATGTCCGACTATGGAATTGAATTGCATAAACTCATTATAACAGACCACAGTCAGTATGAAGTAGGGCTTTGTGAGTTTAAATTTACAGGGAATCTATATAATATTACTAAGCCTACACATGCATTCAGTCTATCGGAAAATGACGGAAGTAAATAATTATGCATCAAATACTATATTGGCAAAAGGAAAAAAAAGAAGAAATTGACTATGCTTATGATGAGATAAGGATAGACGCCGGGTATTATAAAAATGAAAAAGCACTCAGCGAAAATGAATCTAAAAATGAGACAGAAATTATCATCACAAGATTTACTGTTTGAATCTCACAAAACGCAACGGAAAATGTCTATTGAATATGTGTTAATGCTAAAGCTGGGCACCGTTAATTAAAAAGTTAATTTCGTTAACTGTAAATCCGTTAACCAAATAATTAACTTCGATAACCGTTAATCAGTTAATTCCTTAAAAATGTAAAGGAAGTTAACAATAAATCGTTAACGTTAATTTTTATTATAGAAAAAAAAAACAAAATATCAGTTCTTGCTCTAAAACCACCTAAAAACACCTTTTAAAAGTACCAAAACTATAAAATCAGCCTTTTGGGGGTCTTTTTGATGGATTTAGAACTCAAAAACTATAAGTTTTTTTGCTTCAGAGTTAAAAAAGGCTGATTTCATAGTTTTGGACCTATTTCAATTTTTTCAAGGCTTTTAGAGCCAGAAAAGGGTAAAAAAACTTTAATAAAACACAATATTAGTAATAAACTAAAAAAAATATTGATATAGATAATTTAGTTTTTCCTCTTCTTCTTGTTCTCCATTTTGTTCATGAAATACTTGTTTCCCTTCATGAAAATTAGCATGTCAAAGTTTTCATCAGACAGGGATGATCTCTTGGCCCTTGAGATGTCCTTGCCCATAGAGAACAAATGCTCCACTGTATCACTGGAAGGCCCGGCTGTGTTAAACTTGATGAACGAGTCCAGTAACTTACCCAAGAAGGCAGCATCTGTCAGCAAGTCCTTGTATTTGGTCTCCAACCAGATCTTAACTAAGTTATTAGCCTTGTCCTTGAGTGATCCTGCTGCTCTCCTTTGGCTGGGTTACACCACTGAAGAAGTCATCCTCCTCGTCCTCCTTGTTGCTGCTGCCTCCACTGTTGCTGATCACTTCGTAAGACTGCTGCCTCATTGCTTCCTCGACCTTACCAACCATGCTTTTCCTCACATTGGCGACTTTGGTTTTGTCATACTTATCCAACCAGATGAGGCGAAACGTGGGGTGGAAGGCAGTAGCCAGCTGGCATTCCTCATCTTCCAGGAGGGTTGTAAACCTTTTGTCGATGCCTGCCTTAAGTGTGTCGACCAAGGGGCTGCAGTAGACGGGGCATTTGGACTTCAAGTCCTTGAGCTTTAAGAGTGTCTCAGCAACTGTTGGCAGCAGACTCCCAAGGTAGGCTTGATCCTCCAACCGGATCTTGTCGAGCGCTTTGGCCACGGGTAACATGACCTGGAAAGTTTAGAAATTCCAAAAATAATTATATATATATATATATATATATATATATATATATATATATATATATATATATATATATATATGTACTAACGGAATCCTTTTAACTTTGATCAAAGCGGTGCTCGCTGCCTCAGTGTGCCTGGTTCGAATCGCTTCCCTGCCCGGATTTTTTCGAAAAAAAGGTAATCAAAATATTACTGCAAGGAAAAATTATTCCGTTTCCTCTTTCAATGTGGTTTAATGGATTCATTTTCATCATTCTCTCGTGCTACTTTGAGAGATATATAAATTTGTATATCTGCCACGCGTTTACCTATTCCTCATTTATTCTTTGATTTCCCAATTAATTTTCTATATCTTTCATAGTCTCCGTTCTAGCTGGCGAAAGTGTTCCTTAAAAGCTATTCTATTCAGAGAATTTTTGGTTCTCTGCGTAGCGTAGTGTACTAACGCCATACTTTTAACTGTTATCAAAGCGGTGCTCGCTGCCTCAGTGTGCCTGGTTCGAATCGCTTTCCTGTACGGATTTTTTTAAAAAAGGTAATTAAAATATTACTGCAAGGAAAAAATTATTCGTTTTCTCTTTCAATGTGGTTTAATGGATTCATTTTCATCATTCTCTCGTGCTACTTTGAGATATATATATATATATATATATATATATATATATATATATATATATATATATATATATATATATATAGATAGATAGATAGATAGATAGATAGATAGATAGATAGATAGATAGATAGATAGATAGATAGATATAGAAATATATATATGAATATATATATATATAGATAATAATAATAATATATAATATTATTTTATTATTTATCTTTTACCTTGGCATACGCCTTCATTAAGTTGACATCCTGGTCGTTGAAGCTGTTGACTTTCAACTTGGTCATGACTCTGTGGAGAACAGGCGTATTAGTCTCTAGTAAACATTCGTAGGAAAAATTTAAACGGTTTACACAAAATCTTCGGGGAACGTTAATCATTATTCGCTTGACTTTACCTCCTTTATCAAATACAATGTACGAGAGAAATAATCATAATACGAAAATTTTAGTAGTCATTCGGAAAATTCCAATTCCAATTCCAATTAAGTTAAAGTGTGGGTGCATGTAGGGAAGTACGATAGAGTGTGTGGATAGATAGATAAAATAGACAAGCGGTGAAAAGAGAAAGAAGCGTGGTAGGGTGCAAAGAGATGCTAGAGCCTAGTGATCAGGCCTATCACTTTCATTATTTCTTTGTAGCGTTTTTTCTATGTTGTTTTCGTTGATTTTTATTTTTATGGCGTTCAAGCCATTTGTCTTGCTAACTTTAGTTTAACTTTTTGTGTGATTATGCATTGCTTGTTTGTTTATGTTTTTTTCAAACTTTTAAGTGCGTGCTTAATGTTTTGTATTCTTTGTATGTGTGTGTGTTTTAGTTTTTTTGTTTTTTCTTAGTCGGTTGAGTTCTCGTCGTATTCGGTAGTTTACTTCTTTCTTGGTTTTACGTTTGTCTTCTTCGGTGAGTTGTAGTCATAATTGGAAGTTTTATTCTTGATTCTGTTGTTTTCTTAGATTAGATTAGATTATTCATCTCATCATGCATAGAACGGCACTTCATCTCCACCAGCCACTCGGTTAGCGGAGTTTGGAAAACTGGCGCGACATTCTGCTCTTCTGCTCTGGTTAATCATCTGAGTAATTTCTTCACTCAGTTCTCGATTAACCAGATCCTGCATCTTCCGGGTCCGTTCTTCGATGACTTTGTTAATGGAAATTATCCCCGCCTCTCTGGGCAATACTTTTTGGCGTCTTCTTTCTTGCCTACGTGTACCTGTGAATAAGTACATGCATTTATTTTGCACTACTTGAAGTCGCCTCTTTTGTGTTTTTGAGACACAAGAGAGGGTGGAGGCGGAGTAAAGCAACATAGATCTAATAAGGGCATTGTAGATCTTATTCTTATTGCTTTCACGTAGATTTTTGAACGTATATAGAGTTCTGACAGCGGCCGAGTCTCGAGAAATTCTTTCTTCGACGTGCTTCTTGTACCCGGTAGAGGTGATTTTCATACCGAGTACATTGCCTTCGTTGGTGTAGGGATAACTAGTATCCCTCACTCTCACGTCTGCGCTCTTCTGGTGCGTCCAATGGGGACCACCTTAAATTTCTCTTGGTTAGTTCTAATTTTCCATTGAGCCTCGTAGGTGTTTAGATTTTCAATTTCTATCGCTGTCATGCGAGCTTGCCACGGTGCATTCCTCCATGGATATATGATTATCTGGCTGAAATCATCGGCGTATTAAATATTGAGAGAAGAGGGGTACACAGGGGCTGGAACGTCCTCGGTGTACTCGTATATCGAGTAAAGGGTGAGAGACAGACCCTCCTCCCCTGCGGAAGGCCCGCAGTGAGCGGAAACTTTGGTCCGTCCGTGCACCTTAGACTGACATACACCGCTCTCTCCATGACGTAGTCACAAAGAGTTCTTTCCGAGTTTCACTAAGACCCAGCCGTAAGATCTTATACAGCATACACCACTGCCACACCTTATCAAACGCTTTTGATACATCCCGACAAACAATATCCACGCAACTCCGTCCCGTTTGGCTTGGGCAAGCTTTTCCGTAATTACATTGATTGCCATTTCCGTACTTCGCTTCTTTCTAAACCCGTATTGGCAAGGGTTGTAGAGGGAGTTCTCTTCCAGGTGAGACACCAGTCTCTCGTTGAGGATCATCTCAAAGAGTTTCTCGCCAAATTCCAGAAGTGAAATTGGGCTGTAGCTCTCTCTCAACGTTGGGACCTTTCCATGCTTGGGCAAGAAGATCATCTTTACCGTCTTGTAAGCATCTAGAAAGTACCCCGTATTCAGACATGCGTTGAATATTCGTCTCATTCTTTCAAAGACGTTTTCTGGTGCCTTTTCGAAGTTTAACTTCGTAAGCCCTGATTATCCTGGAGCTTTTGGGCAGAATGAGCGGAAGAATCTCTTCTTCGGTGATCTCGGCGTCTCCGTTACGCAGTCTGTCCATCTGGTGATGAGGATGCGTTTTCTGTATTTCCGTGTTAAGCTAGTCTACGATGTTATTTTCAATCTCTATAGCAATATCTTCGTTCTCTTCTTTGGGTATACAAAAGATTTTTCCCAATAACGCCGGAATATTACTTCGATGTTCCTGTCTTCTGTTTCAATGGATCCATCTTCTTTTAGGATTTCCATTTTCTTCTTTTTTCCAGATGATCCTCTGAGACTTCTGACTTTCTTCCAAAAGTCTTTGGGCATGTATCTCGATCGAGGCTCTCGATCGCATCGTCCCATCGTCTCTGTTGTTGATCGAGGATCAACTGGTTGAGCTCTTCTTTGACCTCTTTACTTCATTGTAATGAGTCAACTGATGTATTTCTAATATTTATTTCGTAAATTACTCTCAATTCTCTATATAGTTCTTTTATACACCCAGTCCATCTGTATGTTGAGATAGTTTTATATTAAGTTTGTGAGATGCAAGCCCTATCTGCGCTTATAAGGTGGTCGTTAAGGTCGTCGAGTGCCTCGTCTATCTCCTTGAGAATTGCATCGTCCAGATTTGGTGGACCGTAGGCCTCGAGAAGACCCGCGTACCGTGCCCAGTCTGCTCTCCTGTAGTCTTTTCTGACTGGTGCTGAGACTTGTATAGGGTTCCTGTTGATGGTAAGTAGGATCCCTATATGATCCCTACATGGTATCTGGACTGGTTCCATGTAGTAATCAAATGGTAGCCAATGATTTGCCAGACGAATGTCTGGTTTTGTGGCACTTCTTCCTCGAATATAGGTAGGGAAGTCCGGGCCTATCCTCTGGACCATATTTCGGTCCAGCATAGTTTCCAGGCACCTTCCATTTTCATTGAAGGACCTGTACCCGGATTCCCGATATCTGGCATTAAGATCCCCCATTAATATGGTGGGGGCTCTTCTTCTAAATAGGCCACGGAGAGAATGAATTGGTAAATATCCTCGTCTCGGCGGCTGGTACCCAGTGGTGATGACCAGCTTACTTATATCGAGTTTTACTTCTATTGCAAGATAGGATTGTACTTGATCCCTCTTTTGATGGCGATGGCGGCACCGACGTACCATTCTTGAGAGTAATTTGTAATTAACACGTCATAGTTCCAGATCTTCATTTCGGAGCTACGAGTGTCAATTCCATGCTCATAAATCAGGATGACATCTGCATCAATTTATCTATACAAATTTCCGTAAAGAGTTCGCTTCGCTGTCCAGCCGTTGGTGTTGACTTCCAGAATTCTTAGTGCGTTCCGTTCCATTGTGAGATGTATTTATCTCTGTTTCTTCTTGCTCTTCTTTTTCTTTTTGGCCTGTGGGGCAGTTTTGGTGTGCCCAGGCTTTTCACTCTTCGGGGGAGGACTAGGAGTTTTTGATTTGCTCTTCGTTGCTCTAGTGCGGATGCATGGGTCCTCGTCACTATCCAAAGATGTGTTTTCCTCTTCTTCTTGTTCTTTATCCTCGTCTTCTTCATCGTCTTCCTCGTCGGATTCCTTCGACGAGGAAGATTCAATTACTTCTTTTAGTCCAGTGGCTTTCTCTTAGTTGTTGTTCTTTTTTATAACGCTATCCTTGAATGCCTTGGAGCATTCGGGGTTAGTGGGCACGACGATAGACGGTAAGTTGTCCGCTTTTATAAGTGCGTTTAGAAACTGTTTGTAGCATCCAGGTTTTACCGCATTTGCCACGTTTGCATATGCAATGCAAATTAGTATCTTGGCACTTAGGTCATTTGTGAAGACCATCTGTGAAGGGGTTGTCATTGCTGAGGCCATCCCTTCACTTCTCTTCACTGTGCTCGCGTAGGTGTTCGATTTCTTCTTTCTCTCCTCTTCTTCCATTTTCTTAATGATTTCCTTTCTTTGGGGGAAGTTAAGGGCCATCGTTCGATTGGGCCCCTTTCAATTTAAGCACTTTTTTCTGTGCTCTTACACGAGTCATATCTATGACCCTCAGTGGCGCATTCACTGCACTACGTCTGTCCTTTTTGTTGGCAGTTGACGGTGGTGTCTGCTTCGAGCTTGTAACATATGAAGCACATTTGGATGCTATGATACTTTTCGTGTTCAATATTGCATCCTGGCATCCTCATGTTAAAAATGAGGAGTCCCTCCGTTGCCGCCTTGTGGGTCATTTCAGTGGTTTGAAACGTCACCTTGAAGACATGGGTGTGGTTACGGAATTTGATCACTTCCCTGACCTTCGCCCATGTGTGATTAGTCCCGATTTTGGTCTTGATCTCGGCGGGGGAGTTTTCCCCTACCCAGCTTTATACCTTTCGGCAGATAATGCTGCGATTGGCCGAGATTGCAGGTGGAGTTTTAGCTTCCATGTTGAGAGTCTTTAGGACTTCAGCTCTTTCTTCGGATAGTAGCCGGTCTACATCCTTATTTTCCCCGCATATCACGATGAATCCATTTTGGGATCTCAATCAGCTTTATGAGTGTGATCCTCAGGTTGGTTTGCAAATAGGGATTAGCACACCGTCTTCTTCTCCGGTGCCTTTTTCCTGCTATGGTCCTTAGGGGGACCCTCTTAGGGAGGGCCTCCATCGTCGCGGGCGTCTTCCCTCTTCTTTCTTGTATTTTTGTTCATCTCTGTAAGAAATGTGTAATTATTATGTTTTGGGTGAGAAAAGTGATGTCAGAAGTGGTAAGGGAGGCCAAGCCGAGAGTGTGTTTGGAGCGTCAAATGAGAAAAACGCTCCCGTCCAATTTCCTGTTGGTCCCCCGCTCGGATGGTGCCGGGATGATGGGTGATGATGGATGGGGGTGAGTCTCGAGTGGGGACCTCAAAGGGTTGAGCTTGGTGGATTTGATGCATAGCGGCCGAATCAACGACCGCTAAGTTTTTGCCACCCCCCTCACGGGTACGTACGCCAAAACTGCATCCAACTACATAGAGACGAGTGTACTTCCCTCTATGATTCTGGCCGTGTCCCCCGGGCGATGAGGATCTCTCCTCCGCCCGAGACTCGCAGTTTTTTCTCAGATTCGAAAAAATTTCTAACTTTTACTTCGGCTGTGGGCTTGTCCTCAAACCAGTTTCCAAGCAAGCTATTTTTATGCCAGTCCAAGTGGCCGACATAGTTAAGACGAAATTAATGAAGGGCAGTCATCCGAGCAGGTTCCCACGCAGGGTGGTGGACGGGAGCATTGAGGTGCTTAAGCCCTCATTTTATTTCGTCACTCGCAGCAAAAAGATATCTTAAATTTTTGCAGATCAACTGGGATCCTAATGACTCCCAGGACAGTCGCGTTCTTAGTTGGCAAGGCTCAAAAGTCAGTAAAATAAGCACGAGTATTTAAAATCGCTCTTCAGAAGGTAGTAAGGCAATGCTACGCAGTCGAATATTCGCCGAACATTCGGAAAATGGATTTCAGCCGTGTTTACATGCAAACGGTTTGAGCATCATTAACTTTTTAAATCTATCGTGGCGCTGATTGGACAATTATGCGACGTCTAAAAGCTGATTGGTCAATTTGTTAACGCTAATGTCTGTTACTCTAAAAATGAACATAAAAATGACGATTAAATGTATCTCAATCCTAATTGGTTGAATTTTGTAGTATTACGAGTAGATGAAATGACTATTTATATAGGTGTACTTTTGTGGAAAAGTCAGTACAGAAAGAGTTATCATTATTATTCAAGAAGAAAAGTTGTCATTACTGTTCGCTATTTCAAGGCTTATTCTAGCAATTTACCAATAAATAAAGAATCCAGCTATATATTTTCTTTTCTCCTAATGAAGCGTTTGATCACTTAACCGAGCATACGAAACTACAAGAGAGGATTCGTTACCGAGACCCTATACCGCCGCAGAGTCATAGGTAGAGTTCCACCTCGTCGTATTGGGGACAACCAGCTTCCTCCTCACGTGAGCGTAGTATGCTTGCTGCAACAGTGCTGTGATCCTGGTGGTTACAATAAATTAATAATAATATAGATAAGCACTGTATTTTAATTTTAAAGGTATACCCGGGCCAATATATATTCTATTTAATCATTACTCAACATGCATTTTATATGGATATTAAGCTATATCATCAACTAAAGTCTAAAATCTTAAACGATATAAATATTTGAAACTATTATATAACATGTAGCTAATTATTAATTAACAAACCGGATCTTACAATATAGAAAATATAATTTAGCTATGCAAATACTAGAATATCAAATAAATATATGCAATTGTTTAATATATTATAATAATGAAAATAACTTATTCATTTTCTTTCAATTAATAATAATGGAATCGCTATAATAACAGATACGTTGTAACCATAATAGCTCTCCAAAGTGAAGTGAAGCCTCTTTCTACCGGCACTTCCTTTTATTTATAGCGCTGCGTTGCCTGCTATGGTGCAATACCTTTTACATATATCGCTGCGAAGCGCGTTATCATGCAATATCTTATTTGTTTATTAAAGAAACTTTATATTATCTATAAATAGAAAATAATTGTTTAAATATCGAATACATAAAATATCATTTTGAACTCGCAAATCGAAGTTTGATTGGAAAGTTATTTATAATAATAAGTGGCATAAATATCGGAGTTGAAAGAATGCCGCATACATTATTAAATAGGCTAAGACTCTACATGTGTATTTAAAATCTGAGACTAATATAAACTTTTAAACGTTTACCGGTTTTTAGGAATTTGGGGGGTTAGCGGACTTGAGCTAACGGAAGTTAATTAGTCCGATAATGATTTTCAAAGTTAACTTAAAAGTTAAATCATTAACGAAAATGTTAACTTTCTTTAATTAACGATTAACGGTTTAGTGCCCAGGTTTGATTAATGTTCATTTCACTAACGCTTCAATGTGAAAAGGAAAGAAAATCTATTATTTCATTGGTCAGAAGAATCTTCCAGGATAATGAAAAGATCTATCAGAGATGATATCCCAAAATGTACTCATTGTATAGCAGTTAATATAGACTTTCCTGTTCTTATATCTCATCCGAGATCATATAACATTTACTCTAACCTTGTAGACTATCAGGTAGTAGGCGGAACACAATCGAGTCTGATCAGAATTATTCACCTTCCTTTCATTGATGGTTCATTAGGTATAACCTTTGATAATCTACACTATCTGAATCTAAGCTCTAAGGTGTTAAGATCAATTTATATCTATATAAGAACGGTTGAAGGTGAAAATTTACCATTCTTTCTTGGTCATTTGATGATAAAACTACACATTAGGAGAAGACATTAAAAAATAATTAACAAATGTTGAATGGCCCACGCTTGTTTAAAGGGTTAAGAGCTCTGAAAGAAAATGGCCTTGGATCCCTATTCTCCTTCCTATTCCGAAATTCCGCGCCATATCTAAAGAGTGGTGTTCGCTATTTAAGAAAGAAGGCCACTTCCGCCGGTTTCGATACCGTTCAAGATATTATGCATGGAAAGAGCGCAAAGCAAGCTTTGAAAGATCAGCTGAGAAGGAAGAAAAATAATATTAGTAAAGATACTAGACGATATAGTAGAAGAAAGGTAAAATCTGAGAGTGATAAGTGAAAGTGGATGACTAGGATGTTGAAGAATATAAAAAAGTTAAAAATAGATGAAAGGAGACTGGAGAAGTTTTTCTCTCATAATAAAAACAAGCACATATTTCATAGAGGTTATCATAAAGTCATCATCGGCTATAAATCATACATGTGTAAAAACGAATGCGCTCCATCCAACAAGTTATATCTGTTCGAAGAGAGAACTTTGTTTGTTTACCGTTCCACCCACCCAAGCTTGCATCGTTGAGAGCAATTATCAATCTTACTCTCCATTTAGATATATCTGATCAGATCTCGCCCCGGTTGAATATTATATATCTGATAGCGGACAGTATTATATAGACCCGAGTGAGTTTCATCTTTATTGTAAAGCAAGAATTGTGAAAGTAAACGAAAGCGAACTTAAAGAAGGGGAGAATATTTTTCCGGAAAAGGATATTGTTCACACTTTGTTCAGCAATGTTGATATTTATATGAATGAAACATCTGTAAATTCCATTGAAAGTAATTTAGAGACCCTGTTGAACTATATTAAGGAAGAAAAATCTACATTTCTTTTCAATGCAAGATATTACTCTAGAAAGGAAAGTATACAAAAGAAATATAGCAGATCGAATAAAAAACTAATTGATGTACATATATGGAAAACTACACGCCGATTTCTTCTCGCAACATAAGCTGTTGATGAATGGAGTCTCACTAATGATAAAGTTATCCAGAGCACCACATTCATTTACGCTATTTAGAAGCCAGAGCCGTTTAGAAGCTAAAATAGAATTATTAGAGAGTTTCCTTTACCTGAGAAAAGTGCGCATTTTACCATCAACTCATCTGGAGATGGAAAATAGGTTGCTTACATCAAACGCTAAGTACCCTATCACACAAGTTGGCATGCAAAATTTTACATTTGTGAGAGGAATATCAACGAGGAGTGTGGATAATATATTTATGGGGAGAATACCTACACAAATGGTAATTGGCATAGTGGACCATTCGGCATTTTATGCTGGCTAAGATGCATCACCTTTAAAATTTAACCCTTATAATATGAATCGCATCACTATCTATATAAAGGGGAATTAAGTTGAAAAATCATGTGAATTAAACTATTCGGACGCTGCATATCCAGTTGCTTTAAGGGCTTTTTATTCGTTATATAACAGACTAGGGTGTATTAGAGGTGGGCAGAGTATTAGACTTGCGTATGAACAATTTCTAAAAGGTAAAAATACTTATTGTATTAATCTAAATCAGGGCGTATTATCAAACTACTACAGTTTAGATCTCCATTAATAAACCTGGTCTCCCTTGTTATATATGCAGAGTTTCAGTTTTTTATTGAGATAGATAAGTCTAGAAACGTATTAGTTTATTCTTAATAAAATGAATGCAATAGAAATAGAAGAACTATATCATTAATTTGGATAGCAGCCATCGACCTGAATCATATTAGGTAGCTTTGTTTGTTGATAAAAATTTTGGGTATTATTTTGATAGCCTATGTCTAGGGTTCCAGAATGATGTTTATACTCGTAAAAACGTAGTAAAAGTTAATAAAATTATTATCGCTAATCAATTCAGAGTCTTGAGGCTTCTTTTGTGATTAAATCATTTACCAGATGACAATCGGTAAAACATATCGAGCTTTTATTGAATAATTTGATTCTTATAATGATCAAAGAAACGAAGAAATCGTTGTAAAGAATATTTGTAGTAAAATGTGAAGAAAATTAATATTGTACACTCAATAAATATTAATTTTTAGTTGAAAAATATATAATTTTTTATCCTATCTACTAAATTGTATATATTATATGCCATTGTGTAATCTGTCAATGTAGAAAATGTATGCATAATTGAATTTAAATGTAAAATAAATCATTATAACCACCTTGACTTTTTTAAAAATCAAGTTATAAAAAAGAAAATGACTTTCTCTGTAAACGAAGCTGTAAACTGTGAAACGGTGAAATGTTTGAGAAAATGGCAGATCTCGCCATATGAATCCATTCATTTTCTGTTATGGCTCCATATTCTTATGTTTACTTAAAAACTTTAAGTTCGATCAGCTATAAAAAAATGACTTTTTCTGTAAACGAAGCTGTAAACTGTGAAACGGTTAAATGTTCGAGGAAATCGCAGATCTCGCTGTTGTGGCTCCACATTCTTATGTTTACTTAAAAACTTTAAGTTCGATCAGCTGAAAAAAGAGGAAAAGAAGTCCTTCCCAGCAAAGCTACGAATTATAATATGTGAGGAAAGTTTCGAGTGGGTTTATATCTCTACCGATGATGGGGGAGAGGGGAGAACGTTTTGATGTCAAACTAATCAGGAGGTGGGGGTATGGAGGCCAGGTCCATTAGAAAGGGACATAGGTGTGTATGTTCAGGTTTGTGTGTGTGTTTGTAGAAAATCAGTATGGTCACTAAAAAAAGTTGAAAAGCGATGTTTCTCTCCTTGCCTCATTAAGCCCTCCAAATTATTTTTCAAGTATTTTCACTCGAAAAAAACTGTAGATACCAGATATGTTAAATATGGTCTAGACATTATAATCTTTTGATAAATCTTACGATATTTACTAATGTCGAATGTGTCAGTAGTATACGTCAGTAGCTATTGCTCGAAGAAAACGGTCACTAAAATGTATGAATAGCGATAACGATCTCATCGCCTCATTAAATACTATTAATTATTTTCAAGTATTTACTAAATGTGGAATGAAACGAGACAATATCTGAATATTCAAAACTCGTAGATGAGGGGGAATATGTTGGCTACAAACAAATGAGGGTGAGTGTGTATGTGTAGACTCTGATTCCCTACAAAAAAATATTACTAACTTAGGGGGGCAGGGCTGCGAACATTTTGGCGACAAAACAGTAAGGGGGGATAGACTCGGAGTGCAAGGTCATGTGTGCGTGTACATGTTTGAATGTGTTTATAATTGTGTGCGTGTGTGTAGATTCGGACTCTACCTTTCAATACTACTAGGAGGTGCATACATATCCCGAATGTTGTAAATAAGAAGTATTTTTAAGACAGTTGGAAACCAGATGGCGCGTAACTATCTTGATCCTAGCCAATGTACTGGCTTAAATATCTTAATTAAATCTGAAGCCATTTTTTGTTTTATTCTAAATTCTATAGTGTCACTTTGTAACCATAAAGTTGCAGCAATAACAGCCTATTCATTAATCTCGCATATATATATATATATATATATATATATATATATATATATATATATATATATATATATATATATATATATATATATATATATATATATAATCGAGAATTATTTGCAATTATGCGGTTAAGAAGGCAATGTTGTAGCTAACTCATCTCTACATCAAGCTCTCGGAAGAAGCTCTTTTCACAATCACGAGAAGATAATTATTATTAGGTAATTAAAAATAATTCTCAATTTTATAAGGCCGAGCCAAGATGGATAACAATTAAAATAGCTGATTGGAAGAGAAATTTGGGGGTTTGTCTTAGAAAGGCTAGCTTATGCGTCATCTTCCCGTGATTGTGAGAATAGCTCCTTACGAGAGGTTGATTAAGAACTGAGTTAGCTACAACATTGCCTTTTTAACCGCATATATATATATATATATATATATATATATATATATATATATATATATATATATTGTAGAGAAATTGATATCCCACCCTAATAACAGAGGCCCTGTTCGGTCACCACAACGTCCTGGCTCTTGGTAGTGTAACCCGATTTCTTACACACCCCCTCCTCTCCCCTCGACCCGCTGGCCGCCAGACGCCTCCTCAGACCACGAGAAGTATGAATCATCAGATTTCTGTGCCAGCGAGCATGACAATACGAAGAGAAGGAGAGCAGGTGCAATGGCATTGGTTAAACAGGCACTATTTCCCCTAAGAATTGGGATCTAATTACGCCTGATAGACGAAATTATAGGAGCGGCGACCAAAAGCCAGAAGTTGCTTTTAGGGCTAAGTGAAAGACGCTCGGGGAAGAGTCGTTAGAGGAGCGAGGCTTAATTTATAAGCCCTTATCTTCCCCGCTTTCCCTAACCCCAGTAGGTCGGTGAAGTAGATAGGCGGTTAACTGGAGAAGAAAGAGGAAGATCGAGTTAGTGATCGACACGACAAAGTCCGGCGGCAGCGCTCGGCAGTCAAAGAAAAGAACATAGAAGAAGCTCATTCTGAGCCAGTTACTGGTGGTCACACCGAAAATTAGCATCTTGTATCGTGGAAGATCGAGTTAGTTATCGACACGACGAAGTCCGGCGGCAGCGCTCGTCAATCAAAGTAAGGAACAGAGAAGAAGCTCATTCTGAGCCAGTTCCTGGTGGCCACACCGAAAATTTGCATCTTGTATCGTTTTAGGTTGAGTCAGAGATCGACACGACGAAGTCCTGCGGCAGTGCTCAGCAATCAAAGAAAAGAACAGAGAAGCTCATGCTGAGCCAGTTCCTGGTGGTCATCCTGAAAATTAGCTTTTTTTGTATTGAGAATCACTCTCTTACATCTCTCGTCAGAGAAACCCCCTATCCCAGTTTGCAACAAAAACCAGAGATAGTCCTCGCCATTGAGGAATACCTGAAGTGCCTCCCCCCCCCCCGGACCCCATTCGTCAAAGGATTCACTTGTTTGCTCATCGCTCGTCAGTTAGAACCATCTCAATATTAACCAGAAGATTGGAAAAAGGATACCGTTACGTTCGCGTTGTTTAAATCATCTGACTAAGACAACGTGCCTAACGCCATCAGTCGCCCTCACCGAAATCACCTGTTGCTTCAAGCTAGTCTCCTCGCCAGTCAAACAGCTGGGTGTCTGCGAACACGCCCACGTGCCTAACCGCAAGAACATTTTTTCCTCTACATAAAATCCAAGGCCAAGGTCATTCTTCAGCTCGATTCACGTGTGGATTTTTTAAAGGTAAAGAAATTCAATTAGTTTTGAGTGTTAATTAGCGTCCAATATTAAAGTGAGCTTGGGGTGAACCATTACTATATATTCATTTGGTTTAAATTAGTTGTGGGGGAATTCCACGTGGAATTTCTTTTCTAGCCCGGAAGTTCCATGTGGTAGAGAAGGTTCTGTTAGGCTTAAATTAGTAAGCCTAACCTTCCCCCCCCCCCTCTTCCACAAGCAGTAGCTTCGAACCGCGTCCCCCACGGACCACCTTTACACGGGTTAGAGTCGCCTCGGACGGAAGATTCGAGGCCATTCAAGAGTAGAGCTGTTTCCCACACACCCCGTGGGGAGAACCTCGGACATATACAGTGCTCGTCTCCCATGTGGCTGACACAGAGTTGAGAAGTATCGCTCGGACCCAAGAAGATTCCCCTAGTTCCAAGTCAGGTGCTAACAACAAAGCAAAGTGACGGCTGAACTTTTTGTGTATTGGAATTAACCGCCCCCCCCCCCCTCACTTTTTGAAGAACCGTCATCACTTTAAATTCCCCGCTCAGAAGCTCTGAGCGCCCTCGCCTCACGTGCTGAAGACATCCGTGAAGCCTTACCCTGACGTCTCACCCGGAATCCTCCGTAAGCCAACCCCTCTTCCCCTTCAGTAACCCATTTGAGTCAATTCTCCACATTTGAATAGTCTCCTCCTGTAATACATTAAATTTTAACTTCATAGTATGATGCATAACTACAATTTCCCCCCGTCGTTTACCGATGTAATTTGGCCCATTAATTCTCTGCTATGATTTTGCCTATCAATTCTCTCATTTTTATGTAAATAAAATTATATTTTTGTACATGCCTCTTTAAATAACCTTGAGCTTTGTCATTGTCCATATTTTACCTGACCTCGTTGCACTCTTATCTCGCTATTCCACCGTCGAAACTCGTGGTGTTCCCTCCCTTTGTTGGTTTGCCTTTAAATTATTGGTCCCTCCCCCATAGATATAATATGATATTGATGTAATGTACTGTCATACCACGACATTAGTAATTCTAACATAAACTCGTTTATTCATAGCTGTATAGTTTGGTTTTGTAGATTTCACTTTTTCATGTCGTAATTAAAGATATATTTTTTTAGAAGTATTTAATTCAATCCGCGAAACACTGCCCATCGGACTAGAAATCCTCAAAGATTAAATAACGTAAAAATAATATAACACTCTTAGAGAAAACGTAATCAAGGAGTTATTCAAGTATGTAACCAACCTACGTACGTACACACCAACTCGGCCTTTACAAGAGGCGAAACGTCAATAAAGAGCTCTGTGTAGTGTCTGGACTTTTCTTTCTCCCCATCCATTCTCATCTCATATATATATATATATATATATATATATATATATATATATATATATATATATATATATATATATATATTAATTTCATGACACAACATTCATAAGCTTTTAGGAGCATTTTGTATCAATTTATATGACACCTTAAATTAATATAAGGGTAGCTTTTTGAGTTTGATAACATTATTTTTATGCCCCCTCAAAAATTCTTTGATGAAAATGAATGTCTTCGTCCTTTTTGTTTGTCTGTGTACCTGGCTAATTGCTGACCCATGGGATTAACGAGTTTGGAGTTTATAAGAGATATCATTAGTGAAGTGAGTGCGTTCGGTAATTTCGAAGAGGAGACAATTTTTAGTCTCAAAAGCTTGCAGTTTATTCTATTTTCTTTGTGGATTTTTGAGTTCAATTTAGTGCTGCAGTTATTGCAGAATTATAGTATATATAGTAATAGCCAAAAGTTTTGATACTACTATAATATTTAATATAAGAAAATAAATAGAGCTAATCAAACGTTGCATTTTGTTAAATTTTATTTGTATCTAAATTTGAAGATAATACTCGTATATGTAAAAATTTAGAGCCAAAACCCATTTTATTAATAAATAAAGTAAAATTAATGCGCACAGTCATCTTAACAATGATGTTCCTTGCACTTCAGGACTACCTCAATTCGTTTTGGCATGTTGAATAGCAAATTAGGGATGATATTTTGACAGCATTTGCTCTATTTTTGTTCAAATAGGCACCAGCAACTGCTCACAATTGAATAGCTTCTGTTTATCAAAAGTCAGTTTGAGTTATCGACTAAAAATTCTCTATTGGGTTGAAATCTGGCCAATTCCCGGGTCATGCCCTCAGGATTCGATGTTATCATGAGTCAAGAAATTGATATTGATTTTTTTTAGACAAGATGCTCCATCATGCTGAAAATACAGTTATCATCTCCAAATTGATCCTGAATGTTTGGAAAAGTATATATATATATATATATATATGAAGCTCAAAAAGTAGCGCGTGACTAGAGCGATAAATGCAAAAAATCCCTCATGAAAATGAGAAGCGGATTCCAGGAACTTTCCAACTTGTTCCTTGAGATGAACTAAATAAGTTCAAAAGTACTTGGAATCCGCTTTTCATTTTCCTGTAGGGATATTTTTGCATATATATATATATACATATATATATATATATATATATATATATATATATATATATATATATATATATATATATATATATATATATATATATATATATATATATATATATATATATATATATATATATATATATATATATATATATATATATATATATATATATATATATATATATATATATAAATATATATATATATATATATATATATATATATATATATATAAATATATATATATATATATATATATATATATATATATATATATATATATATATATATAATATATATATATATATATATATATATATATATATATATATATATATATATATATATATATATATATATATATATATATTTGAAATTTCACAAGAAATCATAGTATATATGAATAATATATGATATGTCCTCTTTAATTTATATATGGAGATTTGAAGATTTGAGGACCAGATTCTTCCCGACCATCCTTGATTTCCCCATTGTTTGGTTCAGACACATAGATGATAATACCCTTGTTTCTGTCCTAATTCTTCATACGTTCATCTTTTCCCCAAAGACTCAATTATTAGTTTCCTAATTCAAAAGTTCCACTCAAATTTGAACATAATAAGGTGGGTCTTTCCTTTACGAGTTGTTTTTATTCATAAGACCACGTCTGGTTCTAAATTTTATATTCCCAGCAATCTTACTGATTTTACTTCAAATATTTACTTTTATTCCGTCTATTCTTGCAAAGTTAACCTTCTCTTTTACTTCTGGGTTTCACCTGAGACTGCGAGTCGTCAGCCTGTAATTAATAGAAGATGAATTTTCTGAAATCTTTGAAATTGGCCTATTTTTAACTCGCAACTTTTTCGTGACCTATCTAAATTCTGGCAAAATAAACATATACAGAGCAGACATCCTCCATTCTTGTAATTCTAAGAATTCTTTCATTTTATCTTTTTTGTCTTCCTCGTCTCTTCAAATATTTGAATATTTTGGTTGTGTTTAAATATGAGTCGAACCTGCAAAAAGACTGGTGAATAATAATAATAAAAATATAGGTATTCTATTCTTTTGAATGTTCAAATTTCCCTAAAGTTTGCTATGGCCAGTCGGGTAAATCCTTATCTTTCCGCATGTATCAACTCAAATATAATGTAAGAATAGCTAAAGCAACAGTGCTATTTCTGTGTGTATTTGTGTGAAAATGATCATTCTACCAATTGGAATTCCGCCAAATCTATTTATCATTCACAAGATTTTGTTCTACGTAATAATGTTCTTTTTTTAGTTACTTTTCTATTATCTCTTCCGGCCTCTTATGATGGACCCTATTAATTATCAAAAAGTTTATTTCTAAAATAGTTCTCCATTGTAACCCATAGTCATTCTCTAATGTTTATTGGTGTTCATTTGTTCAAAGGTATTCATATGCCTCCTCTTCTGTTTGATCTCTTTTCTCTCCCTTTTCTTTCCCTTTCGTTTTCTCTGGCCCCCTCTTTTTTCCTGTTTTAATTACTGGTTTCAGTGGCGATATTAACATTATACTTAGACTTTTCGACAATTTGTTATCATTTGAACCATTTTCGAAAATATTAATGTTTTTATATCTTACCTCTTAAGTCCATTTTCTACTATTGGTCTTTCTGCTTTATAGGTAGAACTATTACAGAATTACGAAGTCTGCTGAAGGATACGTAAAGGAAGAGAGGATATGCATAAATAATTAGTTTCACAACGCTTATTTCGGCGAGGTCATATTTGAAAGTAATATTCATCA
Source organism: Ceratothoa steindachneri (assembly GCA_963969495.1). Taxonomy (NCBI): domain Eukaryota; kingdom Metazoa; phylum Arthropoda; class Malacostraca; order Isopoda; family Cymothoidae; genus Ceratothoa; species Ceratothoa steindachneri. The sequence continues at coordinate 82,096,939 of OZ018322.1, forward strand.
ATTCTATTCTTACACATATTTTCTGTAGTGCTTTTAATGAGATTTCTATGCAAGCAATTCCAAGTCTTTAATTTTATAATAAAGAAAGTTATGCTATCGTAGATAAATCTTTTGTTTATAAGCTTGAAACTGTTATGGCTAGTGGACGCTCTGTTATCTATCTCAAATATTGATTCATAATTTATATTAGTGAAACCGCTTAGTATTTTAACAGATTCACTATAAATTGGCCGTGCAGATACCAACCTTCTAGTAAAAGTATTTTAAAATGCCTCAGTCTTTCTTCATACTATATATTTCTAAGTTCAGGAATTAATTTCATCAATCGACGTTAAACGCATCCCAATATTATAATGTCCTTTTGGATGTATGGAGACAATAAATGCACCCCATACTCCCAATGAGTTCTTAAAAAGAGGTTTATATAAAAGACGCTACAGTGTATTTTTTCGTAAATTTTCGATCAAATTGAATTACATCTGCAATCTTACTTATTATATGACTACTCTTTCTGTCATTTTTATAAAGTTATCGCATTTTCTATGATTTTTTTTACAAAGTACCTAATTTATTTTATCAGTAGATTTTTAATTTTTACCAAAAAAAATTCTTGTCAAAATAGTTTTTATATATTTAAAAATGCAAGGGTCCGAGAACAGACACCTGAAGAAAACCACTACTGATCAATGCCAAAGATGAACTGTTTTCTTTGACAACTCACTGTATCCGATCTTTCAACCAGTCTTTAATCCATTCTGATATTCTGGCTTCTATTCTGTCCTCTTTTATTTTTATTAAGTGTTTTTATCTGGGATGGTATCAAGAGCTTTTCTGAAATCGAGATAAACTACTTTTTATAGTGGTCACACGTTGTGATAATTTCGTGAAAAGCATCAAGCAAATTAGTTCAACTTGAGAGTCCGAGTCGAAAGCCTTATTGTATTTTAGTCATTAGGTTATGTAAAACCAGATGTTCCGCGATCTTAAATCTCACAATGTACTCCAAGAATTTACCAACAAACAAAGTAAGGGAGATGGGGCAATAATTTTCAGGAGCAGTCTTTATGCCTCTTTATTGAAAAGTAGTTTTACATTTACCTATTCGAATTCCATAGGAACTATTCCATTAAATAAAAATTCTACATACAAATGGGTTTTAACAGCTCGCTTCCTAATTCTTTAAGGTGGGTTGGATAGACTTTGTCTGGACTCATCAGTTTTAAAACTTTGATTTTCTATATATCATACTAATTTCATTTTCAGCTATATCAATATTTGAAAGAGTAGGGACTAGAAAAAAAATATTACGCCTTGTATTTTAGATAAGTTCATATCTTTGAAAATAATAACATTAACAAAATGTTTATTTACTGTGTTCAGCATGTATTACGGATCGGTTTTAAAGCCACCAAAGCCAAAATACACCCCAAAATCGCTTTGGTGCGTATTTTTAAAATAACGCTAGCTCTTTTTTATAGTTCCTTTTCATAGTTCCTTTAATCTGTTCTTATTATACTTGTGACAAGGCGACAATAATAAAGGTATCTGTATAGATTCGTGACACCATTGCTGGTTTTGGAAATTTTATGCAATCAGTTACATTCACTTATGCAATTTTAATTTCAATTTATATCTATGTCAATTAGTTCGATTTATTAGAGCATTTAGAGAAATCACGCACTATTTGGTTATTTATAGTGAAAAATGAACGTTGAAAATCATTATGAATTTCCTGGGCGTTTTTAACGTTTAAAATTTCAGCCGAATTTAAAGTTTTTAGATAGAAAAGAAAAAGATAAACATTACAAGATTTAAAGTTTTGAATGAAATAAGAGCATTGATGAACATTTTTAGGAATATTGGATTAAATTAAATTATCTTACAACCGTTGTTCCCAAGAATATTGCCATCGTGTACATTTTCTACTAATTTCTCTTCATTTGTCAAAATTATGTCGAGTAAATTGTGTTCGCTCGTCTATTTTTTAATGAATGAAATTATCATTCATAAATTTTCAAAGTCGATATCATACATCGTTTGCCGTTTCACTAAAAAAATCCATAATCGTAAATTTGAATTCACGACATATGAGCGCTGCTAATTTAGGCTAAAAGTTTTTCATAATGAGCCCCAGACTCAAGTCTCGGCCAAGAAATCTCACTTTTTTTTCTAAAACGTTATTCTTGTCTTTTCATTATGGATTTGTCTCTTGTTCTCTTGTTCCCTTTGATGTCTTCCACTGTTCTTTTGTCCTGCCGTTAAAACTACGATTTCCGGTCTCATGCGCTCATTCACATCCATATTGTTATCTTTTGTAATAATTGAGAGAGAGAGAGGAATATATATATATATATATATATATATATATATATATATATATATATATATATATATATATATATATATATATATACAATTCAATTTTCGAGTAAACTATGAGTTGATAGTCGAATAATTAGAGAGGAGAATGAGAATTGGAGATGAAAAAATCCCTCTAAAATATTAAAAATCATGCCTTTAGTTTTCTTCTTTCAATTCTACATTCTTCAACCAAAAGGATATACTTCCCAAAATGATCAAATCCTCACGTATTCTTGTGTGCTGGCTGCTTGGGCGGCCAGCTCCGCGGAGGAAATCACGCTTCAGCTCAATTTTTTTTTTTAAGGGGCTATCTGGCGACTGCCCACTTGGGCATAAGTCGCCGCAAACAAACATCCTAGTACTAGGCTACTTTAAAATAAAAATTTGAAAACAGATAAAAAGAGATGACAATTATGACGCAAGCCCCGGCGTCGGGGAAAGGTCTCCCTCCACCCGGCGTAGGAGCGTGGGACCTAGAAAGGAAACAATAACAAAAAACACAACAAAACCTAGTTAAATAAAAGGGAGAGGGCCGGGCGCCCCCAAAAGTCTATCAGTCTACCAGTCAAGGTGTACGCACTCGTCTCCGAGTACAAGGGACAGGTGGTAGCGACCCGGCCCATCCCGGTACCGGGACAGGTAAAGTGCGCGAAGATCACCCAGAATGGGACATTCGACAAGAATGTGCCGAACAGTCTTGGGGACGACGCAGTCGTCACAATAGGGCGCAGGCAGCGCTCCATCAAATAGCGATGCGTCACACGAGTATTTTCGATAGGGAGACGACAGAAAGTGACCTGAAGCCGTCGCGGCATTGGGGGATAGGTTCATGGAAACAGTCGCGGCGCAATGGCACGCAACTTTAAGTTCCCTTCGACCGTCTCCTATCTTCTTTGCCAAGGAGTCTGAAGAGCTGCCCGTATTCCTGCCATGTAGTCAGTGTGAGGAAGAGCAAAACGCTGGTCCGGTCGCAGAGTCCTCGTGGACTCTTTGGCGTGCTCATTCCTGCAATTCCTACATGTCGAGGAACCCAGCAGAAGATAATCTCCACATCCGCCTGGTTCGCCTAAAACCGTGGTGTCACGGACATCGCGAACTAGGGGGTGCGGAGATTCCAATGCCCCGAGAGCACTCAGGGCGCTTTGTGAGTCACTATAGATCACAATCCGGTCTCCGAACCTGGCAAGTCGCATAATTTCCGGGACCGAGTGGTGTATTGCCACCAGCTCGGCCGTGAAGACAGACGCAGTACCTGGCAGAGCCCCGCTGACTTCAAACAGAGGGGATACGGCGTGGAAGCCAACCCCCTCTTGGGACTTGGAGCCATTTGTATACACTGGCACGGTTCAAGCGTGACACGAAGTGTGCTCCAAAAAGGTCAAACGCAATACTTCCGGCGCTGTACAAGCTTTGGAATCAGAGGTGTGGTGACAAATGGCCAAATGTGGTACCCTCCAGGGTAACGTCCTGGGGATAACCAGGGACGCCACCGGCCCAAGAGCTATACCTAGCTCTCGAAGAAATTTCCTGGCCCTAAACCCAAAGGGCTTAGAATAGGACTGGCGTCTTTCGGCGGCATAGGCACCGTCGAGATCAGCTGCGGGTCAGTAAGAGCTGTTGGCGACTGAGGGAGGCGCTGGGCTCGCGCATACAAGAGAGTGGTGCACTGTCCGCGGCGTAGAGCAAGTATCATCTCCTGAACATGAACCAACAGGCTCTCAATTGGGGGAGTGCTGAAGAGACCGGTCGCAAGGCGAAGGCCAGTGTGGTGGATCTAGTCCACCTTCCGCAATAAACGCTCGGCTGCGGATGCATAAAACTCGCATCCGTAGTGGAGCTTCGAACTAACAAAGGATCGATAAAAAAGTAAGGCAGTAGCCCTATCAGCGCCTCAAGACCTAAACGTCACCGAACGGAGAATATCTATGGCGTGAAGACAAAAGACCCTAAGGCTGCAAATATGAGCCTCCCAGGTGAGGCGTCGGTCAAATACAAGACAAAGCAAACCGTGCGATTCAACCACTTCCAGGTGCACGCAATTAAGAAACAAATCTGAGTAACGGTGGAGCCGTGGATGGCGGCAAAAGTGCACCAGCTAAGTCTTGGCCAAAGAAAACCGGAAACTGTGCGCTTAGGCATAGCGAGAGACTCGGTTCAATGCCTGCTGGAGTAGATGCTCCAGAGTTGGCATCTGAGCCGCGCCAAAAGAGATCGAATGGTCGTCCACGTAGAGCGTAGTGAGAACATCTCCCGGCAGCACCGAGGTGATGCCGTTGATGCTCAGGGCAAAGAGTGTGACACGGAGGACACTTCCCTGCGGGAAAACCTTATTCTAATCCTTTGGGCCGGAGAGGGCTCCCCCCCACCCGTAGGCGGAATCGACGATCCCACAAAAATTCCGATATAAACATTGGGCGGCGTCGCTCGCCCCCATTGTGTGGAGAGTCTCCATGATACAGTATCACCATGCGGTATCATAAGCCTTCTCCAGATCGAAAAACACCGTGGCGTAGTGCTGTCTACAAGGGAATGCCTTGCAGATGGCATTTTCTAGTCGGAGCAGAGCATCCTACGTCAAGTGGAACTTGCGGAAGCCGCATTGTGCAGAGGACAGATGGCCTCCACTGTCCAGGAAAAAGGCTAGTCTAACATTTACCAATTTCTCCATCAACTTGCACACGCAAAAGGTTAGAGAGATTGGGCGGAAACGGGCCGGAGTATAGTGATCTCTTCCCGGTTTGCGAAAGGCGAGCACAGTAGCAATTTGCCAGGAATCTGGGAGGATACCCTCCACCCAGATTCTGTTGAACAAATCCAATAGAAAAGCCATGCCTCGCTCACCCAGGTGTCGAAGCATGGTGGACGGGACATCGCCCGGACCATGGGCGGTGTCTGCGCACGAAGCGAGAGCGGAGCGCAACTCACTGAAAGTAAACCTGTCGTTAAATGGTTCTCCGCGTCTGGAGGTAAAGTCTAGCCGGCGGCCTTCCGCGACATCACAACGTGCACTAAATGCTGGCGGAGCAACATCCCGGCTAGAGAATGCGGAGAAAGCTGTCGTGAAGGATTCCGCCACGGACGCGGAGTCCGAGTTTGCGGTTCCATTCTCCTGGAGAACGGGAGGGGGGTCCTGTGAGAACTTGCCCCAAATCCTTTTTACTCGCTTCCACACCTCTGCTAGAGGGGTCTTCCCGTTAAGTGAAGACACGTATGCCTGCCAAGAAGAGCGGCGAGGGTGCTTTGAAATATACCAGAAACTATCCCTAGACCAACAAAATTCACCCAGAGTGGAATCGTTCGGGTGGCGCTTATAGCTCATGTAAGCATAACGCTTGTTTTTGAGGGCCGTCTCACACTCGGCCGACCACCGAGTGGTCGGCGTGCAAAACGACCAGACATTATTGGGAATAGTAGTCAGGGCCGTAGAGATGAGGTTGCCGGAGAACTAAACAGCCTTATCTACCGACCTAAACTCCTCGACTGAGATAGAGAATTAAGTTATTTCCTAAAATGCAGGCCACTGTGCCCGCGCCAAGCACCACCGAGGTGGGTTTTTCTGGCGGCAGTTGCCCTGAAAATGATATTTGAATGGAAAAGTGACCACTAACAAGGAGGTCATCGACCACCTCCTAATCAAAATCAGGCTGTGCATCCGAAGAGCACAAAAATAGATCAAGAAAAGAAAATGACGTGGTTCTCGGGCAGCGATGCGTAAACTCATCCACATTTAGGACACCTATCTAAAGCTCTTCGATCAGATCAGCAAGGACTTGTCCCCTGGGATTTATTGAGTAATCTCCCCAGAGAGGATGCCTGGCGTTCAGATCTCCAAGCAGGAGAAAGGGCCTCGGCAACCGTGCCACGACGCGGCGCAAGTCCCCCGCGTTGAAGTCGGCTGACGGTGGAATGTACGCAGAAATGATAGTATACCTCCTATCCAGGTGAAGCTGCACAGCCACTGCCTGAAAGGAGGGATCAAAAGTGAAGGAAGAATGGAGACATCATGCCGGGTGTAAACCACGCATCCCCCAGCCCGGCCATTTCGTGGTGGTGGGGTCGCAAAACCCTTATACCCCGAGAGGGCGGGCAGGGTGTACGCGCCTAGCATGGTCTCCTGCAGAAAAATAGCTAACGGGGAACGGGACGAGACGAGCCTCCGTAGCTTTTCCCAGGGCCATGGAGTCCACGGCAATTCCATTGAAGGAATATGCCCTCCAGGCCTAGCTCGGAAGAGACACGGGGGCCCTCCTCGAAAAGAAGACCCTCACGCTTCCAGGAGGCAGAACCTTGGGTGCTGTTGGCCAGACAAGGCGCTGTCGCCTTCGAGGACTTATTGGGGAGGTTGGGCTCGTCATACGAGTCTTTTCTTCTATCCGTCTCGAAACCTTAGGCGCCCACCACTAGGCGTGGGCTAAGGAGTCGAAGCTCCTTTGTTGCTGTCCTCCTTTCGGGAGACAGCTTTAGGAACCCTGGATGCTGGCCTGGCGACTAACTTCAGGGGTGTTGCCTCTTGTGAGTCTAACGACTCGTGGAGGCGCGTGGCCGTTTCGCCTTACGGGAAACGGTCACGATAGGGGAAGTAGGGGAAGCCCTGGTTTTAGCAGGGGCTGGGTGTGAACCCTTTTTGCCACCAGCTTTACCAGGGGAGTGCCCGGGTTGAGTAGAACTCGCAGGAAGGCTCCGAATGGGCGCGGAAACAACCATGCTCGTTGGCCTGGATGGGCCAGGAGCAGAGGTTGCCTTTTTAATTATTGAGGCGCAGGACGTCACAGGCAGAGCCGGGCGCGCCAGTACCAAGTCCTTAGCCTCGCGGAATGAGAGTCGATCCTGGGCCTGAACGGCCAGGATTTCATTTTTAAGAAGATATGCACCTCATTGCTTCGAAGAAGCGAGGTGCGGCTCTCCGCAATTGACACACTTGGCTACACTCGATTTAAACTTATCGTGTGCCGCCTTGGAGCAATTTACACAGACTTCTGGTGACCCCGACTTTGCACATTTACGTGAACGATTCGTATGGCCGAAGCGGTGACAGTAATAGCACCTCCGCGGCAGTGGCACGAATGCCTTTACGCAGTAGCGGTACCAACCGGCACGCACCGACTCAGGGAGCTCGTCACAGTCGAACGTGACAAAGAGTGCAGGGGCGGGTCTCGAGGCCCCTCCCTGTTTTCTCATCACACGTTTGACCTTGACCGCCCCATGGTCGGCCAGCTATAAGGTGATGTCTTCTATGTAGTAGTCAACGAGTACCCTCGATAAACTACTCCTTTCACGGAGTTCATGAAAGAGTGCGGCTTCATACTCACAGGCGTGCCATCAAGTGTCAGAAGAGCACTTATCTTGGCCACCTCGGAGGGATCCGCCGTATTCGCCAGAAGGCTCCCGTCCAAGAAACGGGTCACCTTATGGCTCTCTACCAATTACACTAGCTAATGCTCTCATTTGATGGATCATGTTGCCCTTAAGCAAACATGGTGCCATCACTGGAGCTAATAACTAGGAAGCGTTTAAATCCAACGGGCTTGAAAAGCCTAGGTAGCATCTGAATGAGGGGCCCCGATGTTATCGAGGCTCCGCCCTGCGCTCTTTTTGTCTTAGTCATAGTCAGGGGCTCCAGACCCAGGCAGGCAGAGGGGCCAGATGTACCGATCTTAGCTTGGTCGCTTACCAAAGTAGGAGCAGGCCCATCCATCCCCGGAGTCCCCGCGGATGGAGAGGAGCCCCAAGTCTTTTTCGTCTTTTTTCCTGTTCTTTTTCTTTTTAGGAGAGGATGGTGGGGAATGAACCCGCTTCTCCCCTCCACCGGCAGAAGCCCCTAAGCCAGATGGACCGGCCTCAACCAGGTCCTTCTCCGAGATGGAGAAGGTCCTGGTAGTCGCAGGGGCACCGGTTGGAGGAGATCCTTCACCTCCTTTTACTGCCTCGGAAACCTTGGCCTGTTGAGGAGGACATTGCAGAGGGGCAGATTCGGGTTCGATGTTTGGCGCGAAACTCAGATTCCCTCCCATGGAAGACCCTACCATCTGAAGCTGGGTTGCCTCAAGGACAATGTCTGTCTCAGGAGGGGCCTCCAGTTGGCTATCCATTCCCAGGACATCGCAGGTCCCATTGGCAGCGTCACTAGTCATGTGTGGGGAGGCACAGGCCTTGACCCCGGCAAGATTCAATATTCTTGCCAGCAGGTCTTTTGAGGGAAGCGACCGAAGGGGCCTGGCTTTCCCCTCCCCCTAAGGGGGTTTGCCCTACCGAACCGCTTCAGTGGGGAGCGGTCGGCTATGGGCTGCCTGCTGGCTTTCTTGGCAGTTCCCTTGGAAAGAAAAGGGGGGGACTGCCGCTGGAAAAAGGGAGGTGTCCGAAAGCACCTCCAGAGAAGGGGTGAGGGGGAGTCCCCTACACCCGTAGTCGTAGGAGAGGAGTAAGCCTCCTCTCCGGTTAGAGAAGTTTGGAGGGTCCCATGCACAAGCACAGAGGGGGAGACCTCTGTTTTTTCTTTGGAGCTGCCCGAGGGCGGCTCCATCGATGTAGAAGGGAAATTAAGGGGAGATTTTTAGTTTTCTCATCATTGGGCATGGTCACCCTAAATTTTCTACGGGAAGCAATAGCTAATCACACCTCGCAGTAGCCCGCACTGCAAGGGGTGCTTACAGGCCTGGCAGAGCCAGGTGCCGCCATTCAGGACCACCCCTCCCGCCTGTTGGCCTGACAGTCCATCAGCATGGTGGCTCCACCTTGGACACGGCGTAAAATTGATAGAGTGTGAAGTGGAATGAAAAAGGGATGTGAGGAAGGTATTGATGGGGATGAAGCAGGTTTTAAAAAAAACAACATCCCAAACCGGTGCTCAGGGGTTAGGGAACATTGCCCCCCCCCCCCCCCCATACACACACAGCCCCCGATCCGGGACGGTTGGCTGAGAAGAAGGTCAGAATCTACCCTGTGAAATTAGAGGCCGACCAGAGAAAGTTGTGGGAGAGGTTGTATGAAAAGCGATGAAGTAAGGGAGAAATACAGGCTATCTGAAGGAAGGAAGAGAGGCTGAGCTTGGGCCGGACGGAGCGCTGGATCCCGTCAGCACGGTGGCCAGGATGGCAAATCTCCGCAGCTCCAGTTGAGGATCAGCAGGCATCGCGGTCTCTCCAATTGCACAAATGCATCTCTGACCAATCAAAAATTCACAGCCTTAAGGAAAGCTTGTTGTGTTTTATGGTTACTATAGCAACGATAATCATCTTCGACGCTACATCGGATACCCCGGGGTGACGCTCCTCTTACAGGCCAAGTAAGTGGCTGTATCCGATCGACCAATCTAACAACCCTAAAAAGAACTGTGTCAATTGGTTTCTCTAACAGGTCACTCTTGACGTCTCAGGACACAGGATCCTTTTCGCCCATCCGTAGAGACACGATGTAATGTGAAGATCGTACCCCACGCGTACCCTATGAGGTCTCGGAGAGGTTTAACATTGCTCTTGTGACCGATTTTTATAGCTGTGTACATTATGTATTTTTTTTTTAAATACATAATAAAGGATGCGTCCACAACTGGATTAAAACGATTCCGAGCGCTGTGATAGAAAGTGAATGTTAAGACAGCCAATTGATGAACTTCTTTTTAGGGGTATTAGGTTCACCTATTGAATGCAGCCACTTGTTAAATGTAGATTATGATCGTTTTCTAGACGTGTTGGATGCAGGGTCGAAGAGATTTACCATTATATTAGTAATAATTACATTCTAAAGTTGCATATATCCCAGTTTAATTAAAAAAAACTGCTGTGGTGTTACGTAAATATTTGAGATGATTTGTTTAGTTTAGATTCAAGACCTGCCAGGCACGATTTAGGTATTTTAGAATCTTTATACATTGTGAAACTCACCAGAAACTTAATTATCAAAGGTCTTGAATAAGCATATTAATCACATAAAATCCAACCACTAAACATCAACAAAAACAAACAACCAAATAATCACTAATAGAAATTTAACTTCTGAATTTCACTACATAATAAAGGTAGGCCTTAAATGCCAACTAATACAGATATATTGTAAACAAATTTGATTATATTTTATGATATATTAAGGCGAAAATTGTCTCATTTTCAACTTCACTTATTTAGCAATCAATCCACTAGTTTTCTTTGTTTTGTAAATTTTTACTATGATTTTTTTAACTAGTGATCTAAATAGTCATTTGGATGTTGTCCTTGACATAATTGCTAAAAAAGATACTACTGTTAATGTCCGAAACCAGTGGTTCATTAAATAAATGTTGTAAGTCGTAAAGTTGCCTTTAGTCTTCGTACACTACTGATATTTCGTTCGAGAAACTTTGGAAAATATCCTTTAGTTTATGAAATTGCTTTTAACAATTTTAAAACCTCATTCAATAAGCACCACACAAAAAGGATTTAGGCGTAGCTAACTCATTCTGGAGCAGTAATTTGTCTTTTTGTTTACAAGTGGTAAAAAATAAAATATAAAAAAGATATATATATATATATATATATATATATATATATATAAATATATTCACGTGTTAACTCACGTGAATTTTACCCATATATATATATATATATATATATATATATATATATATATATATATATATATTTATATGTAGGGGAATTGTCACTCCCCTCCCCCCGTTCACTCGTGGTGCAGTCACAAGGCGGTTACCGCAAAGACACCTGGCCGAAGGCATCGGCGGGTCTAGTGCGTAACCGCAGCGTCGCACAACTTGGTGCCATGAAAGACCTAAAGGTCAAAATGCAAGATCTCCCCCAGGAGAGTGAGATCCAGTTTCACGTCAAATAAGAAATTAGAGACGTGTTTCTCCCAAGCTCGAAGGCTAACGAGGAGCCGATGTAAGACTTAGTGCGAAAAACCGTTGGGCATAAGAACTCTCCTGGGGCCGTCCTCAAGCCCCTCCTCCCCTTACCACTCCCCCAGTGGGGTGACTAGGTATAAATGAGGAACACTGAGGAAAATCATGGTAGTATACGTCAGTCTCTAGGTGACGAAGTCCTCGGATCAGAAGCGAGCTACCGAGACTGGAGAGGTAGTTTACTTGGGTCGCCAGACCAAGAAGTACCATGCAAGAGAGGCAGGGCTACCTACCTTAGGGGGCTAAGAAGAAGCTCATCCTTGAGCTATTCCCTGGTTATCAAACCAAACGATAAGTTAACTTTGTTAAGTTCAACTTACTCTCGCCAGAGAGACTCCTCATATCCTGGTGCACCTTAAACACCAGGGGTATTCCTCGTCCTGAGGAATCAAGAAAAGAAGAAGGAAAAGGCTTCCCCCTAGAGCCAGTAACTCGGTGGCCACACCGAACTCCTAAGTTAACTTGGTAAAGAACCAAGTTCAAATTATTCTCGCCAGAGAGAACACGACTACCTTGGTGCAGCATAAAGCACTGTAATTGTCCTCGTCCGTGAAGAACCCCCCCCCCCCCGGAATACCGTGTGGACACCCCAGCTGCTACCCTTGCCAAAACGACCTTGTGATCTTGCCCATCTACATCTGGCCAGACGGCACGCGTCGTGAATCAATAACATTTCTGAGGCCTTTAAATTCCAGTAGAGTCCGTAAGCCTAAATCTTATATTATTGTTGTGTTTAGAGAAATTAACCAATTTAATTAATTCTTGTTTATGATAATATTCAGAGTATTGCAGTAGTTAATGTTTAGATGTTGTGTATTATATGGTTAAAGTTAAAATATAAGTTTATTTTGGGATTATTGTGTGTTTCTCTTATATCCTTACGTGTTTCGGAACGGTTCTGTTCGTTAAGATATTCAGATATCAATATATTAGTACTATTAGCACTCTTAGAACAAAATGGGAGGGCATTCTACGACAAATATATATATATATATATATATATATATATATATATATATATATATATATATATATATATATATATATATATTACCAGTAATTTTTTCTCCAAACTTTATTCATATTTTTAACTTATAGTTTCCTATTTCCTATCATCTTTTATCTTTTCACTAGATTATGTCCAACGTTATCCATTACCAGTGTGTTCCAAAAGATGATCAATTATAGTCAAATTGAAGTCTTCGAAAAAATAAATTAAATGAATCTATTCAATGTTTTGCGTCACTTAAGAACTACTCAAAAGATTTCTCGTCACAGACGTCTTGTGAGCGTTCTTTAAAAAATGAATAATGTACTCCTGCCCATTGCTTTAAATAAATTATGTATTGAACATTGACTACTCCCAATATATATATATATATATATATATATATATATATATATATATATAATATATATATATATATATATATATATATATATATATATATATATATATATATATATATATATATATATATATATATATATATATATATATATATATATATATATATATATATATATATATATATATATATATATATATATATATATATATATATATACATATGTACATATATATATATATATATATATATATATATATATATATATATATATATATATATATATATATATATATATATATATATATATATATATACTCGTATATTAGGGTGGTCTCAAAATATAATTTTAGCTTTTTATCTCCACATGCCGTTAGTACACTATGCTACGAGTAGCATAGTGTAGTAAGGGCATACTTTGTAGCATAGTGTACTAACGGCATACTTTTAACTGTGATCAAAGCGGTGCTCGCTGCCTCAGTGTTTTGCCTGGTTCGAATCGCTTCTCTGCACGGATTTTTTCGAAAAAAAGGTAATAAAAATATACTGCAAGGAAAAATTATTCTGTTTTCTCTTTCAATGTGGTTTAATGGATTCATTATCATCATTCTCTCGCGCAACTTTGAGATATATGTATATATATATAAATATATATATATATATATATATATATATATATATATATATATATATATATATATATATATATATATATATATATATATATATTTAGTTTGTAGTTTGCTGCCTCAAATGGTTTTGAGCAATTTTCCCCTTCTTGTTTCTTTTCTGTCTCCTTCGAAGCTGTTTTCTTTTCGTTTACTGTTTCCTTTTCTTTTTTCTCTCTTCCTGTTTTTGGTTTTGTCCCACCTGTCGGTTTATGCGCATTAAATTTTAAGATTTGCGAGGAGGGTGGGTTCTAGGAAAACCACCTCTTTTTCATGCCGTTTTTCGTGAAAAGTGTATTTAATGTTTCGGAGAACGTTCTTGGTTTCCCAATGTTCATCAGGTGTGCTTAAAGTATGTCGGTGAGTTGTTCCATTGAGGAATCGTTTGGTACCGTGAGGTGTGGCTTTCTTTCTCCCATCTGTTTCACTGTGGCCTTGGTCACTCCTGCATATGTTGAGTTACTTTTATTTTCCCCGTTTGCCTTTTTCTTCATTTTCCTTTCTCATTTTGATTTCTTTTCTTTTTGAACAGGCCTTTGCCATCGTCCTGTGTAATCCTCCGCCATTAAGGCATTTCTTTCCCGTCGGTTGAGTACAGTTTTGCAAGAAATGTCCATGCTGTCCGCATTCCGAGCAGCTTGGGTCTGTATCGGTACAATTTTTCGTAGTATGATCTTCCATCTCGTAACAGTTGAAGCACATCTGTATATTGATGTGCCTCTCTCTCTCCATATTTTATGGTGGGATCCGCATGCCAAAGAGTAATAATCCGTTTTGGCATATTTTATTAATTATCTCTCTTTTTCTGCATACGATTTTAAAGACATGTGTGTGATTTCCGAATGTAATCACTTCAAGATTTCAATTCTTGGTTGTCTTGCTTCGATTTCCAATTTGATTTCTTCCTTTGTGTGAGGGCCTACCCACATATCAATTTTTATACATCTGAGGCTCCCATTTGCTCTAATTTGTGGTGGAATATTTGGTTCCAATCCGATGCCTATTAATATTTTCATACCTTCTGCTAAGATGATTTTCTCGACATCACGCTTAATCTCGCAGATGGCGATGTACCCATTCGACACGTCAAGAATTCTTATTGATGGGACTTTTAAGGTTACGAATAAGGTTTCTATTAATTTTCTTCGTTCCGGCTTGTTTCTATTATATCACTGGGGAACAAATTTCAACTTTTTGTTTATTGACTTAGATTTGATAGTTAATTATACGTAATTTGGGAGCGCTGAGCACGAATATTTACTCCATTTTGCTCTATCAGGTCCTGATTTTGTTCAACACACTTCCTCTTTTATCATATTCATAAAAGAATATTTTCTTAATACTTGCTGTTTTTTTGCAGTTGCACATTATATTATAATTATCTATTAATACTTATTTAAACTAATGTTTGTTTTGATTTTTCAGATTTTGAAAATAAGGAATTGAAATACCTTTACAAATTGACAAAACAATCAAGTAATATGTCCTCAATCACTCAAAAGTTCATATGCAAAAACTCTCCTGATTCATTTTGCTACATATGTGGAAATTTTACACTTCCACATCAACGATAAAATATAACGGACTTCGTGAAAAGAGCTTATTTTGGCATAAAACTGGGGGATCAAGATTTATCATGGGTTCCACGTAAAGCTGCACTGTATGCATTGAAAGACTCCGCGACATTGGACCAAGGGTTTGGAATCAAAAATACCTTTTTGATTTCCGATGATAAGTTTATGATTTCATAATACTACGCAAATTAGTCAATTGTGTACTGTAAATTACCTAAGTGTAATTATAACTTAGGTACATAAAAAACTTTTGATAAAATTCGCTTTTGTTAACGCTTTACAATTTCTTTCCATTTCAGGTGTGGCGAGAGCCCACTAACCGTGAGACGGGTTGTATAGAGTACCAAAATTTTGACACCGCAATACAACCTGTGCTACGATCAAATGAAATTCCCATCCCAAAATTTAAGAGTCTGCCATCTCAGGAATTAATTGAAGATGTTTCCGAAAATATTGTTATGCACTCTGAGGAGTCAGACACCAAATTCAACCCAGCGTAGTTGTAAGTGAAAGTGATCAGCAAAGGTTTAACCAGGCAGAGTTGAATGATCTTGTAACGGATCTAAATTTACCAAAAAAGGCTGCGGAAATTTTAGCTTCAAGACTTAAACAGAAAAACATCCTTATTTCAAACACATACATTTCATTTT
Source organism: Ceratothoa steindachneri (assembly GCA_963969495.1). NCBI lineage: Eukaryota > Metazoa > Arthropoda > Malacostraca > Isopoda > Cymothoidae > Ceratothoa > Ceratothoa steindachneri. The sequence continues at coordinate 82,112,428 of OZ018322.1, forward strand.
ACAGAAACAGAGAAAAAAACGTCTTAAATATTTTAGGACAGCATAGTTTAGTATATTACTGCGACATACCAGGTTTTTTAAAGAAGATGGAGGTTCAGTTTTACAATGCAAGTGATTGGCGTTTGTTATTAGACAGTTCAAAAAGAAGTCTTAAGTGTGTTGTTGTTGTGGTTCCCCGGGCTCTGTCATTCCAGAAATCCATATGAAATCATATGAACTTTTTAGTAATTGAGGACATATTATTTAATTATTTTTTCAATTTTTTAAAGGTATTTCAATTCCTTATGGTCAATTGGTTCGGTCGCAGGTCCCTTCCATTCGTCCGCTACAGGCCTCCGAAGTATATCCACGACGAAGACGTGACCACACCAGATCTAAGTGTGTGTTGCTGCATAATGGTAATCTATACAGCTCGATACCAATTGGGCATTCAACAACACTAAAAGAAATATGACTTAAAAATGTTAAATTTTCTGCTAGGGCAACAAGCAGGGTATACTAAATATCCCTACTTCTTTTTGCTTATGGTAGAGCAGAACTAAGGAAGAACATTATTCCAAACAAATCTGTCCAGCACGAACATCATTTACTGTCGGAGAAAAAAAATGTGATTAGTCCGCCTTTACTGAGCAGAGATAAAATCATAGTACGTCCTCTGAATATCAAAATAGGTCTCATAAAACAATATTTTTTAGTTTAGACACAAACGATGAGTGTTTCCAACATATAATTTCAAAATTCCCAAGTTTAAGTTATGAAAAAATCAAAGCTAGAATTTTCGACGTTCCACAAATAAGAACATTAATTAATGACAGCAGTTTTCCTAATGTCATGAATGAACGCGAAATAATTGTCCGGTTCTCATTGGTGAACTTGATAAAAAGCTTTTTAGGAAATTATAGGGCAGATAACTACGAAGAAGTCGTAAGAAAACTTTTAAGGGACTACAAAGAGCTAGGTTGCAATATGAGCATAAAGATGCATTTTTTGAATAGTCATCTTGACCAATTTCCAAGTAATTTAGGTGCTGTAAGTGACGAACGAGGGGAGAGATTCCACCAAGATATTAAAATTATGGAGGAACATTATCAAGGACGCTGAGATTGCCGCATGATGGCTGATTATTGCTGGTGGTTAAAAAAGAGACATGCCGTCAACAACCAAATACTCTAGAAAGTCCTATAAAAGAAAGTTTTACTAGAGTGAAAGCTTCATATTTCTTTGTTTTGTTTTATTTTAAGTCATTTCTCCGTTATAATGTAATTTTACAATAATTTGAACTGCATGTATTCATGAAAATTGGAAATAAATGTTTATTCATGACTTCATTTTTAGTCCTAATTTTGAAAAAACCTGAAAAAGGCGCATGGGCTGTTTATAAGAATCAAGACCTGATAGAGCCAAACCGAGGTAAAATTCGTTTTCAGCGCATAAAAATTACTTACAATCAAGTATCAGATATCATTCAATAAAATACGTTTTCACAGTGAATTATCAGTAGTCCTTAGGGGGACACGGAGACACTCGAGCCTGACCCCTTTCCCCTGAACGGGAGTCGTTCCTGTCATCTTCTTTTTCTTACCGAGCACCCAGGGCGCTCAGTGTTATTTTTTAGGTCTCCTCAATGAGTATTTTTTTGTTCGTCCTTACGTAACAACCTGGAAAGGAAACAGTGTCAGTCCGTTCTTTTCTTTACTTTCATTCCTCCTATAGGTCCTAAATACCTCAATTATTTGATAGAAGCACTTCTGGACCACCCTACCTAACTAGTCCCACTGCTATTAGGCGCTTCCACTAAATTTTGGGCTCGTGGTCCTAAGGACTTACTTTCTTCGAAACCTGGGGCTTCCTTTTGGTTTCACTACGCTCTACTTTAGAGTGGTTCTGAGCGCAGTGGTGGTCGAGTTATGTTGCTTTGTAGTTCGTGAAAGGATGTGGGAGAGCAGTCGGAAAAAGGCGAAAATTGAGGATAGATCCCCCTTTAGGGAACCTAACCCGCCTACTGGAAACAGTCCAGCAAGCGCATATATTTCTTCTTTTTTCCTTCTAGTATTTTCCTCTTTTCGTTCAGATAAAAATGTAGATTTTACTTTACCAGGCATTTGGTCCTTCACTCGGAGTAGGTATGAATTCTTTAGAATCACTCCGTCTCTTAAGACAAAAAATGAATGGGACCACCGGTTTAGATAAGCGTAAGACTGAGCATTGATCTGACCATTGTTTGAGCTCGTCCGTTTCCTGAGGAGTTTTGATCATTGTATGGGGCAGTCCATAACCACGAACTTGTTTCCCATGAACATTCTTCGTTCTGTAACTTTCAGCACTTTAGGTGCTTGATAGGGCTACATCATTGTTTTTTAATCGATCCTTTGTTTGGTTAAAGCTTGACTAGGGATGCGAATTCTATGCCTCCGCAGCCGACCATGCATGCGGAAGGTAAACTCAATTCACCACACCACTCTCTGTCTGGCGACTGGTGGTGCCTTCTGTAAGTCCCTCATAGAGAGCCGACTTCTCAATGCTGGGAAGATGCCGCTCGCTCTGTGCAGTTTACAGTGCACTATACGCCTGCACGCACGAGGCGGCGCCTCCATCAGTCGTCAATGGCTCTCACTGCATCCGCAGCTATAAACCCTATGCGTCTCTCGGACACATAGGTTTTATAGCTATAAAACTCCTTCAAGAGCTCGGTATAGCTCTCAGGCCGGTGGCTCATCTGGTTCTACCCTAGGACTTCACCCTGGAGGGTACCACCTTTGACTATTTTCTCCTACGCCTCTGCTCCCAAAGTTTCTACAGCGCCAGGAGCATTGCGTTAGACCTCTTTGAAGCACTTTTCGTGTCACGCTGGATTCGTGCCACATCGGACGAGGCAATTCCTGATGAGATTGACGAGGCACTCGATGACTTTAACAAGCGCCTAATCAACACAGATAAATCTTGTATGCCGAGATCCACGTAGAGGTCTATCTCAACATATAGATGGACTGCACCGTGATCTGAAATTATTATATGAGATTAACATCAGAAACGCAACAATTGACTCGATTAAAAGAAGTAAAGAGATCAAAGAAGCCCTATACTAGTTGCCTGCCGGGTACTTCATTGACCTCGTATAACTGCGCGTGTATCTTAACATCTATTGGGAGTGGTCAAGGGCGGTTGCACTGCTTATACTGGCGAGCCGACTAAGTCTCGGGTCCCGTTTCTGGGTCTGCCACATGATAGAAAGGATAGAAAGGAGGCTAACCTGCTCTCTTATGTCTACGAGTGAAGTGATTTCCCTCTTGAGTCTTGGGGGAAGGAGGGAGTAAGGGGCAAAACACTTCACTCGTAGACATAAGAGAAGAGGTTAGCCTCATTTTTGCTAGTGGGAAATTGGAGGGCCCCCTGAGAAAAAAAGGTGGGAACCTCCTTTTCAGAGGTGAAACAGCCCGAGGGAGACTTCAGATTTGGTAAAGAGGAAACTCTTTTATCAATATATTTTGGTGGGAAGAAATTTCCTCCACCAGTTAGAGGCGTGTTGTCGTGGGAGTCCTTGCCCACCTCAACACCAAATTTTGGCAAGGTTCTGCTGTCTGGAACGTAATCCGAATTTTGTATTAATTAACCAACCACCGAGAAAATGCTGCAAATTTGTAAAGTTGGGCTATATTCCCCCATCCAGCCGCTTACGACTTTTGTGTCTCGGGTTTTCGGACCTCTCATGCATCCAACCCTGAGTGCGTTAATGTGTCGTTCGTGCTTGTGCAGCGGCAGACACTGACCAGAAGTTTCTTAGTGGACGGTCGCTACACAAAAGCCGCAGCTTCCAATTGAGCAACCAGAGGCAAGGGGACAAAGTGAATTCCTTACTATATTGTATTAATCGTGGATATTCTGGCTAGTATCTGGACATCTATCATGTGGCAGACCCAGAGACCAGAGGCAGGACCTGAAACTTAGTTGGTTGGCCAGTAAAAAAACAAAGACAGCCCACTATATACAGTGCAACCTTATGCACTCGATAACCGGCTCAGGAAAGGGGTTATTGGGGCAAAACCTAAACCAAGAGTAAATTATTTGGAGACAAGAGGAAAGACGTCGCCACTGCTGCTTACAGTAGGTGATTGCGCTTCGCGTACAGACTTTCGGTCTGTGGCCTACGACTTATCTGGTTCTAAAAACGAGGTTTTGGTCTAAAAAAAGTACATATCTCTTAATATTTTGCTCTTGGTCTAGTTTTTAACAGGTCTATGTTTATTTTCTAGGCCTAAAAGCATAAAAGCAAGAAAAGAACTTTTATTAGAATTCTTTTGATTTATGGAAAAAACATTCTCAAAGTTTTTTTGCCATTTTAAGTTGCTTTTATATATGAAAAAGAACAAAACAAAATAACGATGTCTTAATTTTGATACATTTTTTTAACTTAGCAATTTGTAATTATTTTTTTTAAATTCCAAAACATTCGATATTCATATTAATTTTTTCTTAATTCTTAGATAGAACTTTGATAAAGCTTCAAATATACGAAAAATCAGCTTTAACTTTAATAATTTTGGAAAATATCTGTGATTCTCTCTCTTTTCCAATCACTTTTCGATAAAAAATCCGAAAACAAATGAATAATAACCTTTAATTTCAAAAAGTTTCCTTATGTTAAAAAAATTAATAAAATTACAATAACATACAAAGTCACAAAACGAAATTAAATTCAAATTGTTAAAAAATTGCCTTTCTAAAATATAATATTAGGAATATGTACTGGAAACCTTATTTTAAAGACCAAAACACCCTTAATCGAGCGAGAGAAGCAGTAAGCCAAAGACACAAGGTTTGCCTGCGGAGGACAAGCTTCTCCTGTATATATTCCTTTATATATCGAAGGAATCCCACAAAATCTTAAATCTTTCTCGAGTATAAACAGAAATAATTAAAGTTTATCCCCTTATGATTGCATTTCCCCTCTTATAAGTACATTTTAAATTGGAAAACGTCGTGATCTATATTTTCAATTGGTTCAATTTTGAGTATTTTTTAAAAAAACTTCTACCGGAACAATTACGTCTAAAATATGTTATTAGAAAGTAGTTGAATTTCATTCAGCTCGAAAATAAAACTTTCAGGAATGAAAGTTGGTAAAACGCATTTCATATAATTTCATTTTATGAGCAATAAATATTCGTACATGAGGGAATAATAGCATATCCCAAATATTGACCCGTTTGAGTTTATTCTAAGCTATTTCTGTATTTATTTTAGTTTCCGAGCCATTTTTCGCTTGAAGTATTAAAACAAAATGCAGCTTTAGAAAAGGATTTAGTAGAACTACACTGGTGACATACGGTTATCATTAACAAAGGAGAGGTTTTCAGCAAAGCAATTTTCCGCAGCGTATTTGGATCAGGAACCAATTTGCTAAGGCTTTGAGCTGTTTCGCTCACAGCATCGTGAAATTCATTCCGGTGAACAAGATTTATCATTTAACATCTTTCATCAGTATGCAGGCCGCATGTGTTTTTTATTAGCTATGTCTACAGTTAACGCATATTAATCGTATAGACCAGCTTGTTTATGCAGGTAATCGAGAAATTTATCTAGTCAGAAGTGATAAGATTTTAATCCACCACCCCCAACTGGTAAAGAATAAACGTCATTTAATTTCGAAGGATGTAAAATTTTATGGTTGTCTGAAGGGAATCCAGAATGCCATAGGCATGGATCACGTTTCGCATAATTGTATTCTTTTCCACCTAATGTTTTTCTTCTAAAATATGTATTTTTAACTATAAATCATGTAAATAATATTAACTCAAGTTCAATTCAGAAATAGAGAAGAAGCTTTATTAAATATATCAAAACAAGGAGCCTGTAAGTCTGATTTACAAAAAAAAGTGCAGCAATGCGGTGATGGGTTTAAATGACACATTTTTGAGGGGGTGGCATATAATACGATCCAAGATACTAAAGTCTGGTAAAGTACAAAAAAATCAATGTCCAGAGATGTTTTAATTAGCAGTAGAAAATCTTAAACATATTTTAATATGAAAAATATCTTATACATAGACCCAGAATGGGTTTATTTTATAATTAAAGCCACAAGATATGACTTATAAATGTGGTCGCTTCTTGCTATAGCCAATCCTTTATTCTTACAAGGATAAACTCTCTTAAATGGCGCATTTTATTCAAAGCTCGTGAATATCTCAACATACGTTGCTTACGCAATTTTTGCTAATAGGTTGATGGCATTACCAATGACGCTTCTCTAAATCTGTGCAAATAAAGAAACAAAATAGGTTACGATGGGTTAGCTGAAATATGCATTTTTAATAAGCCATTTTGGTGACACGCGATTCTTTCAAGAGGAATTTCTTTCTTACAATATATTAATTCTACTACGAATAAAATCAATCAGCTTCGGAAAAAATATTTATACAGAAGAGAAGACAACAGTAAAGTAAATAAACAATGAAAATAAAGTATGAAAATTTGAGTTAATGGAATTTGAAATTTAGATAAATGAGTAAGGACATGTTGTTTCCTCAATGCATAAAAATCAATTGTTTCTCTTTTAGGGGGAACTTGGTCCCAATCCTATATGATAAACTAACATTGTAAATAACAACACTGGAAATCTTTGGTTGAACGTTTAAGTTTATTGTCAGTTACAACCAATATTTAGTATTTATACAGGGAGGAGGAAAGGTAATTCCTAATTTTAAATTTTTAATAACTTTAAATTTATTAGGCAGTTTTAGTGAAACAGAATATATTATTATCCTTAAAGTGACACGAATTGACTGTTACCTTGAAACAACGAAACTACCAGCTTAAGCCATCAATTTCTGTATGTTTTGCTTTGTCTTCAATAGACCTTTGTAGAAGGTCGGCTGGAACATTGGTTAGTATATGGTGAATGTGCACATCTAACTCATCCTAAAGTTTGTGGTTTGGTGTGGTACACTTTCTATTTCGTTCACCCCTACAGGATTGCTTGCAATCGATTCATGTGACCATGTCAACCGAACCCACAACGACCTGGCATTTACTTATAAAACCATACACGAACATCCCGTGATCTCGAAGAATGGTAAGCTAACGTTCTGCATTCATTGTATCCCGGATGAAGTATGTGCCAACAAGGGGACTGGATGTGATGTTGCAATATAAAAGGACCTTTGGGTGAATGTGCATCTTTTCAGCAGTAACAAATGGATCATCTTTTACCCATTAGTGACAATTGTGGGGATTAAATAATCTCGCAATATAAAAACAAGTTCTGCTGACCAAAAAGTCGCGTGCCCTCACTAATTCTGATTTATGACTTTACGACCTTCGAAACTTTCAATAATTTCCGGAGTAACCTTAGGAGGACCTTGGCAATTCTATTATTCGAAAGAGAATGTAAACACCTTAAGGGTTTCAATTTTCGTTAGAATCGGCCGAATAGTTATGATGTTATTGCCAAAACAAAATAATTCCCGGGCTAACATTGGGAGGACTTTGGTAATTTTATTATTTGAAGGAGGATGTAAAACAATATCAGATTTTCAAATTTCGTTAGAATCAGCTAAATAGTTACGATGTTATTGCTAAAAAAATCCCGGGTTGCTTTTGAATGGAATTTGAAGATGTGGTTGGTATTTTTAATGTCACTTCATAAATTCAATCCTTTCTATCTTGAACATCAGATATTTGTTCTTTATTTTCTTCAGGAGAAAATTATTTCACTTGATGGCATTAAACCATTGGCCTACTAATAGTAAGCAACTCTTCTTCCTTCACCTTGTTGTCGCTTTTACTTATTGACTTGTCTATTTTACTCGAGTTAATCTTGAATGCAAACCTGATGTGGTCCAAAAGAAGTAATCATTTCTCTCTGACCTTTAATGAAAGCAAGTTCTTTCACAGAGATCTTCATCTACATAGGAGGTTTAAATTAATTTGACTTTCGTTTTTGCAACCAGGGCAGCCAAATTCACAGCAAAAAACAATTTTACACTTGAGCCTGAGGATATGAACAGGTTGTCTAGTTTTGTAATGAAAGTGTCTTAGGCCAGTAGCTCTCACTTCCAAGGGATATGTTTTTGGCCTGCTCCCAGTTCTTTTAGATCTGTTTAAGATTGTGACTCTTGAATTTACAATTGGGTCAAATCTCACTTTACTGTAGTACTGAAGGCCATTTAATCTTCAGCCCCCTGATGAATATGTTTCAAACGGTGAAAAAAAGTGAAATAGATATAATTATTAATATAATAATAGTTATTTAATTCACCAAGATGTCAAAAATAAGTCAAAACTTTTAAGTAGCTGCAAATTTTGAGCAGCCCTCATTTATGTAAATAGAACGTTGAAAAGATTGACACACACTAATAGCACAGTATTCCATAGTATAGCATAATATACAATAGCAGATTAGACCATACTATATTATAGAATATTATTGCATATCATAATCTAGCATAACACAGCATTGCATAATATAGCAAAGTATAGTATAACATAACATAGTATAACATAGCATAGTATATTATAACGTAGTATAGCCTAACATAGCATAGCACAGAATAGTATAACATACCATAGTATAGACACAAACTTTAGCCTAGTATCATAGCATAACCACACGTAAAATAAGATAGCTAAGCGTATCATATTATAGCCTAGCCTATTATATCCTAGATTAGTATAGCATACCATACCCTAGACTAGAATAACCTTGCATAGCTTAACCTATTATAGCCTTGGTTAGCTAGCCTGCCATAGCCTAACATAGTATTACCTAGCATAGCCTAACATAGCCTGGCATAGCCTTCCCTAGCCTATTATACTTTAGCCTACCCTAGCATAGCATAGTATAGCCCTATCTAGCCTAGTATAGCTTAGCATAGCTTAGCTTAATATAACCTAACTTAGCATTACCTATCCTAGACAAATATAGCCTATGCTATCTTATTATACCCTAGTTAAGCATAGATTAGTATTGTCTAGCCTAACATAGTATATGTTATCCTTACATAGCATTTTATAGCCTAAATTAGCATAGTATTTCTTACCCTTGTACATTATATCTTAGCATAGCTTAGCATAGTATAGCCTAGCCTATAATAGCCTAACATAGTATAGCATATTATAGCCTAGTCAAAACAAAATAATTCCAAGTTGGGAGGACTTTGACAATTATAATATTCGAAAGACAATGTAAAACAACATAAGGTTTTCAAATTTTGTTAAAATTAGCCGAAGATTTATGAAGTTATTACAAAAAGAAAAAAATCAAAACTGTGACCGATCGACCGACAGTGATTTGTAGAGTCGCGCGCGACTAGACTCGCACACGGCTCAAAACGGCTTTGTTGATCACTATGATGTTAGGAAATAAATCAAGCCAGTTATCCTGCTAACTTAACATAAGATCCCGATACTCTAACCGACGATCACTCTCTACATTCGATAATTCGCGACAGTAATGTGGTTTCCAAGGATGATAGAGTAGTTCCTTTTAGCGAACTATACAAAACGTGTAAGTTATATGACACCTTGATGAGCGCTTTGGCGAGTATATTTCTTACGCTCTCTTACGTAGAATGTTTGTTACATCTATGTAGTCTTCGGCGGAGAGGAATGTTGCCCGGCCATAATACCAATTGGAAAGCTTGGTAAGCTGGGTTAAACATGAATTCTTTGACAGGCCCTGGTGAAGCTGGTGAGTTTCCCTTTCACTCTATGGAGAAAAGGACACCAACGAAAACACCCTCTGAATGGTAGAGGGACTTGTCTCCACCAAGAACTATTGATAAAGGAGTTTCTTCTTTACCACATCTGGAGTGGCCCGCAGGCAACTCCAACGTTGAAAAGGAGTTACCCACCTTGCGCTTTCTCTAGGACCCCTCCACTTTTGCGGTAGCAGAGAGGGGAGGTTTGCTCTCTCCTATCTTTACGTTTTTAGTAATTTCTCCCTTACTCCCTTTCCTGGAGTCTCCATCCGACAAGTCTAGTTTTGAATCAGCTGCAGCTTCCCTTTCTTTTTTACAGGACCCTTCCACAAAATCAGCAAGCTGGCGGTCAAAAATTGACCGCTTCTGGTGTGAGCGGCTGGATACTGCGAACCTGCCTAAAGGGAAAGGATGGTGTGGTCCATCGTGCTATAACCATCCCCTTCCCTCTTATTAGACTCGCTATCATTACCATGTTGGCGGTCGAATTACCTACCCCACATTCTTTCCGGTGAAAGTAACCTTGCTAGCCCAAATGAAGTGGTCCTTCATCAGGCCACAGGGGCCGTGAGTCAACGGTCAAAATCTCTGACGACAAGAGAGGATAGTCTAAAGGGAACCCCTCCTGAAGTAATCGTGGAGCCCATAGTGCCATGGTTCTAAAGGGCATGGTCTTCTCCGCGAGAGAATACTGCCTCGGTAGAAATCACCCCTGTTTCAGAGTCTACTCCCGGACAAAGTCATCTCAAGGGACACGCCCTCTTGGACTCAAAAGGAAACATAAGGAAACCTTCCTATGATAGTGCCATCAATACAGATAGGTACTTCTCCCTTTCGAGAAGGATCAGGCTGAGGCCGGCCCTACCGGCCTATTGGCCGCCTCGTATAGGGAAGAAAAGGGATGCGCCACAATCGGCCTCCTGAAAACAATGACTCGTATCTCTTCAAGAAATGGGTCCTTGTCCCTTGAGTTGCGGACCAAATCTCATTTCTAGAGGTCAAGGAATTTCCATTCAGCGTGCTCTATGCTATCTGTGATTTCCTACGCCTCTCGGTTGAAAAAGCACTCTCTTCTTCTCGCCCCTCCAAGCCTACGAGCACGGTAGCCACCAACATTCTGAACCCTAATGTGGGTTCTATCTCTCCCGGGCGCAACGTGGGAAAGCTTGCGGCAACATGTACACGCCATATACCATTGCAAAAGGCAAGCCCTCCATCACCCAACTCACGCTATCTTTTTGCAAAAAGTGACGAGACTCCGATTCTCCACCGACTCGCTAGTATCCAGAGAGAAAATCACCAGAAGGTAGTTGTTAGATTATCCCAAGCCCCTCTTACGTCTGCCTCCCAAAAGGATGGCTGCAACATGCAGCTTCGGTTCTCTAGCCCCAGTCCAAGGCAGAAAGATGAGGGACTACCAACCCAAAAGGTTTCGAGGCAGGAAGAAGAGAGGAAGGCTTGAATGATGATCTAAGCCTCTTCCAAAACGTCATCGAATGCAACAAGGCATTCTGCGACTACATACCGTAGATCTCTGTTTCCAGGAAGGCTACGTCCATTCCCGTAACGGTTTTTAAGTCAACGAGTACCCCCGTATCACCCTTCCAGAGTAGAAGTGTTTTTCATCCCACCTCCTAGGAATTATGGCAAGGGCAGATGAATGGGTAATTTACTCCCGACAAGAGGTCTATGTCCTCTATATTGCTTTATGGCGTAGAATGGACTCTCGACGATATACCATATATAACTATTCGTTGAGGGAACTTCTTTAATTATCTTTAGAGTGCGTGATTGTCTGGCGGGCCGATATTATATATCTTCGATATGCTTAAGAAGTGGAACTGAGCTCAAGGATAATAATATTGCTATCATTAATAAAATAGAGTTTTATTAATAATAACTATCAACAAACACAAAACGGAAAATATTGACATAAACAGAGAATGGAAAGGGTCGTGGGGGCTCGGGCTAATCCGAGGATTGAAGGATTTAAAAAGGTAAAACAAATGTAGAGTTAAAGGGATGGGATGGTTCGCTAAACCATTTAAAGCACAGGATAGAATTGACAAAAGGGTTAAGTACTCAAAGGTGACGTTTGGCTTACGTAACTTTATACTAGTGGTGCCGTGGAAGGCGACGTGAAGGAATTTTTGGTCCGCTGGCGAGTTCCAGCCGAAGGGGGGGGAATAAAAGGATCCTGACGTGGCGTCTGGGGAATGAGGACCGTTTCTCGACGAACAGCTTGAAAAACAATGGCTCTTATACGTTGTTCTCTTCTGAACAACCGGGTGGGTGAGAACCGTCTCTTGTCTACGGACTCAAGAACAATGGCTGTTCTAATGTTGTTCTCCTCTGAACAACAAGGGGAAAGGGTGAGAACCGTTTCTTGGCGAAGGGTTCAAAAGAACAATGGCTGTTCTACGTTGTTCTTTTCTAAACAACAGGGTGGGGGGGGGGAGAACCGTCTCTTGTCTATGGGCTCAAAAATAATGGCTGTTCTAATGTTGTTCTCCTCTGAACAACAAGGGGGAAGGTTGAAAACCGTTTCTTAGCGAAGAGCTCAAAAGAACAATGGCTGTTCTACGTTGTTCTCTTCTGAACAACAGGGGAAGGGGTGAGAACCGTTTCTGGTCAACGGCTCGAACGAACAATGGCTGTTCTAACGTTGTTCTCTTTCTGAACAACGAGGATGAAGCCTTGAGGACTTGGCGTCACGAAAGGCTCGAACCTTTGGCACTCAAGGGATATTGTCCTCCTTCTGGACAAGTGATGGTGAATCTCGAGGTCGATGTTCTTGGCGCACAAAGTGAGAGAGGGTCGTGGTGATGTTTCGCGACGAAAATCTGGATCTCCAATCTGATCTTAGTGGTAAAGTTTCCATCTAAATAGTCGAGACACTCCCTTGGCGTGGGGGACAATGGAGTGGGAGCTTCGAGGGAATGCACAGCCGAGCCTGGGAACAATGCCTTATCTGCCCATAAGCCTAACTCAATCTGGCGAGGTCGGCGTATGGGGGTGAACGGGGGGACGATAACCTCCTTGTTTAAACATTGACATCCGGTGGCTGCGATAAGGCGCCAAGCTTCGAAGCGAAGATGCCCGTGGGAGCATCGTGGTTTTAAATAATATGTGATAAGAGTTGAAACTAACGCTGCCTCAACCCGTTCTATCACACCCCTCCATTCCGGGGGGAAGTTGTCACTTTGAATAAAGAGAGAAGGGACAACGATAGATCTCCGTTGTAGGGAACTCGTCTTCTTTTACCAACCGTACCTTCCTGCACCTAACTCGTATTACCTCAATACAAATGATTATTTTGATCTTTAGATTATAAGGGATAATAACCTTTACAAACTTAATAAAAAAAAAGCATGGAACAATGAAATGATATAAATATAGTACATATGGGACAAAATAATTCATACGTAATTAATGGGTACAAATATATATACATACAAAAAAAAATAGCCATTTAGCGTTACAAAATTCAGACATATACATTAACTAATTATAATACAAGAGAATCTTAATTTAAGTCGTACAAGACGGTATATACCTACATGGAGATACTAATCCTATGAATACAATTACTATACGCTATTCGGTAACGCATTCCTACTGAGTGCGTCAGCGACCTGGTTATCGGAACCTTTTATATAATTTATTTTAAATTGATACTCTTGCAAGAGTAAACTCCAGCGCATGATTCGGCCGTTGGAGTGTCGCACATTCCTAATATAGGCTAACGGACGGTGGTCGTTCCTATCTGAAATTCTTTACCTATCAAGTACATCTTGAATTTGCCTATGACCCAGATAATTGATAGAGCTTCCTTTTCTATAGTGGCATATCTCTTTTCGCGTGGTAATAATTGACGACTAGCATATGCAACTGGATGACTCGTGCCGTCATCCTCGTATTGAAGGAGTACACCTCCAATGCCCTCGTTGCTCACGTCTTTCTTAATCTCAAAGGATTTTTCCGGGTTGGGCAACTTTAAAATAGGGGCAGAAATGAGCTTACTCTTGAGCTGATTAAAATGGGAAACAGCGACATCATTCCAACGTAAACGATCAGGGAAATTATTTTTTTGAAGGGGGCTGAGGGGGGCCGAAATTGCAGCGAAATTCGGAACAAATCGCTGATAGTGAGAAGCTGATCCTAGGAACGATCTTAATTGCTTCTTTGTAATCGGGAGGGGCATGTCGGCGATTGCCTTAATCTTGTTCTCTTGGGGACCTAACTTGCTTTGTCCTATTTTGAAACCCAAATATTTGATGGTTTCGTGGGCAAAATGGCATTTGTGGGGGGCAATGGTGAGGCCATTTTCGCGCAGTCGCTCGAAAAGAGCTAATAGGGTGGTTAAATGGTGACTCCATTCAAATAGCTCTTGTAGCTGACTCTTCTGACGTGGTGTAAGCTGCGCGTCACTATCCAGGTCAGAGGGTTCCAAAGACTCGCCTGGTAGGGAAGGAGGAGGGTAATCGGCATCCGGTTGGGTGCACACTATCTGTATTACATTAAGGGACTCCGCGGGGTAAGCTTCTTCAAGCGCCGATGCTTCGTCCAGTTCTACGAAGGTATCTCCATGGGCGCGTTGGGAGTTCTTTTTTTCTTGGGGTCCACGGACAGTCTCCGTTTCCTTGTCTTGGGCCTTATCACCTAAGGGTGTTAGTGATTCACACTCCTTTTGTGCCGTCCTAAAGTCCTGGTTAGGGGTCTCCGAGAAATCGGACGGTATCGGGGTTCTGATGGGGACGGGCTCCTGGGCTTCTTTCTTAGCTCGGCCTCGAGGAAGGGCGGCCTGAAACACAGGGTCAAAACTTACTTGGGGGCTCTGTCCTATAAGTACGGAACAGAATTTTATGGGTGCTATAATGACTTCAGCCTAGCCATCATAATATTGACACTGCAGGTAACATCTAACGACGGGGAATCGGTTCGCCCGCCCAAGGTGGTCATGTACCGCCGCAAATTTTTCGTGGTTAGAGGCCACTGGGAGGAGTTCGTCGGACACGATGAAACACGTACATCCTGTGTCCCTGACGAGAGTCGATAGTCGGCAGCCGTCCACGCTGCCCTCCTCATATTTCAAAGTTCCCGATGAACTTTTATCAAAAATCAACTTTACCTGGTGGCCTGACGGAGGGGGAGAAGTTTCTGCTTGGGTCTGTACCTCCGGGGGAGCCGGGGTTGTATTAATCTGGTGAACTTGGTGGGCTGGTCCGCTTTTAAGCCTAGAATTTTGGGGGCAATTCCAGCTCATGTGGTTTTCTACGCCACAGGTGAAGCATATGATTGGTCGCTTCGGGAAGAGAGATGGAGGAGAAATCTTAACGGGAGGTTTGGAGTCCCGTTGTTGGTTTTGGGGGAAGAAATTTTGGGGTTTTACGGGGCTCGGAAACTTCGACGGCTTTCCTGTGAAGGGGCACGAATCCTTCCTTCTTTCCTTGTAGGGGGATTGGTGAGAAGTTCGATTCTCCTTTGGGTATAAATTATGGTTTGCGGCATAGACATCCGCTTCTTCCGTACATTCTTTAAAGGACTGGCACCGACGATCCTTGACGAACGCGCGGATCTCCGTCGGGAGAGACGCCAAAAATTGATCTCCCAACACGAAGTCTGTTAAGAACTCGTAGTTCTGATCAACCTTTGAGGATTCTAACCAAAATTTAAAATTCCTCTGAAGAATGTATCCGAATTGACGGAACGTCTGTCCAGGTTTAATACGACCTCTCTGAAATTCTTGGCGGTAGAAATCGGGAGTCATATTATGAGCGGCCAATAACTCAGTTTCTAAGGTGCTGTAGTTAATTGTACACTCAGATGGTAAAGATATAAAAATTTCGCGCAATTTACAATTTAACAGGGGAAGTAATCTGGCTACACCTTCAGCCTCCAAATTCATGTTATTGATTTCGAGGATCTTTTCGAAGTGGGCTAAAAATGCTCCGAAATCCTCTCCATCCTTGAAATTGGGGAGCTTTAGTTAGAGTTTTCTGGGGGGCTTCGAAACGGGAACTGGCGGACTGTATCTCTGCTTCAACACGAGCTAATTCAATTTGATGGTGAAGCTCAGCTTGTCTTATCCGTTCCTCTCTTTCTCTTTCTCGTTCTTCTCGTTGGCTTTCTCTTTCTCTTTTTCTCGTTGGATTTCTCTTCCTCTTTCTTTTTCTCTTTCTTTTTCTTCACGCTCTTTTCTTTGCTCCTCTTGAACGTACTCAAGTAGTTCTTTTCCGGAGAGTCCAAGGGATTCTCCTTGCGCTTTAAAGATTTCGAACTGAGTCATATTTGCACTTGGGGGCGCACTAGTCAACCAACTAAAATTCCTTGCAACAAGAATTAGGCCTCTATAGAATTAGCCTAACTAAATATGGGCACTGACCTATTCGAACTTGGTTTCTCAATCTAAATAACCACTGACTAAAATCACAAAAAAAACACAAACAAATTATTATAACAGTTCCTTGAGCTACTGCAGCTTCTTAAGTTCCAAACAAAAGGGGGTAGCAATCGTTAAAACAAAAGGGGGTAGCAATCGTTAAAACAAAAGGGAACTACTATACTCTATTATTGTAACGAACAACACTATGCTTTACTCGACTGAGACCAGTGTTTGCAAAGATATAGCGTTAAACCTTACACACCTGATACCAAATTTAAATAGTATCTATCTATATATATATATATATATATATATATATATATATATATATATATGTCGTAGAATGGACTCTCGACGATATACCATATATAACTATTCGTTGAGGGAACTTCTTTAATTATCTTTAGAGTGCGTAATTGTCTGGCGGGCCGATATTATGTATCTTCGATATGCTTAAGAAGTGGAACTGAGCTCAAAGATAATAATATTGCTATCATTAATAAAATAGAGTTTTATTAATAATAACTATTAACAAACACAAAACGGAAAATATTGACATAAACAGAGAATGGAAAGGGTCGTGGGGGCTCGGGCTAATCCGAGGATTGAAGGATTTAAAAAGGTAAAACAAATATAGAGTTAAATGGATGGGATGGTTCGCTAAACTAATTAAAGCACAGGATAGAATTGACAAAAGGGTTAAGTACTCAAAGGTGACGTTTGGCTTACGTAACTTTATACTAGTGGTGCAGTGGAAGGCGACGTGAAGGAATTTTCGGTCCACTGGCGAGTTCCAGACGAAGGGGGGGAATACAAGGATCTTGACGTGGCGTCTGGGTAATGAGGACCGTTTCTTGACGAACGGCTTGATGTACAATGGCTGTTCTACGTTGTTCTCTTCTGAACAACCTGGGGGGGGGGTGAGAACCGTCTCTTGTCTACGGGCTCAATAACAATGGCTGTTCTAATGTTGTTCTCCTCTGAACAACAAGGGGGAAAGGTGAGAACCGTTTCTTGGTGAAGAGCTCAAAAGAACAATGGCTGTTCTACGTTGTTCTCTTCTGAACAACAGGGGAAGGGGTGAGAACCGTTTCTGGTCAACGGCTCGAACGAACAATGGCTGTTCTAACGTTGTTCTCTTTCTGAACAACGAGGGGGAAGCCTTGAGGACTTGGCGTCACGAAAGGCTCGAATCTTTGTCACTCAAGGGATATTGTCCTCCTTCTGGACATGTGATGGTGAATCTCGAGGTCGAGGTCCCTTGGCGCACAAAGTGAGAGAGGGTCGTGGTGATGTTTCACGACGAAAATCTGGATCTCCAATCTGATCTTAGTGGTAAAGTTTCCATCTAAATAGTCGAGACACTCACTTGGCGTGGGGGACAATGGAGTGGGAGCTTCGAGGGAATGCACAGCCGAGCCTGGGAACAATGCCTTATCTGCCCATAAGCCTAACTCAATCTGGCGAGGTCGGCGTATGGAGGCGAACGGGGGGACGATAACCTCCTTGTTTAAACATTGACATCCGGTGGCTGCGATAGGGCGCCAAGCTTCGAAGCGAAGATGCACGTGGGAGCATCGTGGTTTTAAATAATATGTGATAGGAGTTGGAACTAACGCTGCTTCAACTCGTTCTATCACACTTTAATTGCATCATTTCTGTCAGTAGCAGTGTAGCTCTCTTGGATATGAGGTATACTTTTATTTCAGGGTATATTTCACCGTCAGCTGTCTTCGATGTTGCGTACTTCCGCCTTGTCGCGGCCGATTGTCAATGCCCTTTCTCATCCTCGGAAAGAGACGACAATCCTGCTACTTCATGCGTAAATTTCATTTTCTTCTCTTTAATGACTTGCTTTTCTCTCTTTGGTATTATTTCATTCAGTTGTTTTATTTTAGCTTTTGTATGTAGGTCTCTTTGTCCTTTTATGTTCTGCTCTTATTCGTTTTTTTAATTAAATACATTTCATTGTTTTGCCTCCGGCAATGAGAAACCAAGTTGTCATAAGTCTAAATCGTGATTTAGAAAAAATTAGGAAATGGTGTGATCGTTGGAGTATGAAGCTTAATTCAAGTAAAACTAAGACCCACTTGGTTAGTATATCTCGTACCAATGAGGCGCCTCATCCTCCACTTTGTGTTGGAGATACACTTCTTGCTGAGTCGGAATACCTAACGATCCTTGGCATTACCTATGATTCTCACCTGACTTTTAAGAAGCATCTTTTAAATGTATCTGCTAATGCTGCCCGAAAACTTGGTATTGTACGTAAGGCCTTGTTTCAAGTCCTTTGTTCTCCCTCTTCTTGAGTATTGTTCTCCAGTTTGGATATCCGCATCTGCCAGAGGTCTGTTTCTCTTAGATAGGGTTTTTCGTCGAGACAGGTTTCTTTTTCCTGATAGGGCTAGCTATCACTTGGATCATCGACGGATGATTTCATGTTTGTTGATATTCCATAAATACTACTTCAGTAGGGAATTGCCACTATCATTTTTAATTCCTAAGCCCCCTCATCTTGCTAGAGCAACAAGGTTTGCAGATGGACAACATCCACATGCACAAAGCATTCCCCGCTGCCGCACCTCTCAGTTTCAGCGTTGCTCTTTGCCAAGTACGGTAGAGCAGCGGAATGATCTTCCTGCAGAAGTTATGCAGGAAGATCTTAATATCTTCAAACGAGGTTTCAATACTAGATTAAGCGTGACTGCTAATTCCTCATAATTTTAATATTGATTTGATTTTAATAATTTTAAACTTATTTATTTATTTAAACATTTCAATTTCTTTTTCTAGCATTCTTTCCTTCTTACTTAACATATGGACACCATGTTCTGTAGGAGCTTGTTTTCAAGTTCATGGCCGCTAGGCTTTTCCCACAAAAATTTTATTTCATTATCTCAAATAATAATAATAATAGATAACGTAATAATCTATTGTCAGATACACTATTGCATATTTAATAACCACTTGATAGATCTTTCTTTTATTTTTCATATCAATTTTTCTTAGTTTGTATATTAGTTGAACTCCGCCTTTTCCTCCGTTTGCTCTTTCCATTATGTGTTTCTTATAATCTGCCGTAATAATCGTTAATCCAGGTAACTTGCATTCGGTAGTATACCTATACATCGCGTCTTTAGATATATATATATATATATATATATATATATATATATATATATATATATATATATATATCTGATAGAAGTTGTCGTAGGTTTGCTCATAGTCTGGTCCAATAATTATTCTAGTCCTTGATCTGGATACACCACTTTTGTTTAAGTCGATGGTATTGAGACCCTATGACTCAATCTACGATCATATATATATATATATATATATATATATATATATATATATATATATATATATATATATATATATATATATAGGTAGGCTTTAATTCGTACTGAACGTGTGAAGGCTGGTTAGAGGCTGGTTGTGCCGCGGCCAGGATTCTCACTATAAAAGTCACACTTGTTACTGGGGGGAGGTTTGTGATTGTTGAATTCTAAGAGTACATAATACAGGTTGAATAAATTAGCCAAAGAGATTCTTAATTAAAGTCTTGCCAAGGGTACGTCAAAAAGGAGGAGCCACAAATAAACACACTAACAAAAATAAACTTTACTTTACACCAAAATAATAATTAGTAGCAATAGTTAAACGGGCATTTAGGTAAATAAGGATTAAATATTAAACACGGATTAGTCCAGGTTGACAGCAATTATAAATAATAATAAAAAAGGAGGGGAGGATAACACTGACGTTAAGCGTCTAGATTTATAATGACTCAATGGGAGTATCAATCACTGTAAATTAAATAGGTAATTTAATAATAGAGGGGCACTGGGTTTACAGATTACCATCAATTGTGATGGATTGGAGAGACGACTACTCAGGTCCAGATGGGGTGGTTGGGGTCGCGTTAACACGAGTTCTCGGGGAGACGGGGGATAAGACGACGGGTTTGGGGCTGCTGACTGCAGTTCCGGTTAGTTCACTCCTAACTGGATGTGACACTAACAAATAGTAACTTCCAGTAACTATTTGGGTGTTCCTTTTTCTTTCTCAAGTTACGTTGAGCAACAGAGCGTATTCTTCTAGTCACAGACTCTGCCGGGCGGGATTTGCCTCAGGAACACTTTGAGATAGCGACCAAGTTAACTCAGCGGCGCGTTGGCAGTCTATACGTTACGGCAACGACTCTCGTTCAATGTGAGGGTTACGCGAGTAGGTTTGGAACACTTCTCCAGAGGGATAAACGACGTTGTCATTTATACCGCGTACTGTGTGAAATCGAGAGAGAGATTCCATTTACGACAATTCGCTTATCGCAGTGCCTTCTGGACAATCTCCATGGTATCATAAAGAAGGCAAATAAAATTTAGGCTTCTCTGTGAGATAGGCCTTCTTTCGTCAGACTTCCTGTCGCCTGTTGGGGAAGTTTGCACGGATAACGACTTAGGTCAAGGGGAAGGCGGAGGAAGGCAGGGGAATGTCGGGGGAGGGTGGGGGGGAGAGAGAGAAGACGAAGGTCAACTCAAACGACAAATTTCTGTCGTTCCCACGATTGTCTGGCGGCATGCGAGTATGTACGTTCCATACTCTCACAGAAGTTACTGGTAAATCGGTACTATTTAAATTTATTCTTATTTTTTTATTTTCCATTTTTCCTTCTACTCGTTGATTCTTATTTCTTCTGCCCTCATTCCAGCCTGCATCTAGCCATTCACGAACGAGCAAGCAATTAGTTAGCTGATGCCATCGGTAAATTGGGTAGTTAGGTAACCTTCATTGTTTGGTGTAAGTACATATATCGGTCATGTAGATTAAATAGAGATGGGCTTAAGCTCCCACCTTTAACTTGAACTGGTCTCTTTAGGGACTACTGGCCATCTCTAGAGGGTGTTCAAGCTAAAATTGACGATTTGTAATGTCGCCTTTTTCAAGAACAAGTTAACGTATCGGTGACCAATATTTTGGCTTTGGAGAGCATACAGAGTAAAATTTAGTTGAAAATTTTTTATCTGACATGGAAAACCGAAAGCCATATAAATATTGGAAAGAGTTACCTGTACCATGATAATGGGAGAAGGGTATCTAAATGCAGACGTTATGACTATAGTTCAATGCTCTGTGAACATTTTAAGACTGTAAGACGTAACATGTAAAGAGTGGACTACTTTTGATCGAAGAGTTGGAGGCAGGTGGTCTTAATGTGGATGATTGTAAGCATCAAAATCCATAGAACGCTTCATTTTGTGGGTATTTCCTTTACTCTCAGGATGCAAAGCCTGAGGGGGGGGGGGGGGTCGATGACATTGATGCTAGTAACAACTTTCCCAATAAAATATTATTTTGTGTGTCAACGTCATATGATAAACCACATCAGTGTTGCTTGGAGTGGACGCCGTGGTCTGTATTTCACGAATTGACTGATTTCTTTGTCCAAGTCGAGCAGCTTAGGTCGGTTGATGAGGCCATCGAGTTCTTCTGCGGCACCGCCATCGCCCTCGGCCTAACTACTATACTAGAATGCTTGGTCATTTTCCACGCCGTCCGCTCCCATGGTAGTCCGCCGAGTGTGAGATGGACCACAGAAAGAAGCCATATGCCTACATGGGGTACAAGCCGGGCCCCAACGACTTCACCATCGGTGAATTTCGTCGAGCTAGAGCTTATTTTCGGTATATTTCGAAGCATCTTCATCGCTCTTTCGGGCAGTCATACGGATCATTACTGAACAGAAAAGACCCCTTTTTCAAGGCGTTAAGGCAAGCCAAAGTGATTCGAGAGAAGTTCACGTTGAACCTCCTCCCGCTTTCCAAGAGAACATAAGCCCAATTTCGCACCCTGCGTCCGTAGCAGAGTCCTTTGCAACTGCTTCCTCTACACTATATAGCTGGGCTGCTGCTCAGCCAGCATTCAATGTACGTAGTGGGCTTGCTAATCGCCTCCGAATGGACTTTAACTAGAAAGGTGAAAAAACCCTCAACGATATGTTTAGTGAGCTGCGTTCCTCTTATGATTCATTCACGGAAATTGCCCTTGGACAGAAGATATCCTATATGCAATGCGTCGTTAACTAGGAGAGGGAGGCATAGCATTTCACTTAGATTTGTTCAAAAGGAATCAACAGAGGGTATCTTCTCAGACTCCTGGCTACTGTCTTCGATTTTTGCAAACCAACTAGAGAAAACTCTACCGCGGCCAGTTCCGCCAAATTCCTATAAAATCCTCATTGTGTAAGTTGATAGAGAAATGTTAAATGTTAGAATAACCTTTGTCCTGCTTAGCAGAGGCCACCTGTTATCAGTACAGGGCGGCTTCCGTAAATTCCGCTCTACATCAAATGCTTTACTTCTGCTGGAAAATGCTATACGCAAGGCCTACTTTCATAGAGAATACTACTTGATCTCTAAATGCCTATGACACCACATGACGATACGGTATCAATTGAGACACTTTTCACCATGGGGTGAAGGGACACCTCCCAACCTCCATACCCGAGTTCTTACGAGATCTTCGATTCCGAGTACGGTGGAGAGATCCCTCTCCGACTCAATATAACAGTAAGAGAACTTCCCGCCGAGAAAGGACCTCAATGTCATTCTTTGTTTACTCGAATATCAACGGTATCGTCTCTATGCTGATGGAAGATGTTCTCACTACGTTTTATGTAAACGGCATTTCGATCTATTTTGGAGCGGTTCAGATGCCAACTCTGGATCGTCGACTCTAAAAATCATTTAAATGTATCTATCGCTATGCCGAAGCGCATGAGATTCTGTTATCTTTGAACAAGACTAATTCAATGCACTTCTAACACCACCCATGGCTCCACCATGACCAGAACTTAGACTAAATTCAGCTCACTCGGATAAGGTAGAATCACATCGGTTTCTAGGTCTTGTTTTCGACCAAAGCCACACCTAACAAGGCCGTATACACAGCCTTAGCGTCTCTTGCACCTAGGCCATGGATATTCTTTTTTATATGACGTTCAACACATAGGGTTCTGATAGGACTATGACCTTGCTATATTGCCGATGCTTTGTTCGTTGGAAGCTAGATGCGAATTTTATGCATCCGCAGTCAAGCGTCAATTGCGGAAGGTGGACTCGATCCATCTTACATAGTGCATTACGCGATTTTATGCGAGGGGTCTGGCATCTCTCTCGGTCATCAACGTCTCTAATTGCATCCCTGACTGATTTCGACGGTACCTATCCCGTCGAAAGACAACAATCATACCCTAAACATTTCAGCTTTAGGGCTAGAAACCTCCTTCGGGAGCTCAGAGTAGCTATTGGGCTGGTGGTGCCTCTGAGTCTGGCCAGGATACCACTCTTGACAATACTACATTTTAATATTTGTCACCATCCTCTGCTCCCAAACCTTTTACAACTCCTAGTATTGATTCGACCGTTTGGGAGCAAGATTTCATGTCACCTGTGGCCGTACTAAAACACACGCATGGCTCCAAATCCATCAACTTGGTCGCCTTTGATGCCGTATCACCCTATGTGAAGTCGGAGAGGTTCTGTAGTGCCACATTGCAAGGCGAAATAGGATTGACAATGAAACCCCACAGATGAGTGTTATATAAATCCTATGAAGGCTTGCAATGGGCACGCACATAATTATGCGCATGCAATTAATCTAGAATATATAACATTTTGTAATATAGATAATAATATATATCATATATAATGTCACAAACAAAATAATATACATTTGATCATGTAAACAATAATATATACAGTTCTTATGAATGGCTATAGGAAAAACGAATTTTTCACACGCATACGCGCTCACACACTTACACGCATATACACTTACACAGCTCTCGCGATATCTTTCCAGACATTTATCACCATGGTTCTAGGAAATACCACAGCTGTACCAAAAGGCAGCAAAACAGGTGCAGTCATTGACACCGAGCTGAGACAGGAAAGATTTGGACTTTATTTACTGTGAAAGGGCTACGAAACACAAAATCGCATCTTTGAAATTTGAGATAAAGGCTTTCTCTATCCCCATGCGCATACAAATAAACATACAGTAGAATAAACTGCCCAAACTATGCCATTAGCTAAAAGAAGGTCACGGCCACTGTTTTCGATACATTATATACAGCTCTGGGTAGAGCCGAGAGAAAAAAGGTCAGTAAGTCAGACAGTCAGAAGGATAATCTGAAATAAACTTAAACATTAGTAGGACTTCCTCAAATACCCGACATAAGTTTAATCAAATTATTTGAGCCTAAGCCTACTGAATCGTCCGCTCAATAAAGTCCTTGAAAATGCCTTCCGAGATTCCTTTTCCTGTGGTTATTCCAACCGGTCCTCCTACCCAGCCTACTTCACTAAAACCAAGCAAGAGGATATTTCCCCCCAAATTGGAGTCAGTCCAAGGTCAGCGCCCGTTAACCAAAAACTCCATTAGCACTACGTCAAAGTTAAGCAACATTGGGAAAGGTTAGTACTTGGATGGAAAACGGGTGAATCGACCTCTACCGCTAAAATTGTAGCCAATAATTTATAGGCCAACTATCCAACTATAAACGGCAACCTTTTGGACGCGCCATAACTGGTGACTGTACTTGTCATAGTTCTACCAAGCGCTGCGTTTATCTTCACGACTAAGCTTGGAGCAATAAACCAATTGGTACGAGATAAAACAAGTCGTACCTGTTTCAGAGACCGAATCATGATTTACTGCGGCTCACAAAGCGCCATGAGTTCTTTCGGGAGGATGAAATCTCCGCAGCCTCTGGTTCGCACTATTTTTGATGTCTTGGCTGACTCGAGCCGGACATATATCGAGATTATCTTCTGCTGGACATGTAGTGATTGCGTGAATTGAATGCGCCGATGAGGGTGCCAAAGAGTCAGCGCAGTGAGGGCTGGCCGACCAGACCAGTGTTTTATATCAACTTTATTAATTCCAATAGCAAGACATTCCTATAATGACGTTCGTCTCCACCTCATTTTCTCCAATATATAATTTTTTGCATTAATTCCCTGAACAATCCTGTCTAATAAAGGCGAAAGCGCTTGGAATCATAAATTCATTTTACTGCGGGTAATTTATACCTCCCTAGATTTCTTCTTGCACCAACATCTTTAAGCTCATGATCGAACTCTTCAATATCCTCGCACCAGCATATATAAGTATTGTAGCAAAATTAGCAATAAGGGGCCCTCTATCCGGAACTTACTAATACAAAAAAAGTTAATAACACAATAGCCACCAACTACAAATAATTACACGCCAACATCTTCACAGGCCAACACGCAAAAGTAATATAATGCGTAAATCATCAAGAGCACATCACATACGCAACGAATTCTAACCAACATTAAATACACATAGCAAAACAAAAAATACAAACTAATAATCTTGAAAGAGTTTTAATAGGGAATGAGTCTAACCAAACAAGGAAAGCAAGCTTACCAATAGCGGGAGTCTCGCTGGTTCGTCTTGCCGACAAGACTGCTTGTTATTTGATCCCAGGTTTCAGTTGTCACCCTCTTTCAAGAATTATCTTGAGTTCTTGAGGAATATTTTCCTTACCTTACCTTACCACTGTACCATATCCTCCAGGACGTCGGCATCCAAGAACTTCCATCTTCCTATTAACATGAAAACTGCAGTGCGTGAAGTAAGGGGTCTTCACACAAAATATAACGATAACTCTTCCTTGGGATAAGTTCCTTCTATCCTTGCTGGATGCTCACAAAACACTTACTAAGATTTTTGGAACCATCTTCCATGTAGAATTGGTAAGTCTATTGGTATTAGTCAGACTCATTGAAGGTAGGAGGGAAATTTAAAAGGTACAAGGGAAAAGGGTAATAATTGAAGTTAATTATTTACATTGAATCAGGACAATAACATTAAAGGTTACTATACAAATTAATAGTTTCTATATCCTCCCTCAGAAGAAAAGTGCAACACAGTTGCACCCTATTAACAAAACTAAACCTACAATAATCAATCATAATTAAAAAATTTAATATATACTAGATCCAATCTTTAAGTATTATAGCCTGTTTAACTTCTGAGCCCACACTTGGACTCTGCTTCGTCCCGCAACGGTGGCAGCACGCCAAGGATGACGATCATTGTGGGTCTCAAACAAACGCGCTTTACACTCGTTATCAGACGCAGTTTGACTTTGTCGCGATCACGATTATAAGACACATCAACTTGAGGAACTACATTACCTTCGTTCGAAGTTAAACCATTATCTACGAAATGAGGATTATGAGTGAGCGATAGCTCCAAAGGATATAAATGATTAATAGAGTGGTGTACTACAACACCATTACCTGTCTTCAACTTGACACTTATAACTTTGTCACTGATTCGAGAACACGAACTAATACCCAATAAGGGCGAGTTTTATTCGACAACTTAACTAAAACTATGTCGTCAACTGAAATTTTGTCATTCCAATAGACTTTGTGCAAATCTCTGAACGACTCTCTTAAAATTAATAAATAGTTGTCATACCACAGCTTTTTAAAACGAGTTAACTGCTGATCCCTAGAAGATAGGGTATCAATAAGTATATCTCTGAAAGGAAGGTTATTCTCCCAAAAGGAATTTTCTTCAAATCTAAAAATATTATTGCAATTTGAATCAGTCTTTATAAAACAATTCGGAGTAATGGTTTCCAAATCATTATCAGAGGAACGATAAGTTAAGGGTCTAGAGTTAACGAATTTTGTACATCAGTTATTACAGTTAGCAATTCAAAATATGACAATTTGGACCGACCAATACTTTTGTACAAGCAAGACTTCACTGTGCGTATTAAATGCTCTCACGTGGCACCAACCCATCCCATGCAGAGTACAATGGGATTTTGACATGTCTAATGTCATATACATCAAAATTAGCTTTATATTCATCGCACACCATAGCTTTTTGCAAACTATTACCTCCGGCGATAAGAAATCTGGCATTGTCACTATATAAGTGCGAAGGAATACCATAAATATTGGTGAAACGTGTGAAAGCAAGAATAAATTGAAGAGTAGACATACCCGGTACTAATTATATGTGCACAGCACGGACATTTAAACATGTGAACAACAAAATGTACATTTTCTCATTATATCCACTTTCATTTTTCACCCATAGGTGACCTGTGAAGTCAACCTCCGTGTGTTGAAAGGGTTTGATCAAATTAACTCTATGCTTAGGCAAATTTGTCATTCGAGAGTAACGAAAGGAAAGACTATTAAACTTGCGGCATATTCTTAATTACTTGTCTCATTTTAGGAATCAAAAATACACCAGACCTAATCTTATTCAAGAGGGTTTGAAGTCTAAGATGTCTACAATTACAATGGTAGAATTCAACAAGAAATTCAGTTAATTTATTTCCTTTACCCATTATAATGGGATTTTGAATGTCATAAGTGACGCGAAGGGATTTGCCTATGCGCCGCCTAGATTTAATCAGTCCTTTGTCGTCAAAAAACAAATCAAGATTATTTATCAAGTTAGAGACATCTTAAGTTTGTCGCAATCAGGTAAGGAAAGGTATCGCAACTCATTGGCAAAACAAACTCTTTGCATGTGCTGTAAGAGATGAAGCTCAGCAATACTTCCTAATTCTTCCTTTAATTTCCTAATTCTCTTCATTCTGAAAATAGCTTTAAACACCACAGTAGTTATTCTCAAAGCTTTGCTAAAGGAGGAGAACCTTTCTAATTCAATAAGTGGTTCAGTTGACATTTTTTAAGTTACATTGAAGGTAGCATTAATACTGCTACTTGGAGCTACGAGAGACTTGCTTGCAGCTGAGAAGCAACCTAAAGCATAATCAGGCCACAAATTCTGGAAATCTTGGAGCCACTGAGGCCCATACTGCTAAAAAGACAACTGTTTAACAAACTCTTTAAAGGAAAATCCCCTGGTAAGAAGATCACAGGGATTATCTTCATTCTTTACATATTTGAATTGCATGGTTATACCATGATCTTGTAACAAGGATTTGGGGGAATTGGGCAATATCCTTAACTCTATTAGGAGTGAAAACGCACTTAGTATCGATACTATCAGCAAGGAGCCATTGGAGGACGACTTGAGAATACACAGCTATGGTGACGTCCTTGAACTGAATATTGGTAAAAGAGTCTAATACTATGTGAAGACTCTTGAGAGCATGATGAAGGCCCAGTAACTCTAAGGTAGGGAGAGTCTTAGCCTTAATAGGGGAAACTCTAGCTTTAGCAAAAAGTAGATTTGAACAACTATCTGTTATATTATTGATGGCAAAACCATAGCCAAAATTTGAAGCATCTGTAAATATAAACAGAGAATTTAAAGAATCTTTAGTAGCATAAGATCTAGGAAAATATATGATGGAATGAGAATTTAGGTCAGTACAGTGAGACAACCATGTCTTTAGTTTCTTTTCAGAGATAACATAATCAAATTCAAGCTTAGCAGCCCATAATTCACGCATTAACAATTTACCCTTGTTTGTAACAGGCAAATAAAGGCCCAAAGCGTCGAATACTTTAGAGATATGTGCCAAAACAGCACGTTTAGTGTTAGCAGATGCATCTAACTGATATTCATTTATCTGTAGTGAATCAAATTCAAGCATGTATTTCATGCCCAGGACTTTCTCATACGAGTTTCCATACGAAGCATGATTACCTAGATTTATCATAAGGGACTTTAATTATTTACTATTAGAGTTCCAGCTTATAAATGTAAAACTACCCTTTTATCTACATACATATTCTCCCTTAGAATTTTATAAAACTAGTCATTAGTATATTGCCTAACATGGTGATTCAACACATAATTTAGGATGAAAAAATCAAAAGCGATTCTTATCGTCTTCCTTAGCCAATCTAATATGCAATACGGCCTGCTTAATGTCACTCAACATAGTGAACTTATTGGAGCTGAAACCAATATACAACTTAACTATGTCCTTCAGTAGATTTATGCCTGCATATGCAGGTTCATTGAGGGAAGGTGCCTTATTTGGCTTCAGTAATCAATTGAAGACAGGGTGAATCTTAGTGGTCGTATTGGCTTCTGTCTTTACTACAAGACGATGATGGATCCAAATAAATTTATGGTAATCATCAGGATGAACATTAATTTCTTTAATAATACCCTCAGCCTGTTGTTGTATAAATACGTCAAGATACGAAGACAACATATCCCTTTTTTCAAGGTCCTTAACTACTCTGTCTAGAACGGAGAGTGCAACTTTGTGATTAGAAAAAACTTTATCAATTATATCTTCCTCCCAAGGAAGCTTTACATGATACTTATCATCTCGTAGAGAAAAATACCTTGCTTAACCTTTTCAATCATTTGATGATCAAAATCACTCAGTCTCTTCATTGTGACCTAGTGAATCTAGATTAAACATTACTTCCAGACCCTGTTCTACTGAACTATCTGGGAATAGTGACTCTAAAGGAGCGAAATAAGACTTAGTTGGAGACATAATAAAGTTAACATAAGATTGTAACATTTCTTCATGAGGGGTACAACACGAGTCATCACTCAATTTATCTGCATTACTCTGCAGCTGGTCAACAGAAATAGCTTGCCCTGGGTACAAAAGAAATTATTATATCCCCAAAAGGGATTAATCTTATGCTGGGGTAAAATTTAGCACCTAGCATACAAAGAATCAGAGTAAATTCAGTAAAACGTTGAATAAGATCAACCCCAACTAACCTTAAGATAGGCACCTGTTCGCCATCTCGGCCAGAGAGGGCTCAGCTAAATAATAGCCTCCCTTTGTAATATTATATAGGGCTGTGTCTAACTGTGACACATTAAGCTTAATATTGGAATCAGAAGCAACTAGAATGTGGGCATAATCCCTGTTAAGTCAGGAATGGTTATTTCTAAAAGACATTCACCAACTTCACCTTTAGCACTACCTAGAAAAGTATTTATTTCATACTGAGTGGAGGAGAACCCAATGTCTCCCTTGAGATAATCAACAATTTCTTTGGCTAAGTAACTCCTCTGAGTTCCAGAATCTAAGAGGCATCTAATTCAGCGAGAACGATTGTTTATTCCATGAAAGGTCAATTTAATGACAGGCAGCAAATGTCGTTCACCATGGGAGGGACTTTGATGAACATTGACACAAAAATTAGAAGAACCACTTTCATTACTGAGTTTAGGACATAAGGCATGTGAAAATGAGACCTACATTGAAAACAATCAAATGGGAGTTTATCATCCTTACCACGACAAGAGAAAGCATTGTGCTTGAAACTGGTAAATAGTTTACACATTTTAAGGGAAACGCATCTTCCCTGACGTTCATTAAGTGATTTATAATTATCACAATGTGCCATAGTGTGAGAACCAGCACATAATTTACTGTGCTAACCAAGTTTATTATCATTTCAGAACCTTTTAGTACTGGGTTCAGATTCTTCACTAGACATAGTATTAAAATTCTCCAAAGTTGGAGGAGATAAATTAAGGGGATTAATAGCCTTGGGTGGAGTCTGAGACTTAGAAAATTGTTTATTATGTTCATGTGAATAGCCTTTATCATGGAAACGGTTATATGATTTAGCACTAGACACTCTAGGCTGGGATACTCTTACCAAGGTTTTGATAATTTCCCTGTAATTTCCAAATAAATAATTAAAGGAAGGATAATTGTTATCAACTTTATGTACTAATTCCCTCTTTAGAAAAAAATAATATGACTAAGCAGCTTACAACCAGGTGTATCATCCTCTAAAGGGTCAATATTATACTGCTTTAAGTCAAAATTAGGATTAAATGAGGAAGAACATGACAATAAAACTTTGAAAGATTCATCAATAATATAAGGGACATCAATAAATTCTTCCTTAAGAAGAGAAAATGCAACATCATAATTGTCATCCGTTACTGAAAGGTGACTCATAATCTTAAGAACATAGCCAGACAAATAACTACGTAAATCTGTTAATTTATTGGCATTGGACAATGTGCCACAAACATCAATATAATTGCAGACCTGAGTGAGAAAATTTTTAAATTCCAATTTATCTTTGGAAGTGCCATCAAAGACTTTATATTCTAACTTGGGAAACTTAACGGCCATAAGAGGTTGATTATTACGAACTGGAGGGGTGCTCTCAACCTTTTTTTTTCGAGCAAGGTGGGCTTATCATATACCGAGTCATTATAATTTACTGGTGCAGTAATCTCATTTAATTTAGCCTCTTCATCATCATCATTCCCCAATTCATCATAAAAATCAATAATCCTTCATCAACTTCCTAAACTTTACGCAAGTAGTTAAGAATCGTGGCTTTGCGGGTTTTAAAGTGAATTTTCAGGTCATCATCTTTAAGCCCTTCAACTTTATTCATACAAACAGCTATTTAAGATTTAAATCCACCTCTTTTTCTTTTGGGGGCGGACAACTTCACTGACAGTTCAGACATGTTTATTCAATCAACAAAAATAATTGACAACAATAGATACAGAAAAAATAGAAATTCAGTAAATAGACTTAAGTTAAGTAACCTTAAAAACCGTACAAGTAATAATCATAAAAGGTAAAACACCCAACTATATGACAACAATTCACAAAAGCAAACTTTAGGGCAAATAAGGAATAAATATTTAAGGCAAATATACGGAAATACAAGATAAAGACGGTAAATAAGGACAATAGGCCTACAAGTTAGATCAATTATACAAAAAAGGCCAATAAGATAAAATGCCAAAACGTTATAAAAACAGTAAAGCACAAAAAAAAAATCTCACAAAAAAATAATCCCCAAGATACAAAAACAGGCTAACCCTAAAAATAAAGTAGTAAATAAATGCAAAGAAACACTCAAAACTTCAATTTTACTGACACCATAATATGTAATAAATAAAAATCACCTAAATGAGGTTCATTTACCACATGATTTATTCAGAGAAAACTAGTAAAGCTAGTAGGCTAAGCCTAATACAGTCAGAATAGGCTGAACACAAAAATAGGTTACACAAAAAGTAAATAAACTATCTCACCAAAACACAATTAAATATAGCAATTGTCAACAGTCTATCTATGAGTGATATGAAAAGCCTAGCACCCCATAGCTGCATTGGCTGGTTCTAGCATAGGGTTGCCAACTATGTCAAATTTTAATAAAGGACAAATAAAAAAGAATATATATGTATATACATAATTTTTAATTTCATTCCTATATACATATACCCATATAATAAAACATATAACTGAAAAATACTTCTTTCTTAACTTAGTAAAATATTTTATTTTATTTTTTTAATTATACTTGTTCTGGCTTTTTGCGAACTTGAGTAATAATTAATTGGCTGTCATCTTTGTTTTTTTCATCAAATTCTAGAATAAATTCCTATACAAGTTAAAGTATATGAAAAGTTCAGTTTTCATTAGTTCTACGGAGCGTCTGTTTCTTTTATTTAGCCATTTAGATGACTATACAATATACATCTTTTCACATTAAGCTAATGTTCTAGGAATTTAAAGCATAAATGAAAATATTTTGAAAATATTCACGCAATTAAAATCGCTTCTTTTTAAAATCCAGTTTCATTTGCTGCTTGTTGTTATGCATCTTGTAAAGAGTTTAGAGCTTTGAATAGTGTCAAAGATTTTTTAATTAATGTCACTTTATCAAAGAGGTTATCCATATTAAATTCAGATTTTCTTTTAGCTTTAACTCTTTAACAACTTCGACAAAATTCTGGTATTTTGAGGAATGAGTTGAATTTTCCTCAAAGTTGATGTTTTTTTCAAATATGTAATTTTCTGAAATAAGAAATAACTTAAATTCTTCAATAATCTTTCGAGCCTCAGCAGTATGGAAATTTTTCATTAGTTAGTGAATAGGATAGGCAAAGATTTCTTCATCATATCGAGTTTTTAACTTATTTCTTAAATTAGCCAAAAATTAGAAAACGTCTGCAGCTGAAGTTTCATCTTTTCAAGTCCTTCAAAACATACGAGGGGCGGTCAATAGGTTTTGCAATTCGGATATAAGGAAACGAGATATGAGGAAAAGTGTTTTATTATTTTTCAATATGACTACCCTCGACTTCAATGCACTTGCGCCACTTGTCCCTGAGGCTTCGAATTCCCGACAACCAGAAATCTCCCGACTGCTGTTCAATCCACTCCTGGACAGCGAGCTGAACATCTTCATCCTCCCCAAACCGGCGTCCACGCAGTGAAGCCTTGAGCTGGCGGAATAAAAAGTAGTCGCTAAGTGCCAGATCTGGACTGTATGGGGGATGGTTGAGCTCCTCGAATCCGCACTCGCGCAGGGCAGTTTGTGCAACTTTGGCCTTGTGGACAGGGGCATTGTCGTGGAGGAGCAGGACACCGTGTGTCAACTTGCCGCGCCGCTTCTGACCGATGCACTTCTTCAACCCAGCCAGTTCCTCGGCGTAATATTGGCCTGTGATGGTCCTTCCACGAGGCGCATAGTCCACCATCAACACTCCCTCAGAATCCCAGAAGATGGTAGCCATGATCTTCCCGGCTGAGGGTTGAGTCGGAGAGCCCCTGTGCTTCCAGGCCATGCTTTCGAGCTTAGTCTCGGGATCTCAGTGATGAACCTACATTTCATCACTTGTCACTATGCGTGACTCGAATCCTGCCGTGTCTTGGTTGTACAAGAGCAGCAGCTCCTCCGAACTTTGGTGACGTTGAAGTCGATCATGGGGCATGAGGTTTCGTAAGGTTTCTAGGGACGCAACGGGCAGAGACCTTGGTCATGGCTGAATTGTCGTATATGATGTTGATAACACTTCCATGTGATATTCCAAGTTCTCGCTCAATTTCTTCGACCTTTACACGTCGATTTTTGAGGATCATCCTCTACACACGGGACGCATTGTCCTTGTTAGTCACGTCTGACGGGTCTCCTGGACGGGGGTCATCTTCAAGGGACTCCCGACCATGGCGGAACTCCCTATTCCGGCGAGCAATGGTTGCATAGGAAGGGGCGGTATCGGTGTGCACTGCAACCATGCGTTCATGGATCTCTTTTGCATTCTTGCCTTCCTTGGTCAAAAATTTGATCACTGCGCGGTGCTCAACCTTCTCCATTGTTGAAAAATTTGTGACTGACGATCTGCGATCAGCTACTGCTTCTTAAATAGACGAAGCAGGAGCGTGCCGCTGCAGGTCCTGACTTGCCATAACTTGTCCTAACATCCCCACAAACAGCCATCACCTTTCCTCTGTTTTGCCCTACCGATTCGCAAAACTTATTGACCGCCCCTCGTAGCTTGTTTTAAAACCATTTTTAATCTTGTAAAAGAATATTAATTTGCATATTAGTAAAGTTATTTTTGTACCCGTTTTTCTATTGTCCCGGCACCTCCAAGATATGTGACTATTTGGCCAGCCTACATTCAGTTCATTTGCATTCTACTTGTATTTTAAATCTTCCATGCTAGTAGCCATCATCGACCTCGGCTGAAAATCGCAAAAGGGGTAAACTTGCTCCTATTCTACGACAGTATCCCATTTCCATGTAATTTATTTTTTCTATCAACCTTTTGAAACCCCCTCGTCGTTTTCGTTTGGGGCCTGGCTATAAAGTCTAAACAAGTAGCCAACGACTATTTATGGTAAAATTATAGACATTAATGCTGATTGTTTCCTAGAGCTAGGCATTAAACCGTTAATCGTTAATTAACGTAGTTTACCTTTTCGTTAACGATTTAACTTTTAAGGTATCTTTGAAAATCATTAACGGACTAGTTAGTGTTCGTTACATTCAACTTCTGTTAAATTATGTCCGTTAACCTAATAAATAATTTAAAGTACACCCGTATCTCATTCCAGTTTCAACGTGTAAATTTTCAATAACGATGTCAAATGCGCAGGAATGACAGAGCGGCGCTCTCAGTTTGCATCTGGCAGTAAATAGAAGTTTTGTTTGACGGTGCGACGGTGTTAGACTGTTTCGGTAGGGAAACAGAAGAATACATGTAATCCAGTGCGTGTTTTGTTTAATTATTTAAAAAAATATTCAGGGCAATCTGTGACAAAAAGTTTCACAAATACCATTTTAGATTTTGTAATTAATCAACTAATTATGGCATCTGCAGAATTATAATTTGTTGACATCATTGATGCCGAAGCTGATAATGCTACTAGACGTCAACCCGAAGAGGCTCAAATCCCTTGCCCCAACTGGACGACTACTTTATATTCAAGTCAAGGTAAGTAGATACGATGTTTTTTTTAGCTGCCGGTTGTGGCTACCAAAGAGTGTCTTATTCACGGGCCAAATTACAAGCTACAATAATCTCAAGTAACATATAAAGAGAACCCACCCAACTAAGTTCATACAGTTTGAGGAGAACGTTAAGGCAGGTTTATCTTGTCTAAAAGTGGCAAAACACAAGCATAGGTTTTCTTTTGATTCCTGGTGCCACGAAAGCACGCCAGCTAGGCATTGACGAGTTCTATAGCATCCCTGCTTCTGGAAGTGGCGTAGCCCAGGCTGCTGGGGACGAGAAGATTGTGGATTTGTTCGTATACGACGTGCTGCCACATAGCGTTGAAGAGTCAAACACGTTCGAGAATCTGATCACAACGCTCAATCTCAGCAAGAGATTCATCTCGTGGAGGATGCTGAGCAGGCAAATTATTAAATTGCATTCCATATCGAATCAATGCTTAATCAGATAATTCTCTTTTTTTTAATCTTTATCCCTAATACTAAAAATTAAGTTTTCATATTACTTCTACTCTTAGACGGCACGTCCAATTTCAATAAAGTTAGCTTGATGTGAAAAATAATAACGAATAGTCCAATACATACAAAACCATCGAGCGTTTTATTTGATTGTTTCGAATTTGTTATTATTTATTTTTTTAACGATTTTCTAAAATGTCTCGTTTATTCGTTTCTAAGGATATCTCATTCCTATAGTTGAATTTCGACAATTTCGTTATATTGAGATCATGATGCTAACTCCATGGAAGGTTTTGTATACAGTGTATTTATACTTGAGTTATTTTATATCCCAAAATTTACATTTCAACTTTAAAAAATAAAATATTAAAACGTGATCTTTTTTTTTAATTTCATAGTTCTTGACGATGATTCGTATGTTACCACTAGAGTTCCCTGTTGATTTGCCCACAAGAAGGCTTACCTGGGCATGACTGTCCGTTGGTTGGGCCCCACCACCAGACAGAGGCTGCATGAAGTGCTCGCGTATTTTTTTTAATTTTATAAACAACTTAGAACGCTTTTCTATTTTAGAATAACAACAGACAATGGCATTAACTTTGTGAAGGCCTTTGTCCAGTGTAGAGAAAAAGCTGACACCCCGCCAGACTTGTCAGTGGCTCAGGATATGAACGAAAACCCTGATATGATGCTGCTGTTCTGGCTTCCCTTTTGGCTGAAACGTGAATGGGTTTGACCAGGAATTTGACTATGAATCCCTGGCAGACTACTTGGTTGTTTCTGTGATGATGTCGACACGCTAGTTAACAATCCCATCAACCTGCCAGCACACGTGCCATGTACTTATTACATATTTAACCAGAGGCTGTACTGCATAGTGCAGTGTTCAAAGTGCCCTACACGGCTGCCATAGGCAAGACACGCGCTCCCTGGAACGTGCAGAAACGCAGTCCTGCTGCAACAGATAGTATTCATATACGTTGAAGTGGGAAAGAGGCTGGTTGTCCACGACACGACGAGGCGGAACTGCATCTATGACTGTGTTATTCTTAAAGACCATCCTGGAGACTAAGGGGGCGGCTTTCCCAACACTCATAGCCAAGCTCAAAGCCAACAGCTTCAACGACCAGAATGGTAGCTTGCTGAAGGAGTATGACTATGTAAGAGGTTATTAAATCAATAATAAAAATAAATTATAAAATTAATATTTGCATTTAAATGTTGTCATTTAGCATTTTTTTCTTTAGTAGTTTGTTCTTCTTCAAATTTTAATTTATAAAATTTACTAAATTACTAATAGCTGATACTCCATTACTATATTTCTAGGTCATGTCACCTATGGCTCAAACTGCGATGGTCTTCAGGTTCAATGACTTTAAGTCAAAAGACCTCATGTACCGCAACCCCTTGGTCAACGCACTTTCAGCAGGCATCGGCAAAAGGTTTCGGCGCCTCCTCCAGGATGATGAATGTCAGCTGGCTGCTGCCTTCCAACCCAAGTTTTGCCTTTTTTGGTTGGAGAAGTATGACAAAACACAAATCGCCAAGGTGAGTAAAAGCATGAAGAGTAAAGTCGAAGAGGATTTGAGGCAGCACATGGGCAAATTGAGCACCAATAGTGGAAGCAGCAACAACGAAGATGAGAAGTATGACTTTTTCACTGCCATCATCCAGAAAAAGGATAGCAGCAGGAGACACGAGTCAATCAAGGCCAAGTTACAGAACCTGGTCAAGACCTGACTGGAAACCAACTCCAAGGAGTTGCTGACAGATGCTGCTTTTTTGAGAGAACGAGTGTTGGTGGACTTGTTGATCAAGTTCGAGACAGCTATCCCATGCAATTCTGTAATAGAGCGTTTGTTCTCTATGGCCAAGGACATCTTGAGGGCCAGAAGTCATCCCTGAGTGATGAAAACTTTCAGATGCTACTTTTTATGAAGGGGAACATTGACAAATTTATAATGAGAAGAATATGGAAAAATAAATTGTCTCTATCGTCTATCGTGACATTTTTTTATTTCTTTAATGTGTTATTGTTTTTCTTTTTGTTTCATTCAGCTACTTTATCAATAATTTTTTCCTAGTTTAATACTAATATTTCGTTTCATTAGCATTTTCTGTTTTCACTTTTCTGTCCCTTATAATTTTGACACTTTTCATATTTTATAGTTTGGGCAGTTTTGAGGTGAGTTTAAAGCAAAAAAAGGTTTTCTGTGTAATTTTATAATACTAAAATAATAATTAATGTTAACTTCTGTTACATTTTTAACGGATTAACGATTAACGAAGTTAACGTTTTAGTTAACAGAATAACGGTAAACGAAGTTAACTTTTTATTAATTCTAACTACCTTTGTTGTTTAAGAATAATGCACATTTGTTCTTGCCATTGTATGTACATATTTCTGTATATGCATTAAAAGGAACAACAAATTTGCCAGTTTTCTGTTCGACTGTCTACTTTTCGACCAAATGTCTATTCGGTAAGATATCCATTCGGTGAAATATCTGTCGGGTATCTATCCGAAAGCTAACATAAATATGCATGCTTCTTCTCACAATGTACAATCTCATCCTCTACGGTATCCCCATAGCGACCTTAGTATTACAGTCTACAGTTTCACAGATGAAATCATCATACTCGATCAACACTCGAACTGTCTATAATCTATGAATATTCAGTTCTAGAACCATAAAAATGTTTCAACACACTTTAATCTGGCTGCAACTGAACCTGATCAATGTCTTCCAACAAAATTTAATTGCAACAGAACCTGACCACTCCTTTGTCATCTAACTTTGTCATCCAGCATCAAACAAAAGTCTACCTGCAGTACATTATTAAAACCCAACAGTGTTTGATTTCACTCTACACAGGAATGAGGTTCACAAAACAGATAAAGAATCCAATAAAAAAACAAGCCACAAAAAGATCTCCAAGAACTCACTAACACCTCATTCGGATAATGTAAGATGAGTCTGGTTTTAAGGCAGGTGGAGCACTGAATCAGTTGCTCTCTTACATGTCACGAATCGCCTAATTTGTGCTGCTGACGCTGGTCAGCCTTCCATTCTGGTACTTCTGGACCTATCGGCAACATTTAACACTGTTCTTCTTCACCATAACCAGTAATTTCTGTGTCTCTGGAACTGGCCTTGACTTATTTAGCTCATATCGTTAATTTCCTATTCAATCTACTCATTTTTAAAGTGATATATCTCACCCGTAGGGAAGTGCGATTTGGTATTCTCTAAAGGTTGAATCTTGAGCCACTTTTTTTTCGCGTCTATCTTTTTACTCTTTATATTTTATGCTTCATCTTGGCCTATCATTTTAATTCTATACTGATGACATACAAATCTATCTCCCTTTTTCTCCAGCTTCGTTTGCTGAAACTCTTAGAAACTTAGAAACTTAATGGTTCTCGGACAACTTTCTGAAACTCACCCATAAAAAAACAGGAGTATTAATGGTTCTCGGACAACTTTCTGAAACTCACCCATAAAAAAACAGGAGTATTAATGGTTGATCCTACAGCAAATGTGGTTCTTGCAAAACTATTGTTCCCTATGTTAAACTTAATGCATCCATCCTATACTCCCTTGCTCCCTTTTATGATAAAGTTAAAATCAGAATGTCGTGTTTGATATTTTTTTCTTAAAACTCATGTATATAATGCCTATAA
Source organism: Ceratothoa steindachneri (assembly GCA_963969495.1). Lineage (NCBI taxonomy): Eukaryota > Metazoa > Arthropoda > Malacostraca > Isopoda > Cymothoidae > Ceratothoa > Ceratothoa steindachneri. The sequence continues at coordinate 82,151,905 of OZ018322.1, forward strand.
ATCTTTTCTGCTTTCTCCGTAATCTCTTCCGCCGCATCCATTCACACTTTTACCACAGCTTTTCGATTACCATCCATGCCTCCGCCACCTCCCACCTTGATTAGTGCAACTTCCTTCTCGGTGGATCTCAAGCTTCCACTCTTCGACCTCTCCAACTGGTTCAAAACTTTGCAGGTCGTGTCCTTCTAAGTAGGGGACGTTTCTCCCGTGCATTTTTTCCCCATTGCGAACTGCACTGCCTTCCTATACAATAAGAATTGTTTTTAAGGTCCCTATGCCTACCTAGAAACCCTTACATCTTGCAACCCTTATAAATGTACTCACTGACCCTATCTCGTCCCTTGAAAATCCTGTCCCTAGTGATGTATAGGCAATCGTGCTTTCTTAATACTCATCTTATGAATGTGAAATGATTTGCCTGCTACGATAGGCCCATTGCCCATACACATATTGCCGCCTTCATGCTTGCATGAAGACCCAACTCTTCTCTAAGGCCTTTCCTTAGTTGATAGAGAGACACTCTGTGAAGGCTCATTGTATTGAAGAGCACTATACAAAAACTCACTATTATTATAATCCACCGTACCTTTACCAACGCCATTATGGTTTGGACACCTGATATCGCAACCATACAATACAACTTATTCTACAACAACATATACAAAACAAAGCAATAGGTTTTGCCACACGATGCGTTCCAAGCACCCCAATAAATCCTCTACACTCCTAAATAAAGGCAATACCAATAAAAACAACACCTTGCCCTCCGCAGAGCGGAATTTATAAATACCTACTAAAACTTAATACCATTGACACTCATCAAGTTGTTTTCCATCCTACGCCAAACTTACTCATGGCTCTTTTTCTTTTCGCACGTAAAAAAAAATCTGAAAGAAGCTTATATCTATTTAAGCTCCGAAAAATATGGGTGATGGAATCAAGGACAGCTCATTTTTTTGCAAATTTTTCTTGTTTTTTTAAATCCTATCAAGTCGATTGAGGCAAAGTTTATCCTCACGCGCTAAAAAAGCAATTTTCAACTTTATTTGAAAACTTAAACTATTTTATCTCGAATCACAACAAAAAGATTTCGTCCCATTCATTGCAAGGGAAGAATCAAACTATTTTCACTAAGTTAAAATTTTGCTCTATTTTCTATCATGAATTAATTCTATTTCAATTCTTCCGAATATCTTTACCGCTCTTAGTGTACGCATAGGAGCTAGTTACGCTGGCTACATCCTTTATGGGATAGTGCCAAGGACAAAGTGGTTGAGTCTGGCGAGTCGTGTTATTAAAGTCCATCTGAACTCACAACCGAGGACGATTAAGTTGAAATTATCATATTCTAGATTTTTTTTAAGCCGATGGGGACCTTTGTTATACTTCTCGAGGAATTGGAAGGCACCAATTCCATGACACGTAATAAAAGAAATTCAAATAGAAAACTCACAGGCAAAAGTATAGCGGCCTCCATCACAGCCTCTTCCCCTCCGCCATGCACAAATGAGAACGAAGCTTTCTCTCTGCGAATCTTTCCGGGCTTTTGCTCTGTTAGTGAGGTGCACTTCCTCTATCCTTGCTCTGGGATTGCTCCAAAGTTTTCCTACCGAAAAGTTCTTTCCAGGGTAAGGAGGATGACTCAATGTAAAATACTCAAGAGTCTAAATCTACTCGAGGCCAAGGTCCTCCTAAGGAGACACAGACTCCCCAAAACTCTAAGGAGGCTCCATAGGAGGCGAAAGGATTTACCACTTAATAGAAGGACCAGGTCGAGACTGGCGCGTCGGTCTTTGGGTCCCGTTCAAGAGGGGAGGAAAGACGACTAAGTTATTTTTTCATTTCTTGTGGGGGGTAGGAGCCCCTGCCGAGACTGCAGGTGACAAGACTAAGGTTGACACGCTGACCTCTTGGCACAATCTGGAGGAAAGGAAAAGACCCCAATTGCCAAACCGTGTGACAGGAAGGGGGGGAGACGAGCTTCTGTGAGGTCGGGGCCTCTCATCGAGAGGCTGCCGAGTGTGTTTAAGCTCGCCGGCTTCAAACAATTTCTGATTATCCGTGATGCTGATAGAAGCATGTTGTCTAGTGTATACTGCTCTATCAGCGTTGAGCCGTAGCTATATGTGTCGATAAGAGCAGAAGGTTTCAATTTGTCAGAGACAATCCTTCTGGTGAATTCTGCTGATCTTACCCAGGTGGAAATATTGTGCGCTCTTCGGACGCTAGATGATTCAATTGTGCAGGTAACACGGCACTTTACCATGAACTTCGTGAGAGAAATAGTGTATGGATGAGAAAACCTGACTACTCCATTGAAGACATCACATAAAATCTAGACGAATAGCAGGAGGGGTCAAGGTTAAGCATATAATAAGCAAACAAAAAGAAGCCTCGAAACCTCCGTCTACACTCTTTGTCATGTTCGACGGAGACAGTCTGCCTGGGTTGATACAAGCCGATAGGTATTGCTACCGTATTAAGGCATTCGTGCCATTACCGTGTATGTGATACCTATTGCCACTACTTCACCCAAACAACCAGGACTTGTTGACGTGTTAAGTTGGGTCACCCATAAATCTATGCTAATTGCTATAAAGTCGTACATAAAAATGTTTCAACGTAAGGCCAATTATGCGCATTGTTGTGGGCCGCACCCTGCTTCCTCGAAGCATAGCAATTCGCATTGTTTATCAAAGGAGGGGGTTCTCATTATCCGTGCTACGTATAGAATTTCGTTTGAGAAGCTAAGAACTTAGTTCTATCACGGTATGTGGTACCAGGCACTTCCTACGCCTCTCAAATTAAGAAAGAAACCTCCGTTTCTGGGAATTCTTGAGTTTGGAGCACAGTACCACTCACATCTTGTCGGAACTTCTTTGGGTTCAACTTCCTTCCTCAGGTGCCATCCAGGTACAGCTGGAAGGTTAAATGACGCTGTCCCTATTCCTGCGCGTACAGCTCCACCCCCACCCCCCGCATGACCTCTTCTCCACGTAGTCTCTCATCTTGCGCAAGGGAATACCGAAGAAAGTGGTAATGGTCATCGTCTAGGACACTTCGAAGAATGACCCACAAAATAGGGCAGGATTAAGCGACCGTCGGTTGACTTGTCTTTCTCTGAGCCTGGAGGGGGCACTTTGAAGAAATTTTCCCTTCAAAAGACAAGGGTATCTCGGTTAAAAGCGTATTCGCTCCAACCTAAGGATTCGAGGGAGGATGAATGAAAGGTTCTAACACCAAACCAGTTTTCAACTAGCAAGTCTACAAATACAGCAGCTCCTTCTGCGCATTCGATGGCCAAAATCGCTCTAAAGATTTCTTCCAAGAAACCTAAGGAGATACCTGTGAGGGCTTTCACTGAAAAAATGACCTCCCACATTTCCTTCTAACTAAACCTGGAGAGCATTTTCCTTCAATGAAATTTCCATGGACTTCGAGCTAATAGGAAAGAGCTACAGGGGCGCATCTCCTTACGTTTCTCCTTAGTGTTCTGCCTTTCGGAGAGTATGTTGGCTCTCAGGAAATATAAAGAGTGTAAAGATATGCAACAGCACTACTATAAGATGGGAACCTGACAAGTGTAGGCACACTTTACACCACATATGAACTCTACGTTCTCTCCTTGGCTTTAAATACCTCGTTAGAGGCAATAGCGGTCCAGTGCAGCTATACCTAGATAGCAGTTATTCTGTCGTTTCTATCTTCATTCCACCATCAGCTGATCTCGATGTAGCGGATTAAATTTAGGTGGTAACATGATTGTTTTTGTGCCCTTTCTCGTCCTCTGAGACATTAAAGATAGGCACCCCTTCCGAAGGGGACTATACCTTCAATTCTCTGATCTGATAATGAGGAAAGAGAGTGTGATGCAGGGACCTGTCCTCAATGTCACTCTGTTAGCCGTGAGCATCAACGGTATCACCTTTGTGGTGCCAGAAGAGAGTTTCGCTACGCTCTACGTAGACGGCCTTTTGATATCTTTTATTGCGGCTCAGAGACCAACTTTCTACGGTGAAATCCAACAGGCTCTGAATCACAAACCTAGCTTTGCCGAAGCCTATATTTTTACTCTTCTTCCTGCCAACATCTAGGGTTTCATCCCAACCCAAACCTGTCCCTAAATGAAGTTTGCCTGAATGTGGTAGAGTCAAATTCATTTACTAGTGTGGCTTGCAACTGACGTCTCAACTCCGATGATACATTCGCGCCATATATATTTTCTTCCCCCAAAAAGTGTTCAGAACTAGTAACTACATTTGATAATGCGTTTCAGTGACTCAGTTTGTAACGACTGTTTGGTATTCCATAATATTCGTGAAATGTCCCAGTGTGCGGGAGCTTCGCGCGCGTAACCAATAAAGTAATGCTGTTTTTCCTTTGTACTCGAGACAGATTCGTTGTTTTTAATTTTTATCTTTGCCAAAGTAGCCAAGTGAAATGCTTATTTATTATTTCGTCTTCATTATCCTTAAAAGCAGCAGTTAGATGGGTGGGTTAGAATAAAATATTTTTTTACTAGTTGCTTCTTTTTATTCTAGATGTTCTTTTTTCCTAATTCTTTGTCGTAGAATGACTCCCGACGATATACCATATATCACTATTCGTTGAGGGAACTTCCTTAATTATCTTTAGAGTGCGTTAATGTCTGGCGGCCGATATTATGTATCTTCGATATGCTTAAGAAGTTGAACTGAGCTCAAGGATAATAATATTGCTATCATTAATAAAATAGAGTTTTATTAATAATAACTATCAACAAACAAAAGACGGAAAATATTGACATAAACAGAGAATGGAAAGAGGCGTGAGGGCTCAGGCTAATCCGAGGATTTAAAAGATTTAAAAAGGTAAAACAAATATAGAGTTAAAGAGATGGGATGGTTCGATAAACCATTTAAAGCACAGGATAGAATTGACAAAAGGTTTAAGTACTCAAAGGTGACGTTTGGCTTACGTAATTTTAAACTAGTGGTGCAGTGGAAGGTGGCGCGAAGGAATTTTCGGTCCGATGGCGAGTTCCAGCCGAAGGGGAGGGAATAAAAGGATCCTGACGTGGCGTCTTAGGAATGAAAACCGTTTCTCGATGAACGGCTGGAAGAACAATGGCTGTTCTACGTTGTTCTCTTCTGAACAAAGGGAGGGTGAGAACCGTCTCTTGTCTACGGGCTCAAGAACAATGGCTGTTCTAATGTTGTTCTCCTCTGAACAACAGGGGGAGGGGAGAACCGTCTCTTGTCTACGGGCTCAAGAACAATGGCTGTTCTAATGTTGTTCTCCTCTGAACAACAAGGGGGAAGGGTGAGAACCGTTTCTTAGCGAAGGACTCAAAAGAACAATGGCTGTTCTAATGTTGTTCAACTCTGAACAACAAGGGGGAAGGGTGAGAACCGTTTCTTAGCGAAGGACTCAAAAGAACAATGGCTGTTCTACGTTGTTCTCTTCTTAACACGAGGGAGAAGGGTGAGAACCATTTCTTGGCGAAGGGGTCAAAAGAACAATGGCTGTTCTACGTTGTTTTCTTCTGAACACGAGGGGGGAGCCTTAGGGACTTGGCGTCACGAAAGGCTCGAACCTTTGGCACTCAAGGGATATTGTCCTCCTTCTGGACAAGTGATGGTGAATCTCGAGGTCGAGGTCCCTTGGCGCACAAAGGGAGAGAGGGTCGTGGTGATGTTTCGCGACGAAAATCTGGATCTCCAATCTGATCTTAGTGGTAAAGTTTCCATCTAAATAGTCGAGACACTCCCTTGGCGTGGGGGACAATGGAGTGGGGGCTTCGAGGGAATGCACAGCCGAGCCTGTGAACAATGCCTTATCTGCCCATAAGCCTAACTCAATCTGGCGAGGTCGGCGTATGGGGGCGAACGGGGGGACGATAACCTCCTTGTTTAAACATTGACATCCAGTGGCTGTGATGAGGCGCCAAGCTTCGAAACGAAGATGCACGTGAGCCCATCGTGGTTTTAAATAATACGTAATAGGAGTTTAAATTAACGCAGCTTCAACTCGTTCTATCACACCCCTCCATTCTGGGGGAAGTTGTCACTTCGAAAAAAAAGAGAGAAGGGACAACAAAAGAGCTCCGCTGTGGGGAACTCGTTTTCTTGTACTAGCCGTACCTTCCTGCACCTAACTAGTATTACCTCAATACATATGATTATTTTGATCTTTAGATTACAGGGCAAAATAACCTTTAATACAACTTAATCAAAGAAAAAAAAGGGCATGGAACAATGAAATGATATAAAATTAGTACATATGGGACAAAATAATTTATACGTAAATTAATGGGTACATATATATATACATACAAAAAAAAATAGACATTGAGCGTTACAAAATTCATACATATACATTAATTAATTATATTACAAGAGAATCTTAATTTAAGTCGTACAAGACGGTATATACCTACATGGAGATACTAATCCTATGAATACACTTACTCTAGGCTATTCGGTAACGCATTCCTACTGAGTGCGTCAGCGACCTGGTTATCGGAACCTTTTATATAATTTATTTTAAACTGATACTCTTGCAAAAGTAGACTCCAGCACATGATGCAGCCGTTGGAGTGTCGCACATTCCTAATATAGGCTAACGGACGGTGGTCGGTTCCTATCTGAAATTCTTTACCTATCAAGTACATCTTGAATTTGTCTATGACCCAGATAATTGATAGAGCTTCCTTTTCTATAGTGGCATATCTCTTTTCGCGTGGTAATAATTGACGACTAGCATATGCAACTGGATGACTCGTTCCGTCATCCACGTATTGAAGGAGTACACCTCCAATGCCCTCGTTGCTCACGTCTTTCTTAATCCCAAAGGGTTTTCCGGGTTGAACACTTTAAAATGGGGGCAGAAATGAACATACTCTTGAGCTGATTAAAATGGGAAACAGCGACATCATTCCAACGTAAACGATCAGGGAAATTCTTTTTTTGAAGGGGGCTGAGGGGGGCCGAAATTGCAGCGAAATTCGGAACAAATAGCTGATAGTGAGAAGCTGATCCTAGGAACGATCTTAATTGCTTCTTTGTAATCGGAAGGGGCATGTCGGCGATTGCCTTAATCTTTTTCTCTTGGGGACCTAACTTGCTTTTTCCTATTTTGAAACCCAAATATTTTATGGTTTCGTGGGCAAAATGGCATTTGGGGGGGCCAATGGTGAGGCCATTTTCGCGCAGTCGCTCGAAAAGAGCTAATAGGGTGGTTAAATGGTGACTCCATTCAAATAGCTCTTGTAGCTGACTCTTCTGACGTGGTGTCAGCTGCGCGTCACTATCCAGGTCAAAGGGTTCCAAAGACTCGCCTGGTAGGGAAGGAGGAGGGAAATCGGCATCCGGTTGGGTGCACACTATCTGTATTACATTAAGGGACTCAGCGGGGTAAGCTTCTTCAAGCGCCGATGCTTCGTCCAGTTCTACGAAGGTATCTCCATGGGCGCGTTGGGGGTTCTTTTTTTCTTGGGGTCCACGGACAGTCTCCGTGTCCTTGTCTTGGGCCTTATCACCTAAGGGTGTTAGTGATTCACACTCCTTTTGTGCCGCCTTAAAGTCCTGGTTAGGGGTCTCCGAGAAATCGGACGGTATCGGGGTTCTGATGGGGACGGGCTCCTGGGCTTCTTTCTTAGCTCGGCCTCGAGGAAGGGCGGCCTGAGGCACAGGGTCAGGACTTACTTGGGGGCTCTGTCCTATAAGTACGGAACAGAATTGTATGGGTGCTATAATGACTTCAGCCCAGCCATCATAATATTGACACTGCAGGTAACATCTAACGACGGGGAATCGGTTCACCCGCCCAAGGTGGTCATGTACCACCGCAAATTTGTCGTGGTCAGAGGCCACTGGGAGGAGTTCGTCGCACACGAGGAAACACGTACATCCTGTGTCCCTGACGAGAGTCGATACTCGGCAGCCGTCCACGCTGCCCTCCTCATATTTCAAAGTTCCCGATGAACTTTTATCAAAAATCAACTTTACCTGGTGGCCTGACGGAGGGAGAGAAGTTTCTGCTTGGGTCTGTACCTCCGGGGAAGCCAGGGTTGTATTAATCTGGTGAACTTGGTGGGCTGGTCCGCTTTTAAGCCTAGAATTTTGGGGGGCAATTCCAGCTCATGTGGTTTTCTACACCACAGGTGAAGCATATGATTGGTCGCTTCGGGAAGAGAGATGGAGGAGAAATCTTAACGGGAGGTTTGGAGTCCCGTTGTTGGTTTTGGGGAATGAAGTTTTGGGGTTTTACGGGGCTCGGAAACTTTGTCAGCTTTCCTGGGAAGGATGGCGAATCCTTCCTTCTTTCTTCTCGTTGGATTTCTCTTTCTCGTTCTTCTCGTTGTATTTTTCTTTCTCGTTCTTTTCTTTGTACTTCTCTTTCTTCTCGTTGGATTTCTCTTTCTCGTTCTTTTCTTTGCTCCTCTTGAATGTACTCAATTAGTTCTTTTCGAGAAAGTCCCAAGGACTCTCCTTGCGCTTTAAAGATTTCGAACTGAGTCATCTTTGCACTTGGGGGCGCACTAGTCAACCAACTAAAATTCCTTGCAAAAAGAATTATGCCTCTATAGAATTAGCCTACCTAAATATGGGCACTGACCTATTCGTACTTGGTTTCTCGATCTAAATAACCAATGACTAAAATCACAAAAAAAAACACAAACAAATTATTATACAGTTCCTTGAGCTACTCCAGCTTCTTAAGTTTAAAAAAAAAGGGATAGCAATCGTTAAAACAAAAGGGAACTACTATACTCTATTATTGTAACGAATAACACTATGCTTTACTCGACTGAGACCAGTTTTTGCAAAGATATAGCGTTAAACCTTACACACCTGATACCAAATTTAAATAGTATATATATATATATATATATATATATATATATATATATATATATATATATATATATATATATATATGTCGTAGAATGACTCCCGACGATATACCATATATCACTATTCGTTGAGGGAACTTCCTTAATTATCTTTAGAGTGCGTTAATGTCTGGCGGCCGATATTATGTATCTTCGATATGCTTAAGAAGTGGAACTGAGCTCAAGGATAATAATATTGCTATCATTAATAAAATAGAGTTTTATTAATAATAACTATCAACAAACACAAGACGGAAAATATTGACATAAACAGAGAATGGAAAGGGTCGTGAGGGCTCAGGCTAATCCGAGGATTTAAAGGATTTAAAAAGGTAAAACAAATATAGAGTTAAAGAGATGGGATGGTTCGATAAACCATTTAAAGCACAGGATAGAATTGACAACAGGTTTAAGTACTCAAAGGTGACGTTTGGCTTACGTAATTTTACACTAGTGGTGCAGTGGAAGGTGGCGCGAAGGAATTTTTGGTCCGCTGGCGAGTTCCAGCCGAAGGAGGGGGGGGAATAAAAGGATCCTGACGTGGCGTCTTGGGAATGAGAACCGTTTCTCGAAGAACGGCTGGAAGAACAATGGCTGTTCTACGTTGTTCTCTTCTGAACAAAGTGGGGGTGAGAACCGTCTCTTGTCTACGGGCTCAAGAACAATGGCTGTTCTAATGTTGTTCTCCTCTGAACAACAGGGGGGGTGAGAACCGTCTCTTGTCTACGGGCTCAAGAACAATGGCTGTTCTCCTCTGAACAACAAGGGGGAAGGGTGAGAACCGTTTCTTGGCGAAGGACTCAAAAGAACAATGGCTGTTCTACGTTGTTCTCTTCTGAACACGAGGGGGAAGGGTGAGAACCGTTTCTTGGCGAAGAACTCAAAAGAACAATGGCTGTTCTACGTTGTTCTCTTCTGAACACGAGGGGGAAGGGTGAGAACCGTTTCTTGGCGAAGGGCTCAAAAGAACAATGGCTGTTCTACGTTGTTCTCTTCTGAACACGAGGGGGAAGCCTTAGGGACTTGGCGTCACGAAAGGCTCGAACCTTTAACACTCAAGGGATATTGTCCTCCTTCTGGACAAGTGATGGTGAATCTGGAGGTCGAGGTCCCTTGGTGCACAAAGGGAGAGAGGGTCGTGGTGATGTTTCGCGACGAAAATCTGGATCTCCAATCTGATCTTAGTGGTAAAGTTTCCATCTAAATAGCCGAGACACTCCCTTGGCGTGGGGGACAATGGAGTGGGGGCTTCGAGGGAATGCACAGCCGAGCCTGTGAACAATGCCTTATCTGCCCATAAGCCTAACTCAATCTGGCGAGGTCGGCGTATGGGGGCGAACGGGGGAACGATAACCTCCTTGTTTAAACATTGACATCCAGTGGCTGTGATAAGGCGCCAAGCTTCGAAACGAAGATGCACGTGAGCCCATCGTGGTTTTAAATAATAAGTGATAGGAGTTGAAATTAAGGCAGCTTCAACTCGTTCTATCAGAATTCTTCATCAGTATCTCTCTTTTTTTTATTTATTCAGCACTGATCGAAATTGCTTTGATTGTTACGTTTTTCTTCTGGACCAAAATAATATTAAATTGTCAAGGAATTAATGAATTTTTGAAAAGAAAGTAAAATAACTATTAAAAGCAAAAAAAATGTACTCAGTAGTTTGCTTCATTATTTTATTTTCAATGGCCTTCCAACTATTAACTAAGCAGTAGATACATTTCTTGAAGAATTCATTTGTTTTGATGAAATAGATGAATTGATATCCTTTTCAACTTCCTTCATCTGAGAGTTAACAAACTATTCCTCGTAAATAAATGGTTATCAGATGCTGTAAGGTTCTGTGAATATAGGTATGAGGACTAGCTGCCTAACCTAACATATTTATTTTATCTTGGGTCAAACGTGGCGCGTGAGGGCGTGCATCGTCTTGAAGTCGAACACACCCTTTCGGTCGACCAGTGAAGGGTATTTTTGTTTAAGGATTCATTTAAACGTTAAAAGTGTTGAACATATAAATCTCCAATAACTGGGGTTTTTTTATTATTTAGGGGCTTATAATCTATAACTCATTTCATTTCACATAAATGATCGATTGGTTTCATGTAAGTTAATTCTGTTCGAACCAATCCTTGCTAATTTGCGCCCGAGAACATGATGAATTATGCTCCTGCAATAGCTTATCGTACTTGAGGAAAATGAGGTCAGTGATTGGATGCAAATGATCCCCAAGCAGTAGAACGTAGCGATCAGCGCTAAATGAGGCGTTTAAGTGGATAAACTGACCCACCCATGGCATGTGAACACACTATACACCAGTATGGAGCCACCACCTCCACGCTGCCTTGTTGACAATTGAGATTCATGGCATCATGGGGTCTGCCCCACACCCGAGCTCTACCATCAGCCTTAAATAACTGAAACCGTGACTCATCGGACCACGTCACATGTTGCCAGTCATCCAGGGTCCAATTGGTGACTTCATGAGCCCAAGTTAGGCGCTGTACCCAGTGTCCTGGTGTTAACAGGGGAACCTTGGTGGGACTTTCTGCTCCCAACTCCCATTGAAAGTAAAAAAATCTTCAACTGACCTAATATATATATATATATATATATATATATATATATATATATATATATATATATATATATATATATATATATATAGATAGATATATATATATATATATATATATATATATATATATATATATATATATATATATATATATATATATATATTCTCTATTCTCTTGCAACTTTTAACTTTTCTAAATATGTTGCTAAATTGCTCTCTGGGTTAGCCATAGGTCAATACACCATAAAAAACAGCTATTCTTTTGTTAATGAATTATTGTCACACAATTTTGCACCCTCAAAAGTCCTAGTCAGTTACGATGTATCCTCACTATTTACAAATGTTCCTGTTAATGAAACAATTGATATTATTTTAAATCTAATTTTCAACAAAACAGGCACCTTTCACAATTTCTCTCGTCAAAATTTCAAGACTATTTTAGAAATGATTTTTAATGAGAATTATTTTTTATTTAATAACAAGGTTTACCAACAGATAGATGGAGTAGGAATGGGTTCACCAATAGCTTCAATATCAGTTAATATTTTCATGATTCATCTTGAAAACAACTTTATATGAAACATTGCCCTTTAGGTTTCAAACCCATATTTTATCGTAGGTGTGTGGACGACTCCTTTGCTATTTTCAATAATATTGAACATGCCCAACATTTTTTTAATTTTATAAACTCTAATCATCACAACATTAAATACACCATTGAATTAGAGACTAACTATCATCTTCCTTTTCTAGACGTCATTATAGAAAAAACCGACAAACTAACTACCTCAATATACAAAAAGCCTACCTTTAGTGGCCTAGGAATCAATTTTTTCCGCCATTGTAACTTGTCACATAAACTCAGTGCCATAAAATCTCTAATATATATATATACCTACAGAGTCTTAACCTGATTATTTTTAATATTCTTTAACTATATTAGATTAATTTATATTTTAGAACCTGAAGATGGGTGATACGCCCGAAACGTTGTTCTGTAAATAAATCACATGTACCTCAGCCTCCTATGTGTCCTTACCTTCACCGTGAAATTGAAGATTAGACTGGTCAGCAGGAACTCATATGACCTAATATATATATATATATATATATATATATATATATATATATATATATATATATATATATATATATATATATATATATCTGTCTTACAATCTATTTTATGTTTTCTGATGGGGAATACTCTTTATTGCTCAATGAATTACCGGTTCTATAGCTTAAGCCCATGTGAGAACAGTATCTTGCCTGGAGAGAACGTACCGTGCTTCCTATATAGGTCCCCTCCTTACAGCTAGGGTAATTAAATTTATATACTATGCACGAGCTCAACGGCAGCGGAATACCATCCTTTATTCTGAAAGAATCACCAATATTTTTGTTATTGATGAAAATAAGTTTAAAATTTAATTGACAGTCAAATTTCCTTAAAATGAGCAATAAAGAGTATTCCCCCATTAGAAACATGCAATAGATTTTAAGACAGATATATCCTTAAGTGATGTTTCTGTATTAAAATTTTATATATTTATATATATAAATATATATATATATATATATATATATATATATATATATATATATATATATATATATATATATATATATAGATAGATATATATATATATATATATATATATATATATATATATATATATATATATATATATATATATATACATGGAATTTACACAATAGATGTATATTAATGCAAAGTTAAAAGTTCTCTGCACAAAAAGGCGTGAAAGAGAATTGATATTTAGTAAAATTGAAATTACTGAAAACAGGGGTGAAAAAGCATTCGGACAGAAATATAAACCTAAAAGAACATGTGAGACATATTAGCTGTAACGGTGCACAGAAGCTTCTAGAGGGTTCTAAAACTGCGTACAGCAGTCATCAAGAAAAATTGTAATGCCATTCAGGAACCGACGTTCCCTTAGTGAAACCGTTATCATGGCGAAGAATAGAGAACTTTCCAATGACCAGAATAAGGTGATCTTGAAGCTCTATACTGATAGGCTGTGCTACCGAAAGATATCCGTGTTGCTGAAAATACCCTTCAGTACCATTGGATCTGTCATTCTGACGTGGAAAAAGGTAGGAACCATCGACAACCTTCAACGTTCAGGTGTTCATCGGAAAAATCCCCAAAAGCTTCTCGTGTAATATTCAGGAAGGGTAGAGCTGCCCCTATGATTACCTGTAAGGAAATTCAACATGAACTACTGGTGGCAGGAACGTGGGTCACAAAGCGAACCATCAGTAATGAACTGAACCGGCATGATTTTAAGTCTCGTAGGACAAGGAAGACACCTCTGCTGCTGAAGAGACAGAGATCTGTAAGGTTGAAATTCGCACGTGGCCATGTGGAAAAACCTGCTGAGTTCTGGGAAAATGTCCTGTGGTCAGACGAGACACAAATAGAATTGTTTGGCCGTAATGATGGCCGTTCTGTCTGAAGGAAAGACGGCAGTACCTAAAAACCTCAGAACACCATCCCTACCGTAAAGTGTGAGGAAGGTAGCATCAGAGTGTGGGCGTGTTTCTTATCTAACGGTACCGGCAATATCCACATCATAGATGGGACTATGAATTCGGCAATCTACAAACTCATTTTAGAAGAACATCTGTTTGTTTCTGTAGAGAAGCTTGGACATGGAGTGGGATGGATTTTTTAACAAGATAATAATCTAAAGCATTCTGCGAAAGCTACTCGCGAATATTTCCGTAAAAACAATCTAAACATTCTAGAGTGACCTAGTTAGTCGCTCGATTTGAACCCAATAAAGAAGTTGTGGTGAACATTAAAGATCAAGACTCATTTGAGAGGTCTCAAAAACATTAAAGAATTGGAGGTGATTTGCAAAGAAAGAATGAGCTGAAATACCAAAGGAATGTTGCAGCGTACAATGAAGAACTACAGGAAACGATGATGGCAGTGAAAGCCAACAACGGCTCCGCAACTAAGTATTAACCACCAAATCACGATTTGTACGAATACTTTTTTACTCCTGTTTTAATTAATTTCGAGTTTACAGAATAAAAATTCTTTTTCAGGCATTTTCGTGCACAGAATTTGTAAATTTACATTAATATACATCTATTGTGTAAATTTCATGAAATTGGATGGGTCGGAAGTCTATTAAAATTGAATTTTGGAGGTGTACGAATACTTATTTCAACGCACTGTATATATATATATATATATATATATATATATATATATATATATATATATATATATATAAATTCACAAAGTTGTCCGTGAGATGGGTAACACTGGTCTGCATTTTGGATTTTTTAAATTTTATTCATGGATGTGGGTTGCTGATTTTAAATATCTAAACCCTTTTTTTCTATCACGTAAGGATTTTGAATAAAATACAAATTAATGATAACAATAAATGTGCATTTTTAATATATTGTTACTTATTTAAAATTAATAAGTAATGATGGAAAAGCACATTATTTTAGTTTTACGAACATATGTATATCGAATCAACATAAAATAAATCACGGTTATCATGAAATGAATCAAAATCATCAACATCAAATCAAATGAATGTAAAAAAAATAAAATTCTCATGGTTAGCTTACATACCGATTCAAAGGAAGGCGTACCGCTGTGATTTCCGCTTGTGCTGTGCATCGGGACCATCACGTTTCAATGACCAGCAGTAATCCGCCATCATGCTGACATTCCATTTGGCCTGGTATCGAGTTTCCATGGTGCAAATATCCTGATGGAAACGCTCTCCTTGTTACTCACTATAGTTCCCACAATTCGTGGGAAAATAGTCAAGATGTGAGTGCAAAAAGTGCATCTTCACACTCATTCTAGACGCAAATTGCTGGAAACTTGAAATCAGATCTTGGATCATTTTTTCATATTCTGGGGAGCGGGTGTTTCTCAAGAAGGTATGGACAATCTCCTTGAAGGAAAACCAGGCATTCACCTCGACACCTCTTAATGCTTCCTCAAAATACTTGTCTTTCATCAATCGCGAATCTGAAGGCGAATAAAGATTCCTGCCTTTAGCTTGCCTTCACTTACACGAGGAAACTTTGACTACAGGTACTTGAAAGCAGCTCCATTCTTGTTCAAGGCCTTCACAATTTTTTTCATAAACCCTAATTTGATGCGGAGTGGTGGTAGCAGAATTTTCTCAGGGTCAACTAGTGGCATAGCTTTCACGTCATGATTTCCGGGTAAAAAGCTGATTCTTGGTGGCCAGTCCTCTTTTTCATAGTGCTGGCTATCAGCTCTACTATTCCAGAGACACAAAAAACAGGGGAACTTCTATCCCCCTTGAAAACCTAGTAGGAGAGCAATAACTTTTAAATCACCACAAATGAGAAAATTGTGCTGATGGTACTTAATGGCAGTTATTAGTGTTTACAAATTTTCGTAGGTTTCGAACATTTGGATGCTATAGCCAATTGGCTCCGATGCAGCTGTGTTGCCATTGTAGAGAAGAACAGCCTTTAAACTTCTGTTAGAAGAATCAATGAATCGCCTCCATTCATCTACTTTGTACGGCATCTCCATGTGTTCGATAAGGTCAGAAATATCTGAACAGAAAGCTAAAGAATCCTCTTTCTTAAAGAACTGAATTAATTCCGCTTCACGATGACGGTACTAAGCGAATGCTGTTCCAGAAGCTAGAAGCCTGTGTTTCTTCAGTCTAGAGCCAAGTAACTGTGCACTTTCTCTTGGAAGGTTAAGGCCTCGCACCAGGTCGTTGAGCTCAGCTTGGTTAAAGAGTTTGGGATCGTTATTTGTTGTGGTTCATAGTTTACTTCCATCTGATTAGTATCACTAGTATCGGACTCTGATGAGATTTCCTATATCTCAGGTGGCACAGGCACAGGTGTATCATCTGAGTGTGGAACAGGCCTTATTGCTGAAGGAATATTTGGGTATATTATGCGATCTTTAGTCTTCTTTTTGAATCCAGCCACTTTAGTCATACAAAAGTAGCAGTAATCATGGTGATTCTTCTGCTCTCGCCCTACCATTGGTACTCCAAAGGGCATACATACATTTAAGTTTTCCAACTGACCACATTTGGATCTTTGTGTGGGGCAAATGGCTTGTCTTGGTCTCCTAATCTGCAGCCAAAATAAGCTAAATAACAACCCTTCAACAAAGGAGTAATATTGCTCCAGGAATCTAAAGGGGTGAATTGCCCGCAGACATAGCAAAATATGTCTGCTAAATTTACACAGGCTCTAGACATATTCACAAGCTAAAAATAAAGAAAAATATATTATATATATATGTATATATATATATTATATAAATATATATATATATATATATATATATATATATATATATATATATATATATATATATATATATATATATTTACTTATGCTATACGAAAAGAGAAAAGTAACGTTTTCGTATAACTCGACAACGTGATGTGATAGAGATGAATAAAAAACAAAATAAATCACTATTTTTCATATATATTTTGAAAAGGATATCACATAGTCAATAAAAAAAAATCATGCAGCCCAGTGTAATGAATACAATTTAACGCAGGAAAAAATGAAAAGTCGCTTCCGAGTACTTTCGAAATTTATTGTTTGATATCCTTGATAAGGAACTGAATAATAAATTTCGAAAGTACTGGACATTTTATTCATATATATATATATATATATATATATATATATATATATATATATATATATATATATATATATATATATATATATATATATATAAATATATATATATATATATATTAATATATATATATATAAATATATATATATATATATATATATATATATATATATATATATATAAATATATATATATATATTAATATATATATATATATAAATATATATATATATATATATATATATATATATATATATATATATATATATATATATATATATATATCCCGTTTTATCCTACTGCTTGGCAAAGGCCTCTAAGAAGCTTCCACCGTTCGAGTTCGATGGAACGAGTCTTCCATTAAACCAATTTCTTCCCTTCACTTTCCTCCCGAGGTCGTGTTTTGGGTCTCTTTATGTATGTATTAACGCGCCCAATTTGGGATTTCTTTTCACCATTTTCTTTCGTTCCTTCTAGCAAGAACCTTTTTCATATGCCTGTCACCTTTTTGTTATTTTTATCTTATCAAAGTAATTCTTTTAAAGTACTTTGTTGTTTTATTTCCAAATTTTAATCACTAAATTTAAGACTGGTAAGATGCATTGATTATATAACTCGCGTTTAAGCAAAGAGGAACGTCGCTTCAAAAGTGGTCTCTAAGCTTTTTATCTTCCGTTCTCCAGCCTTATTTTATTTATCTTTGGTTTACTATTCTTCTAGTTGCTCTAAACTTTGACCAGCAATCCTAATTGTTCCATCATCAAAAAAAACTATTGATGTATGGGAGTTATTACATGAAAGAAGTAAGGTTTCCTCCTGCTATTTTTACTTCTCATTATACACGCTTATTTTCCTTGGCTACTATAAATTTTCCTAACGTTTGACTATCGTGTCATTGTTCTTCAATCTTTGCATGGAAGTACCGAAAACCATTTTTAACGGATCATATATGTATATGGTGAGTACTTGCCATGAATATCAAAAACTATATTCCGTACGGATACTGAATATCAATTCCCTAACTCAGCTTAACGGATTTTAAGTTTCGAACAGATTTTAAAGTTTTTCTTTTATATATTTTAAGCTATTTTCAGAATATTTGAGGCAGCTGTGAATGAAGCCTCATAACATGTTTTTATGGGGAAAGTTTTGGCTAACATGATTCGTACTCTGTCGATAAAAAGAAAAATAGCTGCAATTCAGCCCAAACTAAACTAATATCTCATTTACTTTTCCGCTGCCACCTCATTGTATGCGGTTTATATGTAATTTTAGAAGGTAAGAGATGTTTTTAAGCAAACTTTCAGATCTAATTGAAAAGGTCTATTTTAGCGAATGTTATAAATAAATAAAAGGAGAGAAAACTTCATTGCAATAAATCCTCATATATTCGCTTTTCTTCTTTCCTTTCACGACAATCAATTTATTTTCGCCTTTAAGGCTCAGGGGAGAAGTTATCCAAGTCTATAAGGTACGGCATGGTTTTGATAACTTGAGAGGGGATTCTTTTTTAGAGTTGGACGTGTGCGAAAGAACTAGAAGTCACGGTTATAAATTGAAAAAGAGACAATTATAGCTAAGAATCACCTTATACATAATGTGGTTAATGTCTGGAATCGTTTGTCATTTAACTTCGGCGAGTCACCATCTACATATAAATACATTTAAAAATCCCTTGAATTCCCATTTTAAATATTTAGAAATATTCTGAAGAAGGCCCAGCCTAGAAATGGAGCAAGGCAGTGGCGGATCCTGGGGGGAGACGAACCTGAATTTCTCCCTCTCAGTAGTTTAAGAGAAGGGCATTGATCATTAATAATGTTAATCTTACACAGAATTTATAATAAATAACATCTCACACAGGTCACTAACTCTTTCAGATCCGATTTTTTTCACATATCAGAAAATTATGAATTGTGGTTTATTGTAGTTTTTGGACGTCTGCTAATTTATAATACTGAATTTAATTATTTTTTTAGATTTAACTGTTATTTAGACATGGATCATATAAGGTACATTTGATCTCAACAGTTTAAGAAATTGTTTTCTATATATTTTCTATATTATTACATAACTCTTTCTGAATAACAGAATACAAGTATGGCTTTGAAAAATATATAAACATAAATCGGTCTGAAATTTGGAAAGGGGGGCTTCAACCCCCTTTCACCTCTCTGGATCCGCGCCTGGACCAAGAGCTTTTGATGCCTCCGTTCTCTTATAATTTTTCAGACGAACCTTTCTTATCGTCATTAATTGAAGAACTCCCAAAAGAAGAGATTTATTGAGGTGAAGCTGCTCACAAGAAAAGTACCAAAAAAGCTTTAAAAAAAGACACTTTCTTGGATTTACAACTGAGTGATGAGCAATAAAGAAAATATCGTCGCTTTGTTATAATTTTCTAATTTCTTTTAACGCCTAAGAGGTTAATCTCTTCTCTAGTTAGAAACTAAAAATGAGGTGAACGGAAAATATTTGATGGCACGATTTGATGAACATTTCGCGAGTTTCAAAGTATATTTAGTGGATGCCCTAATTTTTGTACTTCTTATAGAAATTAAGTTCAATATTTGGAAACAAAAATAAACATAATGTTAAAAAAATTCGAACTGCTCTTTTGTTTCAGGAGTAATCCATTAATGGAAGAATGGCCCAGAAGCGACATCTTCCATTATTTTAGCAAGGAAACCTAATGGAATCGTCGCAAAATTTTAAAAGGAGAACTTTTCGGAAATCTTGGACTGAGCTGCAATTGATTCCGAATCTATTTAATTAACGAAGTACTCCCGTAATCAATGAAGCTTTTTTAAGAGAAGTAAAGAGAGGTAAAACTCTTTATGAGGCATTTTTGCAGTGTATAATTTTTCATTTTGTATTAAAAAGGGTGATCAAACTGATATAAAAACATATAGAAACAATTAAGCATAAGAGATGTTTGAGTTCTACATCTACAAAAGAAAGTAACAAATTAAAAAACAAGGTCTGCTGACCAAAGTCGCGTGCTCTCACTTATTCTGATTTATGACCTTACGACCTTCAAAACTTTTAATAATTCCCGGAATAACCTTGGGAGGACCTTGGCAATTATAACATTCGAAAGAGAATGTAAAACAACATAATGGTTTCAAATTTAGTTAGAATCAACTGAATAGTTACAATTTTATTACCAAAATATAAAGCAAAACGGGGACCGACCGACCGCTAACTGACTGACCGAATAATGAGATAGAGAGTCTCACGCGCGTAAAAATTGAGAATTCAAAGAAAGAAGATGATGAAATTGCGGCTGTAGTTAAATTTTTTCTATATAGTGTGTATTACCTCACTCATTTACCTCAAATGACTGCTTAAATCGATTATTGCCTGAAATATTTTCTGATTCCAAAACAAAAGATAATGTTATTATCAAAAGTATATTAGCACCACATTCAATTGCTGAGATTATCAATGATCTAAAAAGGTGTCCCTTCTATGGAATATCTACTGATGCAAGTAACTGCAATGCAGAAAAATATTCCGTTTAATTGTTTTCTATTTCATTCGTGCAAAAGGGTTTGCCTGTAAAACTTTTAAGAAAAAACTTTCTTCCCAATGAGACGCCACATACAATAGCAAACTTTAGGGCAAAATCTATTATTGATTTAGGAATCAACGAGGAAAATATTTTTTTGCATTTGGTGGTGATAATATGGATAGGATACAAATTTTAAAGGATGTACGAGGGATCTTCAAAAGTTTTTATGCAAGCCTTTAATTTAAAATATTATCGGAAATTTTCAAGTCAAAACACATTTGATAATATCTTTGGTTCGTGCTGATACCTTCAAAACCATCATTTATTCCTCTGACGCATTTCAGGTAGAAAGTAACTGTTTACAAGAAATTTGCTTTTATTTATCCATGGAAAAGCAAACTTTTGAGATCAGAGCTGTTATCAACTATTTAGCAAAACTTGATTGGAAATCCCCTGCTATTGTCGATTCTTTGCTGCATGTTTATGGTGAGGCTACACCACGTAGAAACACTGTTTTGAGGTGGATGAAAAGTTTCAAAGAAGCAAGAAAAGATCTTAATGAAGACGAGAGAGAAGGAAGATCACATCGACCAATGAAAAAAGGGTGGCCGCCGTTCAAGCACTTCTGGATGAAGATTGCAGTATTAGCGTTGAATTTAGTGCAAAGGAAGTCGATATTTCCCAATGATCTGCATATGCAATTTTAAAAGAGCACCTTGATCTTAGCGAGCTTGCTGCCCGTTGGGTGTGGAAAGCGTTTTGGGATAATCAGCTTGCACAAAGAGTCATGTTCCATCATGACAACGCTCCAGCCCATTCTTCACGGCTAACTAGAGAAACTTTGAGGGAATTTCGATGGCAAATCTTACCCTATCCACCCTATAGCCCTGTCTTGCCCCCCTCGGACTATTTCTTGTTTCTTAAGCTTAAAGAACATTAAATTGGAACAAGATCTCAATTGATCGAAGAGGCAAACCCTAAAGTCAAGTCATGGTGCAATTCGAAAAGCCAGGAGTTCTGCAGAGAGGGACTAATCAGGTGGAAACATCGCCTTCGGAAGTGCATTGACCCAAATGAAAACTATGTTGAGAAATATTAGTGAAATTTCTGTTATTTTAAGGTTTAATAAATATTTCTTTCAATTTGCACCAAGACTTTTTAAAGATCCCTTGCATACGTAAATGTCTAAATTTTGTTTACTCAAAGTTAAAAAATAACATGAATAATTTATGATAGGAGTTGGATGCCCAACTCTCATTCTCTTAATGCTGCACAAAGAGCAGCTGACACACTGATTTTAAGTAGTGTCGTGAAGTCCTTTTGTAAACGATTAAAAGGGCTTTGTGAATTTCTTGGAGCTCAATATCCATCAATTCTTTCCCATTCAAAAACCCGTTGGTTCTCTTTAACAAAGCAAAGTAAAAGAATTTATTTGAAGTACTGAAATCATATTTTAATTCTAAAGAAAAGCCTCATTCTAAATTCTCTTTGACTTTTTAATGACCCAATAAGTGAAGCCTATTTAAATGTTGTACATATCAGACTGTTTATCCCCAATTTCTGAAGAACACCTGAGTCACAATGTGGCTTTAGGGCGGAGCGTGGAACAACGGACATGGTATTCACTGCCCGTCAGATCCAAGAGAATTGCATATTTATTTCCTAGGAGGAAAGAAGAGCAAACATCAGCGTTCTAGAAGAGACAGAGTCTACCAGCATCAAGGACCTCCTTATGAAACATCAACTTATATGGGCGGGGCACTGCGCTCAAATGACAGAGACAAGACTGCCTTTGGCTGGTCTTATTCTCCCAACTTTAAACTGGCGTCCGCGCGAGAGGAGGACAGAAAAAGTGATGGAAGGATACATTGAAGTTCTATATGAAGAAAGGCAACATTAACGTCAACTCATGGGAAACCTGCGCGATGGATCGCCCTAGTTGGCGACGTGCAGACCAGCAAGCAGTAAAGAGGTTCAAAACCACCAAACGTGACAACGAACAGCAGAAACGAGAGCGTCGGCATGCGAATGTTAACCAACCCAGCGCGGCTGCAACAATTTCCCCACGGTACCATCTGAGGGACATGTGAGAAAGAGTGCTAGTCGAGAGTGGGCCTCCTCAGCCTCCTGAAAATCCACAGGTTCGATGACCACCCATAGGATGTCATCCTTGCTCGCGAATGACATCTGACTACTATTACATAGTGTTCAATATCTTCTTAGTAATAGGATAATGTAAATTGAAATAAAAGAACAAATAGGGTCATTGAAATGCGTTCATGCTTGAATGATCTTTTTAGGGTAACTAAACGAAATTAAATGACTTATTCCTTCTAGTGTCATAGTTTTACATAAAAGAACCGACATTACCTATCAATTTAAACATAAATTTATACAAGATGTAGTCAATTATTGTGCCACTTGTTATCAATATCTTATAAAGTGAACTTTATTTCTTCAAGAGTTTGATTGCTTTACAGTGATGCTGCTAAATAATGCACCAACTTTTCCGGCATTAGAAACAGCATGCATTGCTTTAAGAACTAAGGTAATTAAAATTGACAATAATGCCCTTTGAAGGTAGTGGACAACCCTTAAAAATTCTGTTGGTCAAGAGATGAAACGTGATTATGAAGATTGCAAAAGCAAATTGTGCTATGAGAGATGGTCCTCTTTGTTTGCCGAAATGAAATTTCAAGATCAGTATTCAGTATTATTAACTCTGTCAGTACCTTTCCAATATACCTTCTAATAATGAGAATGTTGAACGAGGTCTTCTCTTTAAAGAATTCCCAGTGAAGTAGAGAAAGAAATAAGTTGGACGTAACCAGCGTACAAGCGAGATTACAATGCAAAGGGAACTTCGATATCAACTGCACAAAGTTTTATAGGGAAATTCTACAAGTAAAGGTTTTATTAAAGGAAGCACCATCATCAGCAAAATATAGTTTTAAGATGTGAGTAGATTAAATTAAAACAATTATCTTTTATCTATATATTTGTTTTTCTGTTGTACGTGAAGTTTTCTAATTTATTTTTTATGAATGTGTTGGGTATAGGGGTATGTACGTGTGCTTTCATATGCACACTTGCTTAATATCTAGAAATTTATAATTTATGGAAAATTCAAAAGGTGCCCAGATTTTTAAAAATAAATACATCTGGCAATCCAAACCTAACCTATCACGTCAGGTTTTGTTCTGACTCGGGATTTATTATAATTTCCGCATATCAGATTAATATTGATTCTATTTATTATTGGTGTTTAGAAACTTTCTTTACCTATTGCATATGTACATAAAATTAGAATAGTTTAGAAACATATTAATTGATTCTGACAACCTCTTTTACCTGTAACGTTATTCTGGCTCTCTCTGGGACTTCCTTCATATTCCCCCGTCCTCTATTTGGTGTTGGGCTAGAGTACATGTATATTTTAGAAACATAGGATTGGAATGGGTGTTCCCTCGACATTGCACCCCTCCCCCTCTGGTACGGTTGTGTGGGGTTCTCTTTGTCATTTACACATTTTTTAGAGTGGGATTCAGAAGCAACCATTGGCTGGTACCTTTTACGTAGAGGAAATGAGCCGTGGCGTTCGTTTTCTTTAGCAATCTCATCATACCCTTTCCAATTAACTTCTCTCCTCTTAAGTATAATATTTGTATGGTGTTTATGAACTAAAGGTAAGTTAATTTATCCTCTTTACGCGAATAAGGTAAGTGCTTAGCGTCATGATTTCGTAGTGGTGTAACCTTTTACTGACCAATAATTTACGTTGCAAGAAACTTTGGTTTCCTTACACGCATTGTCAAATCAGTTAAATCTTTTCATACTGTATCGAGCAGCCTCTTTACAAATTCATTTTTCTTATCAAACTTATGTTCAAATATTTAAATCACTTTTCATCCCTTATTACCAACTAACAAGAGAGGACTCAACTCATCTCAAATTTCGCTGGGGAGGCATTTATCATTTTGAAAGTTATCAATCCGAGTTTGGTGCCTACATTAAAGCCTTTCATTAACCACTAAACACTACCTCCCCCATCCCCTTTACATCGGTGAAGGGCGATACTAAAACCTTTTTCTCTCCCTTCACTCTAATCTTATGTTCTTCTTTCCCTTTATTTTAGTTGCCTCGAGCTTATCTTGAGTTTTTTGTTGATACAGAAGTGTGTGTAATTATATTGCCTTAAGGCTTATTTTATCGATTGGTTAGATTAAAGAGATGAACGAGCGATAATTTCAACTGATTGCAAGCACAATGATTTCCATAGGTCCGAAGAACTTGCGCAGAAATCGAATCAAATATTTTAGTCATTTATGCATGAAGAAAACAAAATAAGTGTATAGGACTATAATTTTAAGCAAAAAAAAATCATAGGGATTCAAACTGATTTCATAACTTTATCCACTAACTCAATGTTTAATAGTGTCTCTTGGAAGAAATCACTGGCAGCGAATTCTTAAAATGATGTATGCTGCAAGATTTTATAACGTTTGGTTTTTTTTTATTCTAACTCATTTTTTTCTGAACTCCATAAAACATTTTGATTATCGGAACATTTTATGTAATTTATCTTAGATTGGTACTTTTGCAAGAGTAGACTCCAGTGCATAATTCTGCCGTTGGAGTGTCGTAAATTCCGAATATAGGCCAACGGAGGGTGGTCAGTTCCTATCTGAAATTCTTTTCCTATCAAATACATCTTAAACTTGTCAATAACCCAAATAATAGCTAGAGCTTCCTTCTCTATAGTGGCATATCTCTTTTCGCGGGGTAATAACTGGCGACTAGCATATGCAACTGGAAGACTCGTTCCGTCATCCTCATATTAAAGGAGTACACCTCCAATGCCCTCGTTGCTCGCGTCGGTCTTAATCCTAAAGGATTTTTCCGGGTTGGGCAACTTCAAAATGGGGGCAGAAATAAGCTTACTCTTGAGCTGGTTAAAATGAGAAAGAGCGACATCATTCCAACGTAGTTGATCGGGGGAATTCTTTTTTAAAAGGGTGCTGAGGGGTGCCGAAATTGCAGCTAAATTCGAGACAAATCGCTGATAGTAAGAAGCTGACCCTAGGAATGATCTTAATTGCTTCTTAGTATTCGGGAGGGGCATGTCGGCGATTGCCTTAATCTTGTCCTTCTGTGTACCTAGCTGGCTTTGTCCTATTTTAAAACCCAAGTATTTTATGGTTTCGTGGGCAAATGGAATTTGCTGGGGCCAATGGTGAGGCCATTTTCGCACAGTCGCTCGAAAAGAGCTAATAGGGTGGTTAGATGATGACTCCATTCACGAGTAGCGACATAGACATTATCGAAGTAAAAGGAGACATTCGGAAGTCTATCTAACAACCTTCCCATGAGACGGTTATAGTTACTACAAGCGGTCACGAGGCCAAAAGGAAGGCGCTTAAATTGCATTAAGCCTTTCTCAGTTGCAAAGGCGGTATATGCTTTTACCTCGGACCGGAGGGGAATTTGGTAATAAGCCTTGCCCAAATCAAATTCTGAGGTGAACTTGGCGTCTTCAAAAAGGTGGAGGTTTTGATCTACCAACAGGATGCTGCTTTTGGAAAAGTCGAAAACAAACATTTTCAAGATAGCGAGACGGTCACGAAACGTCGCGAGACAGCTTCAATGATTCGTGACCACTATCCGGCATTGTGAAACGAACGTAAGCAGGAAACTGCGAATGAGCTTGCCTGAGTTGAGAGCGTCGACCAATGAAACTGAGCGAAGCGATTTAAGTGTGTGCTCTGGTATTAATGATAATGCAACTGACTCGAATCGGCTTGTAACCTGACGAAACCTGTCTAGAGATGATAAGCAAAAATATTCTAATAATATTGACTCTATTCTTAAAACTTATTACAATCTAGTTCTGCAGTGTAACTCTCATAATTTAGCGATGTAAGTTGGTTATATATTTTTTAATTTCACCCTTGTCTATAGCTTCTAAACAGTGTCAGTTTCGTTATAAGAGATCTCGAAACTTTGTGCCAGATTGTAATGATCTTTGCAGATATTTACATCCAGCGATCTGGGAGAGTTGTTTACTTTCGAAACAG
This sequence comes from Ceratothoa steindachneri, assembly GCA_963969495.1. Lineage (NCBI taxonomy): Eukaryota > Metazoa > Arthropoda > Malacostraca > Isopoda > Cymothoidae > Ceratothoa > Ceratothoa steindachneri. The sequence goes on from OZ018322.1 coordinate 82,178,608, forward strand.
CCCAGCATACTAGGTATAGAAGAATGAAAGAAAGCAGAACTAAATTCAGAACTGTCTGGCACACGGGGTATAGAAACATGAAGGAAAGCAGAACTAAATTCAAAACAGACTGGCATACGAGATATGGAAACATATTTCCCATGAAGGAAAGAGAGACTAAATTTAAAACTAACATAATTATTATAAAGCTCATGGAGAAGAAACTCGTCATGAAAAATTTCTTAATGGATTTAAGACCCAAGACGTAAAGTGCTTTTAGAGGACATTAGAGATAGAATATCAGAGAATAACAGGATAGGATATCAGATATTTTTTTCTAAATTCAAATCGCTATTTGATAACCGTAATGCCAGCAAATACCTAAATGTTTTTAGGAAATATTTGATGATATTGTCGCCATTTTACCAAGAAAAAAATAGCCAAATAGAGATTATTAACACAGTAAATGCTCCTATGTCTTTGAAATGATAATGTGCAGATTATCAGCTAAACTTTATTCCTATGAACTTAGCAAAGTTGTCACAGTTAATTTTTAATCCATTAATTCGTTAAAAGTTTTCTATTTTCTCATTTATTTTTGTCCGTTCTAATTTTGGCAATTTTTATATTGTATAGTTTTAGAAATTTTGAGGTGATTTTAAAGCAAAAAAAACCGCTTTCTGGTTTCTCTTATAATAATAATAAAATAATTAACGTTAACACTTTAGCGTTAGTCTCTGTTAGATTTTTAACAAATTAACTGTGGCCACCTTAGACTTTTAGTAACAAAAGTATTTTCGTCCATAGAGAGAGAGAGAGAAAGAAATTCAGAGAGAGGAAAGAGAGAAAGAGAAAGAGGAGAGAGACAAAGAGAGTGATAGGATATACCCTTATCTTCCCAGTGAAATAATGAGAGGGAAAATTAGGCCCATTTTAAAGATCGAGTCACTTTAATTCCTCTTCCAACTATCGTCTGGTAATAATTTCTTCTAATTTACTTAAACCCTTCTCATAATACTATTTCCTACACGAATTAAATAATTATATTAAAATCAGCGCTAATCAGTTTCGTTTTAAAAAGATGTCTATTACGACACCCATTATGAACATGAAGGAAATTATATATTGATATAACACGTATGATGCTTGGGTATTATATTTTAGTAAAGCTTTTGACCATGTAAAAATTATTCGTTAATCAAGAAATTAACATAAATCAAACTCACTGCTTAGCTTTTTGGCATAATTAATAGTATGTATACGAATCAGAATGTTTGTGTAACAATACGAGGCATGCAAATCTCCCCCTTCCCCCCGCCTTGAGGGAAAATAATGGAGTCAGCAAACGAGGGATAAATTTTATCATCCTCTTCAGTTCTATCTCAAAGATGTGCTGTAATATCCTCCCCTTTGGGGCATCTAGCATTAGAATATCCTTCGGTATGCAGATGATATTGTCCTTCTTGTCCTATCCTTAGAGGTATAGCAAGACCTTATTAATATAGATGAAATCTCATTGGCGAAGTTTGTTTATATTGTTTATTTTGTAATTAAACGGCACCGATAACTGTATGGCCGATAGTTTAAGTAGGAACCCGTTAGATCCTTCTCCAAACTAATTCCGAGCCATTTCCTTTTTTTAATCCATATATTAATTGTGTTCATGAAATAAATTTGAATATATAACTATATAATAAAAAAATGCGTTTCCTTTATGTATATATATATATATATATATATATATATATATATATATATATATATATATATATGTATATATATATATATTTGAGAGGGGGGTTGCTTGTTTATATGTATACAATTAATTATTTTTATATCCTTAACCTTCTTTGTTTGTTTTGTTTTGTATAATCCTAGAATAACGCACCCTCTGGCCAGTGAGCCGCACTTAATGATATCATAGAGAAAATATCCTGCGGCACCCATGACGTGGCATTGTATAACCTTGTGTATGTGTATGGTACAACCCCGCGCCCACCGCCACTAGCACCACTATTTTGTATTTTGGCTTCATTTTGAAAATGTGTCCTAGGTAATCTCAATTTTATCCGCTATTGTCATGCGACTTTAAGTTCTATTCCTCCCCCACTAATCATTCTCTGATGTCACTTCTTTCCCTGAACTTCCATCTGAGGATGGAGGAGTGTTAGAGAGATAGAGAGAGAGTAAAATACGCGCAACCTCGCCCTTCAATAGAGAGAGAGAGACAGCAGACACCTGGGCGACCCTTTTTGTCTGCGCTAATGGAGGTGCGAAATTATAAGACTCCGTGAGACGCCGCGATGACCTGAAATGCGGCCATCACAGAAAGCTGCAACAAGTGTGAGTGCCCAGAAGGTCCCATCTGAAGTCGGACACAGTTCGCCTCTTCGGCTTAAGAACCTTCTCGCCCTCGCGCTAAAAGGCTGAGACTATTCTCGTCTGCCGATGCGTCTGACCCTAGAACCCTCCCCTTCGGATGGATGGGGGAAAACCCCATTCGTCCCCTATAAATCTTCCGGCGCCAGAGTTGGAAGGAGTGTCCGCCGCCTTCCCTGCACCGTCAGTATCATCTGTCCGCCCCGTCGGTACCGGCTATTCGCGTCTCGTTAGATTCGACCCCTTCTCCCACTCCTCGAACGAAGAACACTCAATCTCGATTTGTGTTACTCGAAAGCAAGATTTAAGTTCACCTGCGTAATAATCATTATCCAGAGACTATTGTTTGAACTTTGCGCCAAGGCAAGGATTACTCCCTCGAACCAAATCTTCGAGGTAATAGCAACGCGCAACTCTCCTGTGCAAGAGCTCTTTTTGCCCCCGACCCCACCCACCCCCAGTACAAGCCTCATCGTCGGCTTCGTCTACGTTCAAGGTCATTCGAGCGTCCCACGATAAATATTGCCCGTTTGTTTGTACGGTGACAGCCCTCAACACGTCCCCCCCACCCCCTACTTAGCTGCGGAGATCCGTGTAAATCTAGTATGTGTATAGCTCATTCTAAAACTCCTTTTAATCTTGCAACATAATATTCATTTGCATATTAGTAAAGTTATTTTTATACCCATTTTTCTGTTATCCCGAAACTCTAAGATAGTTGACTTATAGGGTTTGAGTCAGTTATGGCAACTAGCATTCTTTAGACCAAACGATAGCCTTAAAAATTCCCACAGCCCAAAGAGAGTTGAGACAGCAGTCTTCTCGATGTCCGCTGGATTCATTGGAATCTAGTGGTAGGCTCGTACTAAATCCAGGCGAGAGAAGACTTTCTTGCTTAGAGATGGTCTACCATGCTCTGAATCCTTGGCAAGGGATATCTGTCCGCTTTAGTCTTCGCATTGAGGGACCGAAAGTCACCCACCACTCTATACTCGCCTGGGGTCTTCTTATGCACCATGTGAATGGGTGAAGACCATGAAGATTTCGATGGCGGCACCACACCTTCTTTCAACAGAGTCTGGAAAGTTGCTTTTGCAAATTGTACGGAGCCACGTATGGCCGACACAAGATATCGTACTGCGCACTAGGGAGTGTAACTTCCTGTTTACGAAGGAGAAACACTGCAAAGGGGAAAGTTTATCTTCCCATTTACAAAAAACGTTATTAACAGTAGGAAGTCTATCTTCCTATTCACAAAAGAGGGCCACTAACAGCGGGAAGTTTATCTTCCTATTTACAAAGGAGAGCTATTAACAGCGGGAAGTTTATCTTACTATTTATAAGGTCCAATGTGTGAACCGTTCAAACCTCAAACAAATGTTTCCTAGGTTCATGTGTGAACAGTTTAAACTTTTCACACAAATGCTTACCAGGATCGATCTTCAACCCTCACAGACTATTGGCCAACCTACTTTCAGTTAATTTGCACTCTATTTATATTGTAAGCTTCCCACGTACTCGGAAAGCAGAAAAGGTGAACTTGACCCTATTCTACATCTATATTAAACTGGTGTAAGGTGTGTAGGTTCAACCTACGACAGAATGGATCTATTAGAATAGCTGCATCAATAGTGTACTATTTCATTATTTATAGTGAAAGAAAACGTTGAAATTCAATATACATTTTCTAGAATTTTTTTGTTTGAAATTTTACCTGAATATAAAAGCTCTAATTCGAATCCCGTATTATTATGGTTTCTTTATATTGAAGTTTCAAGTCCATTTTAACTATTTTGTATTATAATACCTAGGAAGGGAAGGGTTTTTTTCAGTTTTGGTTTCCTTAGTATACTTAATGTTTAAATAAATGGTGTTTGCAAAAATTAGAGAACTCTTCAACTTGATTAAGTTGCTAAAAAATTTCGCTCGAGTCGTCCAAAAAATGCTTGTAATAAATAGGTGTTCATGAAATTGAAACTTCATAGAAAAAAAAAACACTTTCATCTAGAGAAGTTATTAGAAAATATGGTACAAATTGGCCGATTGGTGACCTCATAAGATCTCCCTCAATTTTCTGATAAACTTTACCATCAAATGTAAACATCGATCCATTAAAAGCTAAGTGTAACATGGAACTAAAGTGAAGTCTGTTAAAACCATGGAAATTAGGGTAATCGTTAAAAAGTTGATTTAAAATAATGGTCTTTGTTTCATTAACGAAGATCTTAGTAAAATGTGAATGAATATCTTAACCTACTAGTAGTGGGATAATGTACTCATTTTTAGCTAGTATGGATGGTAATTCCACAACATATTTGGCAAGTTTGTAAGCTGGCAAAAGTAAGAGACTAATATCTGGCGTAGTGGAGTACCAGGTATTTTAGGTAGATAATAGCTTTGATAAGCCAGAACCAATGCCATGTAATTTAGAATATAGCTGAGAGTTAAATAATTGATACTTGCTTCAGACTTTGTCTTCTAATTGCAGTATGATTTGTTCAATGGGTCTATGCATCTTTTTGAATTTCGATGGGTTTGCCCTTATAGGGTTCTATTCATGTAATCATCATGATTTACTCGTAAGTATTTGTTTTTCCCCAAGTTAAGAAGAATTTCTACATAGGGTGTTCGAAATACAATTAAGGTACACTTGTACAAACTAAATTTATGATATATTTCCTGGGAAAGAGTCTAAAGTTTTGTTACAAATCTGAGAGCCATAACATGGAACAGATTTTAAGTCTGTGGGTAAATATACAGGGGGCCCCGAAAAACTAGACTGTCTTTGAAAAGCAATATCTCAATAACCCTCGCGGTTAAATAAAACAAATGAAAGATGAATCTTTTATTTATAAAGATTTATTCATTGCAAAAATCGTCTTAAAGTCTTTTAATGAGTCTATTAGCCTAAAAATAATAATGTAAAAACACTTTATTTATTTTTTGTTTGTTCTGTTCGGAAAGAACAAAATTATGGGAGCAATGCAACATTAGGCTGTGGTTGACCATAAAGGAGGGCATATTAAACCATTCATTAAAATTTAAATTTAATTTAAAATTTTGATCTTTTTTAAAGGTTGTATTTTATAAAATAAAAACAAAATGTTTATTACATTATTTGTTAAAGGCTAATTTACTTGATAAATGACCTTAGGGCGATTTTTACAAAAAAAAAAGAAGTATTTATAGATATGGATTCATCTGTCATTTGTTTTTAGTTCATGTCCCTCGCTCCACTGGTTATTGAGATATTTCTTCTCAAAAACGGTCACATTTGGGGGAGTTTGGGGCACCCTGTATATCTATGTATTTATCTAAGTAACTAAACGTAGTTTGACCTGCCTATCTTCTGTATTCCACAGTCGATACAAATCCGCCGATCGCGAGCTTCTTTCGATTACTATTACTTAGTAAACCACTGAAGGGGCTCATACCAGTTGTACCTACCACGTCACTCCTTGGCACCATTATTAATGCTAACCCTGTTTTTTATCTTATCCCCTGTCATCTCCATTGCTTCTCCAATGGAGGAAAATGCCCTAGTTAGCTATTTTCCATTTTTTTCTTTATTCAAAAATGACTTAATCAACGCCTTAAGTTCCTCTAAGTTCCCTTCTCCTCGCACGACTCCGCGATGGAAAGAGTCCTATATACTCTATAAACACTCAGAAAACAAAAGATAGGGGGGGGGATAACTCTAAACACCCTGTAGGACAAGAATTAATAGAATTGTAGCATATTATTCTTATTTACAAATGGATATGACATGACCCACCCACCCCCTACCCCACCCTGGACGCAACCCTGGTGCGGGACAACCCTACTAGCATGCAATCTGCGTGAGGTTAAGTTGCAATAGAACATCCACTTTGTAACTGAGGGGTGGTATAAAATTTCCCCATCATGCAACAGCCTTCCTGCCCTCTAACCTGGTCTCTCGGGAAACCTTCACAAGACAGCGCGGCCCCGCTTAATTGTGGTAAGGATGGGAGTCCTAATACACATGCTGTAGGATCAAAACTTCTCCCTTAAGCTCTCAAGCGGTCGGAGGGAGCAGAGATGCCGTCTGCTTCTGGTGAGCTATAAATACCACCAACAATAACTCTATAAAATAGGCTAAAGTAGGCATTATTTAATTTTATTCATTTTCTCCTACTTCCCACCTTCTCTCTCTATGTATATTTTCCTCTATTTTCTCCACTAGTGAAGGTTTCCTCGTTAGTTTGGAAAAGAGAAATTTTCTTTAATAATAAAATAATATCCTCACGATAACATTAATCGAGCGATAGCTAAATCCTCGATCGAACGAGAAAAATTAATGTGTACATGATCGAAATACTCTATAATAACGAATAAATCGAATAATAAAAGAAATATTAATAATTTAGCATATTATTCTTACCATTTTCATTTTTACACATTTTGCTTCAACCAAAATCTAAACAAATGTTTATGCAAAAGTCGAGAATATAAAAGCTCTAATATACAAGATTACGAAATTCCTTAATCCAAAATCGTTCTCCTTGAACAAATTGCTGAAAACTCCTCTTTCAACTTGCTATAACTTCTTCCACCGTGTAAAACTTGTTTTCATATTCCCATTATGAACAAAGTTAAAAACATTTCGAAAAAAAGTGGTATAAACTTTTGACTTTAGTGCTCAGAGCTTCACTCAGCTTTCAGAACTTCTCTCTCTGAAGGCAATTTGTTGAGCAAAATATCTTAGCTGAAGTTCTTGAGCCATGTTTGGAGATGCTTAAAAATCACACCCGCGTTTTTGATACAGCAAAACCATTTTACTCAGGGAATAGTTTCACGAAATACTTGAAGACTATTCATATGCGGATTAGAAACCATAAAAGTTTCACTGACTAAAAAAAAAAGCCAATGGCAAAAATTCATACCACTCCTTCTCGGAAAAAGTATTCTTCTATTGACCATCATTTCACATATGGACCGGTCAGATTCTAGCTCGAGAATTACAATTTGGGTTGCTAAAAGATTTTCAGGTAACCGCTGAACCTGATACCCCTTCGACTTTGTACCAAGAAATCCTCTATGTTTACCAAAATGCACGAAGGCAACTAATGAGTACGAGTATCTCCTTAATATTGACTCATTATTTCGAAATGCATCCATGCAAACTTATTGGTTCCTTGTAACTAAATCATTTTATGCATTCATTATTACATTACCCCTAAGAGAGTACCAGATGTAGCATTCGTATTATTTAGCACCCAACTGGAGACCGATTAAGAGAGCATAAGTCACCACAATCATCTTATAGTTTAATATAGGCTAAATTAAAAACCAATACAGCAACCTTTCATCCCCATAAAAACAAATTCAAAACAAACAAACAAAACCAAAGGGAAAAACACGAACAAAAACAAATCAAGAAAAAGGAAGCACGCTTTGGGGTCAGAACGACTTTTTTATACAAAATTAGAGGACTTGTCATTGGGTTCATGCTGATATTCATCGTTTACACTATAGGGGGGCGGGGATTATAGTCAAATTACTAGTGGCGCCGTACGTTCTTGTGGTAAGCTTCGGCACAGAGGGGTTCGTTTGACCAAGGCTTGAGATTAGATAGACTGGGTTTACCGAAAGTGTTTTCGTGATCAGGGTAAGTAAAGGACTTTGAAAGGACGCGGCAAAGAAAATATAACTTTATGCTTGAATTGTATCGAGTCTAGAAAGACGGCAAGACTAGGCGTGTGAACGGGATTCAGTGACCTTACTAAGGGAATGAACTGAGTTAATGGAACAGGAATAATGAATCTTCTGAATAATAATAATCACCCATGAGAGTCTGACTCTCTCTCTCTCTCTCTCTCTCTCTCTCTCTCTCTCTCTCTCTCTCTCTCTCTCTCTCTCTCTCTCTCTCTCTCTCTCTCTCTCTCTCTCTCTCTCTCTCTCTCTCTCTCTCTCTCTCTCTCTCTATATATATATATATATATATATATATATATATATATATATATATATATATATATATATATATATATATATATATATATATATATATATACATACATATATATATATATATATATATATATATATATATATATATATATATATATATGTATATATATATATATATATATGTATATATATATATATATATATATATATATATATAATATATATATATATATATATATATATATATATATATATATGTTTTGTCACCAAGGAGCGTGAGCTTGACTTGTCCTTGGGGTGGACCCAGTGGTCTAGTACGTTCTTTAGGGTTGCGATCAATTCCAATAGCTGTAAACAAGCCATTAATATCTTTCCAGAAACAGAGATCCTCACTTATATCAAAGTATACTTCAAATTCTTCATGGCGCTCCCTGTTTACCCCTTTATCTTCAGTCCTCCCACAACAGATTCCACTCATTAAGTCTGGATGCAAAAAGCTCAGTTCCTGACTTAGTGAGACCCAAGTCCCGGATAAGATCATCCAGTTCACGTTGATTTGGAAAGTGTGGGCAGGTACTCATCCTTGGCTCAAAAGTTTCATCCATTTCTTCATTGTCACAACCTTCCGACTCTCCTGATGAGACCTCCATGATACACTCTACCTTAAAAAATAGATATAAAAAGAGATGCATTTAATAACTGGAGCATAAATATGGATTGCATGTGTAATCACATTACAAGAAACCTTAGCTAGATGTTTTGAATATTTCAGTATTGATTCTGTTACAAAGAATATAGCTTACAATTTGTTAAGATTTGCTTACATTTTCTGGCGGCCGTGGAACCAATAAGGTACCATCATGTGGCACAGATGCAATAGAGGATGAAATGTTGGAATATGGAAGGGACTTTTTCCCTTAACTTTTCTGTACTTTGATATGTCAATCATGGCAAAATATCAATCATCGTGATGATTTTTTGGCTCTCGCCAAACTCTCGGAACACCAAATGGCATTGCTTTTCTAGCACCTCTCAGCCATGCATCTAAATATAGATTGAAAAACTTTGACATGTCACATGAGGGGCCCATGGTTTTTCTTGGTCACCCATACTCATTCCAAAGTACAGTCTATAAATAATCCAGTACTTTGCACCTTTCACAATTTTATATGATACATCCTTAGGTCCAACATAGAAACCACACACAAAACAGAACGAATCTGGTGAATTTCTGAATCCTCTTGTAGCCATAATCAAGAAAGGCAATATTTATCATATAAACCTGAAAAAGATAATAAATAAATTAGCGACAAATTTAAGTGTGCTTTACCCGCGTAATTTGTTATATCTTTCAAACAGTCGATGTTAGAGAAAATGTAAGGACATATTTGGAATCAACGCAAAATGGAGTATTTAAAACACTCAAATAAATAAGAGAAACAAAAATCCTGTGAAAATTTATTAGAATTTTTAGCCGTTGCATATCGAATACCATTTTCCTGACCGAATTAACCTGTGGGGATCGAACCAAGTACATAAATATTCGTTTGAAAATTTTAAACGGTTCACACATTGAACCTTATAAATAGGAAGACAAACTTCCCGCTTTGTATCATTTCTCTTTCGTAAATGGGAAGACAAACTTCCCGCTTTGTATCATTTCTCTTTCGTAAATGGGAAGACAAACTTCCCGCTTTGTATCATTTCTCTTTCGTAAATGGGAAGACAAACTTCCCGCTTTGTATCATTTCTCTTTCGTAAATGGGAAGACAAACTTCCCGCTTTGTATCATTTCTCTTTCGTAAATGGGAAGACAAACTTCCCGCTTTGTATCATTTCTCTTTCGTAAATGGGAAGACAAACTTCCCGCTTTGTATCATTTCTCTTTCGTAAATAGGAGGATGGACTTCCCGCTTAGTATTCACTCTTTTGTAAATGGAAATTTAAACTCCCAAGTATGCAGTACTATATCTTCTAAATAAAGGAACGAAAATCCCAGTGTACTTGGCCGGTAAATGAGCCTTCCTAAGCCGTTGCCTCCTGTGCCGAGTAGTGAGGTAAAGGGAAATGTGATGGACATTATTGGAGCACAAATCGTGTGGTTCACAGAGAGCGACATTGGTGAGTCGATGCTACTTGGGAGCTTCTGTTATTCTCCTTGTAAGAGCTCGTAGGGAAAAATTCACGCCATCGATGTCGCCTCCCAAAACTTTACCTCCTTTGCCGAGAATACAGATTCAGTATCCGGTGCTGGAGCCGAGCTCTGATTGAGAAAATTCGGAAAAAAAAATTTAGCCGTGTTTATGTGCAAACGGTTTGAGCTTTATTAACCTTTTAAGTCTATCATGGCGCTGATTGGACAATTATTACAGTGCTTATGTTTAAAAGCTGATTGGTCAATTTGTTAACGCTAAGGGTGTTATTCCAAAAATAAAAATAAGTATGACCATTAAATGTATATCGAAACCCTTGACTGCCTTGCTTGCATGAGCAGACCCCTCCCGCTTTGACAGCAAATTTTACGGATTTTCAATAAAAGTGAATTTTTAGCGAGAAAAGTTAATAGAGTGACCCTACTTGTTTATAGTAGCACGATACTTCGTGAACAAGTGGACTACTTGCTTTTCCAGTGAAAATACGGAACGGAACAATTCTTCGCTCCTTCGTGGAAACGGAGACCGAAGCCTCCCCTGGCCCACCCGCTTGCCTGGAAAAAGTTATTTTGAGGTAAAGTAAAAAAATTTTGGACATTGAACCCCCTTTTTCTCTCTCACCCCTTTCCGTCTAAAAACAAAAGTGAACACAGTGAACATTACGAGGGGGAGTCAAAAAGTTCTCAGATAAATGGCATAAAATTTTTATTTGTAATAATACTGTAATCATTTTTCTACATAAGCTCCATTAACATCTATACACTTTCTTAATCTATGAATCCAACAGTAAAGACCATCTTTGTAGAATTCACGGGGTTGTCTCTGGCACCAAGTAATGACCTGCTTTTTTGCTTCATCTAATGATTGAAACTGGGTTCCTTTTAGGTGTCCCTTTAAATTAGGTTAGGTAACCTAACCTAACCTAACCTAACCTAACCTAACCTAACCTAACCTAACCTAACCTAACCTAACCTAACCTAACCTAACCTAACCTAACCTAACCTAACCAAATTTAAAGGGACACCTAAAAGGAACCCGGTTTCAATCATTAGATGAAGCAAAAAAGCAGGTCATTACTTGGTGCCAGAGACAACCCCGTGAATTCTACAAAGATGGTCTTTACCGTTGGATTCATAGATTAAGAAAGTGTATAGATGTTAATGGAGCTTATGTAGAAAAATGATTACAGTATTATTACAAATAAAAATTTTATGCCATTTGTCTGAGAACTTTTTGACTCACCTACGTACACACATACAAACAGTAACGCATCATAGGATGCACCTAACATGAGAGAAACCCTGCGTATAACTCTTCGGGTCCTCTCGGAGGGCCCGAAACCTGACCGAGAAAAGGTATTTGAAACAGTTTACGGATCCCTACGCATTGCTTTGGTAAGACTAGTGGACTTGAACAATGGTTACTCGGCTATCTGCGCGAGGGAGGCTGATTGTGAAGCCTTGACCTCCGGGAAAGCCGTTGAATGCCTCAAAACAATCAACCTCAGACCACAGACACCACCACAAATACGGACCCACCGCAACTTGATCTGCAGGCGCCTCGACCCCTGGGTTGGGAGCCACTCAGCCGACGACATAAAACGGGAAATCGAGAACAACCACGAATGGGCAAAGGTAGCGGAAGTTTTTAAATTCAAAACATATACACATGTGTTTAAAGTGGCATTTGAAGACACGGCTATGGCCCAAAAGGCTAAAGATAATGGATTACTTCTTTTCAACGTGAGAGTTTGCCCAGAGCAGATGGAACGAGAGGAGTTTGTTGATTTGCAGATGTGCTTCAGGTGCTACAAATACAACAAAATACCACGTCCAACTGCCCTGAAAATAAAGACCTTAAATTGTGCTCCATTAGCGCCGGTCGTGATCATTTTTGGCGCGACTGCAAGAATAGCACCATCAAATGTCTCAATTGCTCAGGCCCGCACCGGACCATGTCCATGGCATGTCCGATAAAAAAAACAGGAAATGAGCAACCAGAGCAAACTCCAACGTGAATCGGAAGAGAAGAAAGCCAACTCCACCTACGCTAAAGTAGCGAAAGCCGCCATTGCCAAGACAAATAACCAAAAAACCTTCTTACACATCGAGAACGAACACTCCACAAAAATTATGTGCTGCATATACTATGCACACATACAAAACATCACACGACCTTTGCGACAGAAGTAAACCGTATGCTCGTGAAGAACGGACTTAGAGAGATGTGGTTCCCCGATAATCCCCCTTCAGTGGAGGTTATGCGAATAACCGTTGCTCCTCAATGCCAAGAAAAGTGCCAGAAAATACAAACCCCAAACACAGCCATCTCACGTGACCCCCGACTCAACAAACCTAAGGAAACGCAAACACAAAAACAGGTGCCACTCACCCCCAAAAAAACCACACCACAAAAAACAAAAACACACACCCCCACATCCACACCAACAAAGGAGGCAGTCCGACCCAAGGAGATCAGGTCTCCTAGGTCGAGAAAGATCTCCGAAACTCGCGGCCCACGGTCTACCTCCTCATCTAGAGGAAGGGAGCACAAACTAAAATACCACTCCAGAGGCTTCAACCTTAAATTGTACGCCCCTGAATCTGCCCCATTCCCAACTGAATTGGACTCCCGTGAAGTATCAGAAGGTCTTAGGACCGGACGATACAAATGGGAATGCTCTGATGAGGTACCGGAACGACAGGTTGAGGAAGCTCTCTCACAGAATAAGGTTAAGCTGGCCACGGACTGTTTTTACACAATCACCGACACGGAATTTAGAAAGAAAAGAAACGGCAGGGAGCGCACCCCGCCCAGTACACCACATGGGGCTAAAGTAGATCGCAAATAAGCGTCTACTTTAACTCCATACACTAAAAGAACCTACATTACTCAAATGACCAACAGACTAACAATCATACAGATTAATGTCGATGGGTGGGACGGAAAAGGTTCCATCTATGGCAACATTCTGCGACAAAGCGACCCTGACATTATATTGATTAACGAACACGGAATGACCGCTCATAAAGAGATGAAAATTTTTCATTACGACGTCATCAGCAAAAATCACAGTCAGGAACGGTATGACGGCGTCGCAATAGCCGTCAAAAAAGGTTTAAAATACAAAAGACTACCCTACCTAGATGAATCTTACCTTGCCATTGAGGTAGGCACTACCCTGGGGGGTCTAGTCGTGGCCACGTGGTACCAACCCCCAAGACGCGGCTATGTACCCCTGCACAACCTTCTACAGGTCTTCAGCCATAAGAAAAATGCAATCTTTGCTGGAGATCTGGACGCAAGATATGCAGCATCAGGGTATACCTCCTACAACAATGCAGGTAGAAACTTTGAAGTCCTACTTGACAGAAAAGACGGGACTAGAATGGGACCAGAATTCCCAACATTCATTACAGGTAAAGCAGCAACGAAGCCTGATATTGTTTTATCCATTATCAGGTTTCCATACAACTATTACATTGAACCAGGCCCCATTATTCCAAGTGACCACCAGGCAGTTAAAATCACAATTAGCGTAAACTCAATTCAAATTGCAATCCCAGAACGCAAAAGCTATAAGCAGGCGGACTGGGAAAGCTACAAAAATTATCTTCTAAATTATACCCCAAACCCTTTAATTGACGCCAATTTAGAAGAAATAGATGAAGAGCTGGATAAAATCACTGACCTCCTTATAAAAGCAGATAAAAATAGCATTCCCCGCATAAAATATAAAACCCTTCCAGCTCCTAATTGGACTCCCCCCATGAAAGCCCTGGCCCAAGAGTATAAAGACCTATCCAATGTAATAGCGCTGACAGGCCCCAACCACAATGCCCATAGACGAATAGGACAGATAAAAGACGAACTTTAGACACTCATTACAGACCAACAAATACAAGTATGGGACAGACTAATTGAGGGACTTGACATAGAGAGAGACTCACGGACTTTTTGGCAGAAGTACAGACGTTTAAAAGGACAACCCCCTCAAAAGAAAATTGTACTTAAACATGACGAAAAAGAAATTGACGAGACGACAGAGATTGAGGAATTTTTAGGACTTTCTGGTCCTCAATCTTTAAAATTACCCCCGAAGAAAACGACAATTATGACCTCGATTTCGAAAATAACATTATCCAACAGTTAAACACGCAAATACATAAAACCTCCCCTCATCATTGTGTGTCGCAGGAAAGAGCGATGGAGGGCTATGGGAGTAAAATAACTGCCCAAGAGCTCTCCGTCGCACTAAAATCCTTTCGTCAAAGAGCACCGGGTACCACGGGACTGACCAGGGAGAATTTCATCAAGGCCCCGCCTAATGTTCTGAGTGGGCTACTTAACATCATGAATGCCGCTCTGAACACAGGCTATTTTCCCGACCAGTGGAAAGTGGCCAAGATGATCTTCCTTCCCAAATCGGGAAAGCCCTCGGACTGCCCTGCAAACTTCCGACCGATATCTCTCTTAGAATTTGCTGGCAAAGTCTTCGAGAAGATATTGGCAAATAGGGTCAACTCTTTTCTCGACAAAGCCAACCTGCATAACGAGCAACAGCACGGCTTCAGAAATAAAAGAGGGACCGACACGGCACTAGCCGTCATTACGGAAAAACTTGCGAACATCAAGGCAAGTAAAAGGCATGCCGACCTGGTGCTCCGCGATGTCAAAAAAGCATTTGACAAGGTTTGGAAGAGAGGCTTGCAATCTAAGATCCTGCAAATAGGCCTCGACCCCATTCTTGAAAGGATTCTATGCGATTATATAATGGAGAGGAGAGCGTATATACAGATCAAAGAACACAAAGGCCCCGAGTTCGAGCTCAAATCTGGGGTCCCGCAAGGGGGCTGTCTCAGTCCCCTGTTATACAACATATATACACGTGACCTACCACAACCTCTTCCCGAAGGTACGATATACGTCCAGTTCGCTGACGATATATCACAAATTTGTACAGCCGCTTACGTTCACAGGGAATTTATGGCGAGAAATACGGCTAGGGAGATATCTAACATCAACTCTTACGAGAGGAAATGGAAGATATCAACCAATGCCCAAAAATTCAAAATAATTTCCATGTTTCGCAAGACCTTCAACGATATACGGGTAGAAGGGGAAAGAATCCCCTACTGCTCAGAAGGGACGGTTCTGGGGCTCAAAATCACCACTGGGGGATACAAGAGTCATATCAGGCGGACAGTCGCGAGTAGCAAGAGAGATTTGAGAGAGTCTTATAGGTTCATCGACCTAACTCGCTCAAATAAACTCAAGATATTCAATGCGTGCATTCGCTCGAGACTCTTGTCCCCCCCGGTGCCACTGAACGCGAGCGCCAAGACCCACATTGCGAAACTACAAGTCATCCAGAACAAAGCGGTTCTACTCATTACAAATACCCGAAGAAGAGAACGTTACGACAAAGGGAGCTCCATGACTCGGTTGGATTATCTCCGATCAACGTGGCGCTCCACGAGAGAGCTAAGAGGATATGGCAGGCCATTGGTGCCCGCTTGACCCCTGAATTCTCTCGTACACACTTAGAAATCGAAGCAGACCGACAAATAAGACCTTTTAAAAGTAGCAAGCTACAGACAGAAAATGACGTGATCCCAAAATACACCTGACAGAACTGACAAAATACAAAGTAATTCGCAGGTTTCTTTTAGCATATTCAAATTAAATTAAAAACCACTTGCAAAACGCAAGATTAAATAATTTCACACTCACTTTTAAAAAATCCAATTAACTAATAACCAAAAACTTTTCAAAAACTTTTTACTAGAGTCATAGCGGGAATAAAACCCCCGCCAAAAATAAAGGCTTGAATGCCTAAAGCAATCAATCGATCAATAGGATCGAAATCATAATTAAATTAACCATGTTTAATTTAATTATATAAACTATGGATTTAAAATTCATAGTTTATCGAAAAAAATACAAAACAACCAAAAAACACACAAACATTACATTTACATTGACAGAGCTACCCTTTCACCAGGGATCTTTTTTATTATTTCTCCTACACATCATCTATTCTTTAAACTCACCCTTTAACCACTTTACTCTCTTACTATTCTCTCTCTACTTCTACCTATATTTCATCTCTTATTTTGTCCAATGTCCAATGTATATCGATCTTGATTGGTTGAATTTGCAGAAAACACATACAAAGGCTTGAACGCCACAAGAAAGCATCATAATCTACATGAAAGAAGAGGAAAACAAAAGCAATAGCATCATAAACCGGGAACAACACAAACAAAAATCGGAAAAAGAGTACGCAAAAGAACATGAATATAAGAACAAAAACAATGAGAAGAACACTAATCTCAGGTAAACGCCTGCGATTCCCTATCACCAGGCAAATCTACCCCTATCTATTCATCTCCTACCATTATATAATATATATATATATATATATATATATATATATATATATATATATATATATATATATATATATATATATATATATATATATATATATTATATATATATATATATATATATATATATATATATATATATATATATATATATATGAGTGAAATTGCAATCTCATATGTGTGTATATATTTTCCTTTCACAATTAAATATATCCAATGACCAAGAAGAAAAGTTGTCATTACTGTTCGCCATTTCGAAGCTTATTCCAACTATTTACCTAGGAATAAAGAATATATATATATATATATATATATATATATATATATATATATATATATATATATATATATATATATATACATATATCTATATATATATATATATATATATATATCTATATATATATATATATATATATATATATATATATATATATATATATATATATATATATTCCTTCATCCCATAAGGAAGCGGTTGATCACTTAACCCAGCCTACGAAACTACGAGAGAGAATACCTTACCCAGACCCTATAAACCCAATTCCTTGGATTCAGATAATAAGGAAATATATACAAAGTAATAAGGTTGCGGAAATCCATATAATTCTAATTGAAATTATGTATTTTAACCTAGATGTAAAATAAAATTGGATTTTAACATAAGATGTCTCTTATTGAATAGTCATATAGGAGTATAAACGTATCAGATATTCAGTTAAAAATGAACCGCCGATTATTACGCTTATATACATCCCCGAGTCTACCAACATCTTTTGCTGGGGTAAATCGGCTATTTCGATCTGTATAAAAGGATCGCTTAAAGATCTGATACGGAAAAATTCTCTCAGATTTGGATAGTTACGAGACTCTACGCAAACACATGCGAAAAATATTTAGGACAAAACATGTAAAATCCCAAGGTTCAAATGAAATTTGGCAGGTAGATTTCACTGTGATGCACCAATTTTAAAGTTTTAATTATAGTGTACGCTACATACTCTTTGCAATTGATGTATATTCTAGCTATCTCTGGTTAATTCCTTTGAAGGAAAAGACGGATCAGGTAGTGTCAAATGTTATACGATATCTCATAGAAGAAACCAGATTAATTGCAAGTTATATATGTTCCGATGATGGAGTTTATAGGAAAGAAAGTGAAAGGCTTATTAAGCGAATATAATATTGGTGTATATCATGTTCACTCACTAAACAAAGCTAGTCTTGTACAGCGTGTACAAAGAAAAATAAAGGATAGACCTTTCAGATATTTTACCTTTAATAATACATGGAAATAAATTGACGTATTAGATGATTTTGCAAACACTTATAATAATTCTAGACATAGAATGATTTGGAACACACCGTTCAGTTATATATAATGATGCTATACCAAATCAGAGAAATAAAGGTAGAAAATAAGGTTTCTATATAAGATCGGTGATTATGTTCGAATCTCACGCGTTTCTACTAATTTTATAAAAGGATACAAGTTAGTGTCGAGTGAAAAAATCAACTAGATATATAGAATTTCAAATGTATTAGGCCTGTATAATAATGAAGATTTAAATGGTGAACATATTGAAGTTTAGGTTTATGAAAATGAACTATGGGGGTACTTTTATTGCAGGTGCCCTGTTTATAGAGGGAAGGTGCTACTGGATTATGTATATTATTATTGACCGTCACCCGGACTATAGAGGGAAGGGAATTAATATCAGGGATATTTTGGAAAGGTCCCTCAAGTCCCGCGATTGAGGTGATGGATAATGTTAATCTCGTATCTGACTCCAAAGATAATCAAATAATTTTCCGAATTGGCTGGGCTTACCGAATGCTTATGGTCGAGAAAGGACTGAGAGGAATCACGTAAACAAAAAATAAATGTTTAATTCTAACAAACAAAATAAGCAAAGTAAAAGGGAGGCTCGCGTTTACACGATACGGTCGGGGAGTATTTCACTATCGGTCAGGAAAACGTGTTACGTGAACAAGACAGGCGAGTAAACGGGGGCTTCGTGACGCTAAACGAACCGTAATTAGTTCTTTACTATCAACCTTACGGTGTGTCCTCGTCTGTCTGACTTAACTGTCTAGCCGAGTGTCGAGTTCTCCATTTTTCTTATATAAATAGTATAGGAGGTGTGGCCTCTTTTCGCCTCTGGGACGACAATGTTTTTACCTCCGCCCACCGGGCGAGAATTTCTCATCCCATGGTCTCCGAAGCTAATCAATTTATGACGCCTACAATTTTTCACAGCGGAAACTACCTGGATTATATTTACTCAAAATACCATCAGGATGGAGTAAAGATGTTTAGTACCACCATCAAATCTTCTCGCAAACTTAAGAAAGCTAAGTTGGATTGCAATTTTCTTGAACAATGTCGATCTAGTCAGGTTTATCCTAAGTTTCTTTATTTCAAATTATACCGTGAGTCATTGTACACTTCAGAATTTTACCAATCCTCCCTTAAATACTTATTAAATAATAAAGTTAATCACAAATTGAAACTTATTGACAGCCATACCATTACTGTTATTACGTCTCTAAACAACTTGCGTCAAACAGTTTCCATTCTAGATTACTTAGCTATAATTTCTATCATAGAAAAAGAATTACAAAAATTGACAAATTCTGTTTCCGAAACTCACAAACGTAAACTTCGATATCTGGGGCTTGATCCCCCCCCCCTTCCAATCCCAGTTCTTTCAACCTAAAGAAGTTACTACTAATCTTTCTGACTATGTGTTGAGTAAACGAGAGAATTTTTTGCTTTCATTAGGACTTCAATTTAAGTTAACTGTATTCCAAATTCAGAAACCACGATTTTTTCTCTATTTCGAAAAGCTCTTTCGTGATGTTACAAATGTTCCAATTCATGGTAATTTAACTGACTTCAGAACACAGTTTTCCAATCTAATACATGAATACTATCACAAAGTTATAATATCCCGTATTAGCTCTTTTATTTTCCGTAGGTCCGACAGAAATATTTTAAAAACACTCGCTCGTGTCCCTAACTTATTTATTACCAAACCAGATAAAGGAAACCGCGTGGTTCTATGGGGTCTGCCATATTTATATTTGTTTATTTCTCAATATCATTCATCTTGGGATTTCTATATTCGTATCTATGTATTATTTCTTCACTGAAGATGCCCCTTCAAACACTGACTCCATTTATCTGACTGACTCTTAGTATTCTTATAGGCTGAGATTCTTTCTTCTTTAAGTTGGGTTGGGTTAATTCTTGATGTATCTTCCCCTTTAATGACGATGTAATGATTCCTTCCAATTCTGATGACGAGATGACTTCTTCTGCTTCATGATGACGTGATGATTTCTTGAGACAAGTTAGCCCTTAAAGTCGTTTTCTTTCCGCTTTCCTTGACAGCGGTTTTCTCTTGAGTTGATTTCTTGAGTTGTCCTTAAAGCGTTTTTCGTGGTCTCCGTTTTCTTCGAGAATTTTCTTTGTAAAAATTGTGGACTTTGGGGTTCGATCTTGGGTCTTTTAAATCCCGAGGGTAGCACTCTACCATTACGATACGGCGAAGTCCGTCTTGACTTGGTAATTTAATGGGCTATTTATATTCTCGCTTTGGAAGGAAGTTTTTCTCTTATACATCTTCGTCGCACCCCTACAGTTCTGTTAAACCGTGCTGATTATATTAATAAAAAAAAGATATCCTAAACGACCATAATAAGTTTAAGCTTATAACCCAACCAGCCAAAGATGTGATCTTAAGAATGGAAGATAAAGTAAATAGATTTCTCATTAAATTGAAGTCCCAAGGAATTATTAATCAGAGCACCTATAAAGATCTTTTCGTTACGGGTACTGGCTTAGCCAAAAGTATTGTCTGCCAGAGATCCATAAGACTCATATTCCATTACGCCCTATTATAGCTTCATACCCTCTACTGACTTATAAATTAGCGAAGTTTATTGTCAAACTGTTGTCTCGTATTAAGGGTAATAAATTTACTGTAATTAACACTTATGAATTTCAAAAGGATATCCTCAAACAGAAATTCACACATAATGAGCATTTTGTAAGTTTTAAATACAAATTACTTTTCACAAATGTACCTGTCAATCAAACCATTGAAATAGTTCTGAACAAAATTTTCGATCACCAACAAACTTTTCAGGGATTTTCTAGATCTCTTTTCAAACAACTTTTGGAGCTTATATTTAATGAGTCCTATTTCACATTCGATAATAATATCTATCAACAGACAGATGGGGTAGCGATGGGGTCTCCTATTGGCCCAACCGCTGCTGAATTTTTCATTAATTTTTTAGAAGATTTATTTTTTCATCAGTGTGCCAACGACCATAAACCACTTTTGTATCGTCGTTTTGTCGATGACTGCTTCGCAGTTTTTAATGAACCTTTAGAAGCTCAAAAGGTTTCTTCATTTTATTAATTCTTTACACCCGAATATTTCTTTTACTATTGAAACAGAAAATAATAACAGTATCTCCTTTTTAGACATTTTAATTTCCAAAGGAAACGGCAATATCTTGACCTACATCCATAGAAACCTGACTTCTACAGGGTAAAGGATTAACCTTTATAGTTTCTGCGATTTTAAATATAAAATTTCTACCATTTAGACTTGTACACAGGGGCTTTTATCTTTGCTCATCCTTTCTCCAAATCCACCATGAGTTCCAGAACTTGAAGTCACTCTTGTTAAAAAACAGCTTTCCGTCTCTTTTAATTGAAAGGAGAATAAAACAATTTTTAAATAAGATATATTACCCTCCCTTTCCTGAAATCACTGCACCTAAAGAAGTTAAACTTCTTGTTGTTCCTGAGATTGGTTTTTTTAATCGAACCTTCAGAAAAGATATCTCTAAACTATTAGCAAATTTTTTTATGCAAACCTAATTTAAAATTGTTTTTTCCAACAACCACACAATTGGAATTTTTTTTAAATTAAAGATCAAACTCCTAAGGCCTTACGTAGTGGTGTAGTTTATTCTTATTCTTGTCCAGAGTGTACCTCTGGAAAATATGTTGGAAGCACCCTACGTACCCTTCAGGCCCGTTTTTTCTCTCACATGGGCATCATCTTAGAACAGGGAAACTTCTGAATAAAAAAGAACATTCTTCTATAAGAGAACACTCGATTAAAAGCCAAACAATTCCCTCCCTGAATGACTTCGAGATTTTAGACTCCAACTCAAACCCACTGTCATTACGTATCTCTGAATCTATTTATAGAAAAACACTATCTCTCTCACTCAATTCTGATTCCTCTTCTCTTCTATTACATTAAACATCTTTTAAGCAACCACTACTAGCGAAACTGTTATATTTCACGTCACCTCTCTACCACACCATATTCTCACTGGATATCAAAGATTCAAGGTGTTTCTCATTTGATCGGTTTGGTTTTGTATTGATTTATGTTTTGTTGTTTTTTAAGTTTTTATTAGCCAGTTTTTTAGTTGTTTTTTCTGTACAATTTTACTTTACTTTTTTCCTTAAATCGTTGTATTTTACTCCCCTCTCATTATAATTATAATTTGTGGTGAACACTTAAACATATTTTGTATATTTGTATATCTTAATCTGTTTTCTAGAGCCAGAAGATGACCGTTAGGTCGAAACGTTGCACTACTCAATCTTAATAAAGATTTTTTGATGTTAGATTTAAGTCTACTCCTCGCAATTGTTTTCTTATTCAAAATTATATATATATATATTGTGATAGAACGAGTTGAATCTGTGTTAAATTCAACTCCTATCCCATATTAGTTAAAACCTCGAGGAGGCCCACGTGCATCTTCGATTCGAGGCTTGGAGTCTTATCAACAGCTGCCGGACGTCAATGTTTAAACAAGGAGGTTATCGTCCCCCCGTTCGCCCCCATACGCCGACCTCGCCAGATCGAGTTAGGCTTATGAACAGATAAGGCATTTTTCTCCGGCCCAGCTGTGCGTTCCCTCGAAGCTTTCACTCCATTTTCCCCCACGCCAAGGAGATGTCCTGGCTATTTATATGGAAACTTTACCACTAAGATCAGATTGGAGATCCAGATTTTCGTCGCGAAACATCACCACGACCCTCTCTCCCTTTGTGCGCCAAGGGACCTCGGCCTCGAGATTCACCATCACTTGTCCAGGAGGACAATATTCCTTGAGTGCCAAAGGTTCGAGCCTTTAGTGACGTCAAGTCCCCAAGGCATTCCCCCCTGCTGTTCAAGGAGAACAGCATTAGAACAGTCATTGTTCGTTTTGAGCCCTTCGCCAAGAAACGGTTCTCATCCCTCCCCTATTGTTCAAGGAGAACAACATTAGAACAGCCATTGTTCGTTTTGAGCCCTTCGCCAAGAAACGGTTCTCATCCCCCCCTGTTGTTCAAGGGAGAACAACATTAGAACAGCCATTGTTCGTTTTGAGCCCTTCGCCAAGAAACGGTTCTTCCCCCCCCCTGTTGTTCAAGGGAGAACAACATTAGAACAGCCATTGTTCGTTTTGAGCCCTTCGCCAAGAAACGGTTCTCATCCCTCCCCTGTTGTTCAAAGGAGAACAACATTAGAACAGCCATTGTTCTTGAGCCCGTAGACAAGAGACGGTTCTCATCCCCCCTTTGTTCAGAAGAGAACAAAGTAGAACAGCCATTGTTCGTCGGGCCGTTCGTCGAGTAACTGTTCTCCTTTCCAAGACGCCACGTCAGGATCATCTTATCCCCCCCCCCCCTTTGGCTGGAACTCGCCAGCGGACCGAATATTCCTTCAAGTACCTTCCACTGCACCCTAATGAAGTTACGTAAGCCAAGCGTCACCTTTTGAGTATTGATACCTTATTTGTCAATTCTATCCAGTGCTTTAAATGGTTTATCGAACCATCCCATCTCTTTAACTCCATATTTGTTTTACCTTTTTTGATCCCTTAAATCCTTGGATTAGCCCGAGTCTCCACGACCCTTTCCATTCTGTTTGTCAATATTTTCCGTTTTTGTGTATTGTTTATAGTTATTATTAATAAAACTCTATTTTATTAATGATAGCAATATTATTATCCTTGAGCCCAGTTCCACTTCTTAAGCATTTTTGAAGATACATGATATCGGCCGCCAAGACAGTAAAACGCACTCTAGAGATAATTAAGGAAGTTCCCTCAACGAATAGTGTTATATATAGTATCGTCGGGAGTCATTCTACGACATATATATATATACTATTTAATTTGGTATCAGGTGTGTAAGGTTTAACGCTATATCTTTGCAAACACTGGTCTCAGTCGAGTAAAGCATAGTGTTATTCGTTATAATAATAGAATATAGTAGTTCCCTTTTGTTTTAACGATTGCTATCCCCTTTTTTTTTGGAAACTTAAGAAGCTGGAGTAGCTCAAGGAACGGTTATAATAATTTGTTTGTGTTTTTGTGATTTTAGTCAGTGGTTATTTAGATTGAGAAACCAAGTACGAATAGGTCAGTGCCCATATTTAGGTAGGCTAATTCTATAGAGGCATAATTCTTGTTGCAAGGAATTTTAGTTGATTGACTAGTGCGCCCCCAAGTGCAAAGATGACTCCGTTCGAAATCTTTAAAGCGCAAGGAGAGTCCTGTGGACTTTCCGGAAAAGAACTAATTAAGTACATTCGAGAGGAGCAAAGAAGAGAAATACAACGAGAAGAAAGAGAAAGAGAGGAACGGATAAGACTAGCTGACCTTCAGATTGAATTAGCTCGGATTAAAGCAGAAGTTCAAAGAAAAAAGGTAGAAAAAGAAAGAGAAAGAGAGGAACGGGGAAGAGTAATCCAACGAGAAGAACGAGAAGGAAAAATACAACGAGAAGAACGAGAAAAATAAATCCAACGAGAAGAAAGAAGGACGGATTCGCGCCCCTTCCCAGGAAAGCTGACAAAGTTTCCGAGCCCCGTAAAACCCCAAAACTTCTTTCCCCAAAACCAACAACGGGACTCCAAACCTCCCGTTAAGACTTCTCCTCCATTTCTCTTCCCGAAGCGACCAACCATATGCTTCACCTGTGGAGTAGAAAACCACATGAGCTGGAATTGCCCCAAAAATTCTAGGCTTAAAAGCGGACCAGGCAACCAAGTTCACCAGATTAATGCGACCCCGGCTCCTTCGGTGGTGCAGACCCAAGCAGAAACTTCTCCCCCTCCGTCAGGCCACCAGGTAAATTTTGTTTTTGGTAAAAGTTCATCGGGAACTTTGAAATATGAGGAGGGCAGCGTGGACAGCTGCCGAGTTTTGACTCTCGTCAGGGACACAGGATGTACATGCTTCATCGTGTCCGACGAACTCCTCCCAGTGGCCTCTAACCACGAAAAATTTGCGGTGGTACATGACCAACTTGGGCGGGCGAACCGATTCCCCGTCGCTAGATGTTACCTGCAGTGTCAATATTATAATGGCTGGGCTGAAGTCATTGTAGCACCAATAAAATTCTGTTCCGTACTTATAGGAAAGAGCCCCCAAGTAAGTTTCGACCCTGTGTTTCAGGCCGCCCTTCCTCAAGGCCGAGATAAGAAAGAAGCCCAGGAGCCCGTCCCCATCAGAACCCCGATACCGTCCGATTTCTCGGAGACCCCTAACCAGGACTTTAGGACGGGAAAAGAGGAATGTGATTCACTAAAACCCTTAGGTGATAAGGCCCCAGACAAGGACACGGAGACTGTCCTTGGACCCCAAGAAAAAAAGAAACCCCAACGCGCCCATGGAGATACCTTCGTAGAACTGGACGAAGCATCGGCGCTTGAAGAGGATTGCCCCGCGGAGTCCCTTAAGGTAATCCAGACAGTGTGCATCCAACCTGATGCCGATTACCCTCCTCCTTCCCTACCAGGCAAGTCTTTGGAACCCTCTGACCTGGATAGTGACGCGCAGCTGACACCACGTCAGAAGAGTCAGCTCCAAGAACTAATTAAATGGAATCACCATTTATCCACCCTATTAGCTCTTTTCAAGCAACTGCGTGAAAATGGCCTCACCATTGGCCCCAGCAAATGCCAGTTTGCCCACGAAACCATTAAATATTTGGGTTTCAAAATAGGACGAAGCAAGTTAGGTCCCCACGATAACAAGATTAAGGCAATCGCCGACATGCCCCTCCCGATTACAAAGAAGCCATTAAGATCGTTCCTAGGATCAGCTTCTCCCTATCAGCGATTTGTTCCGAATTTCGCTGCAACTTTGGCCCCCCTATGCCCCCTTCAGGAAAAGAATTTCTCCGATCGTTTACGTTGGAATGATGTCGCTGTTTCCCATTTTAATAAGCTCAAAAGTAAGTTCATTTCTGCCCCCATTTTAAAGTTGCCCAACCCGGAAAAATCCTTTGGGGTTAAGACCGACGTGATCAACGAGGGCATTGGAGGTGTACCCCTTCAATACGAGGATGACAGAACGAGTCGTCCAGTTGCATATGCTAGCCATCTATTATTACCACGCGAAAAGAGATATGCCACTAGGGAAAAGATAGCTCTATCAATTATCTGGGTCATAGACAAATTTAAGCTGTACTTGATATGTAAAGAATGTCAAATAGGAACCGACCGCCGTCCGTTAGCCTATATTAGGAATGTGAGACACTCAAACGGCCGCATCATGCGCTGGAGTTTACTCTTGCAAGAGTATCGATTTAAAATAAATTCTATCAAAGGTTCCGATAACCAGGTCGCTGACGCACTCAGTAGGAATGCGTTACCGAATAGCGTAGAATAATTGTATTCATAGGATTAGTATCTCCATGTAGGTATATACCGTCTTGTACGACTTAATTTAAGATTCTTTTGTAATATAGTTAATTAATGTATATGTCTGAATTTTGTAACGCTCAATGTCTAATTTTTTTTTGATGTATATATATTTGTTCTTATTAATTTACGTATAAATTATTTTGTCCCGTATGTACTAAGTTTATAACATTTCATTGTTCCATGCCCTTTTTTTTTTATTAGTTTGTATTAAAGGTTATTTTCCCCTGTAATCTAAAGATCAAAATAATCATGTACTGAGGTAATACTAGTTAGGTGCAGGAAGATACGGTTGGTACAAGAAAACGAGTTCCCTACAACGGAGCTCTATCGTTGTCCCTTCTCTCTTTTTTTTTCGAAGTGACAACTTCCCCTGGAATGGAGGGGTGTGATAGAACGAGTTGAATCTGTGTTAAATTCAACTCCTATCCCATATTAGTTAAAACCTCGAGGAGGCCCACGTGCATCTTCGATTCGAGGCTTGGAGTCTTATCAACAGCTGCCGGACGTCAATGTTTAAACAAGGAGGTTATCGTCCCCCCGTTCGCCCCCATACGCCGACCTCGCCAGATCGAGTTAGGCTTATGAACAGATAAGGCATTTTTCTCCGGCCCAGCTGTGCGTTCCCTCGAAGCTTTCACTCCATTTTCCCCCACGCCAAGGAGATGTCCTGGCTATTTATATGGAAACTTTACCACTAAGATCAGATTGGAGATCCAGATTTTCGTCGCGAAACATCACCACGACCCTCTCTCCCTTTGTGCGCCAAGGGACCTCGGCCTCGAGATTCACCATCACTTGTCCAGGAGGACAATATTCCTTGAGTGCCAAAGGTTCGAGCCTTTAGTGACGTCAAGTCCCCAAGGCATTCCCCCCTGCTGTTCAAGGAGAACAGCATTAGAACAGTCATTGTTCGTTTTGAGCCCTTCGCCAAGAAACGGTTCTCATCCCTCCCCTGTTGTTCAAGGAGAACAACATTAGAACAGCCATTGTTCGTTTTGAGCCCTTCGCCAAGAAACGGTTCTCATCCCCCCCTGTTGTTCAAGGGAGAACAACATTAGAACAGCCATTGTTCGTTTTGAGCCCTTCGCCAAGAAACGGTTCTTCCCCCCCACCTGTTGTTCAAGGGAGAACAACATTAGAACAGCCATTGTTCGTTTTGAGCCCTTCGCCAAGAAACGGTTCTCATCCCTCCCCTGTTGTTCAAAGGAGAACAACATTAGAACAGCCATTGTTCTTGAGCCCGTAGACAAGAGACGGTTCTCATCCCCCCTTTGTTCAGAAGAGAACAAAGTAGAACAGCCATTGTTCGTCGGGCCGTTCGTCGAGTAACTGTTCTCCTTTCCAAGACGCCACGTCAGGATCATCTTATCCCCCCCCCTTTGGCTGGAACTCGCCAGCGGACCGAATATTCCTTCAAGTACCTTCCACTGCACCCTAATGAAGTTACGTAAGCCAAGCGTCACCTTTTGAGTATTGATACCTTATTTGTCAATTCTATCCAGTGCTTTAAATGGTTTATCGAACCATCCCATCTCTTTAACTCCATATTTGTTTTACCTTTTTTGATCCCTTAAATCCTTGGATTAGCCCGAGTCTCCACGACCCTTTCCATTCTGTTTGTCAATATTTTCCGTTTTTGTGTATTGTTTATAGTTATTATTAATAAAACTCTATTTTATTAATGATAGCAATATTATTATCCTTGAGCCCAGTTCCACTTCTTAAGCATTTTTGAAGATACATGATATCGGCCGCCAAGACAGTAAAACGCACTCTAGAGATAATTAAGGAAGTTCCCTCAACGAATAGTGTTATATATAGTATCGTCGGGAGTCATTCTACGACATATATATATATATATATATATATATATATATATATATATATATATATATATATATATAATGGAGGATAACACATTTACGCGATGTATATTAGTGTAAGATAATGGTCAAGCACAATATTTGAATCAAGATTTTATTTATAACTATCGGACTAGTTTCGGCAACATGCCATTTTCAACTAATAATGGAGACGCTAGGCAAGAGCACAGTATATATAAGGTAAGCCACATCCTAAACAAAATTAAACAGTATTAAACAATCTGGAAAAAAATATACTCGAGTAAATCTGGCGTGAATGACAAGCTAAACAAAATAGAATGGAATCGGAAACAATCTGGAGAGTTGCTAATCCCCAAAGCGCATTGCGTCCGAGAGCTTATAGATACGATTGGCGACTCTATTCGTTATATATTTGATAAATTTGAATTGTCCTTCAGATAAATTAAAATTATCAACTTTGTTCATGATGATGGATTCCGCAATTCTCCTCTCAATATAATTGTATGATTGGCGACTCTATTCGTTATATATTTGTTAAATTTAAAATTGTCCTTCAGATAAATGGCTAAAATCAATTCTATGGTTGTGCGTTTGCATGTGCGTAAAAAGACTTGACGAATTCTTACAACTTCTGATATCAGCTAAATGTTCTTTTCATCTTCTTATTAATGTGGCCTGACTCTCCGATGTATGTTAATTTGCAATTATAGCATGGTATACTGTAAACGCCAGCATCGAGATTGATTGGGCGCAGTCTAGTCAAGGATTTTTGAATGGTATTGGAATATTTAAATGTAATATTTATGTTATTTCCGTTCGCATATGATTTTAAAAGAGACAAGGCTGGAGCATATGGAAAACTAAAACATTTTTTTTAAATCATCCCTTCGTGGTGAAGAGGTGGCATAGAAGTTTTTTCATGCTTGAGAATAGCATCTATTTATGAGGTGAATTGGATATTTTAGTTCAATGAAATTGCAGATAAGGTGGGTACTTTCATCCTGAAGGAAGAATGGGCCGCACGTTCTATTGGCTCGGAGAAAGAGGGAAGAGATAACAGATATCTTAACGGATTTGCAATGTAGTGAGAAAAATGTATGTAAGCATTTGAATTTGTAGGCTTTCGATAGACTGAACACTAAATATAATTATTTAAACGGTGGATATTTACATCTAAAAACGGTAGAGAAAAATATGAAATGACGCTCCTTCCTAGGATCCATTCTCAACTTCTTATCTGGTTCAGATATGTAGACGACATCCTGTCGGCATGGCCCATAGAGAACAACAATTTCAATAAATTTTTCAATAGCCTGAATTCTTTACACCCATCGATAAAATTCAAAGTAGAATGGGAACAGAATAATTATCTACCGTTTTT
This sequence comes from Ceratothoa steindachneri, assembly GCA_963969495.1. NCBI lineage: Eukaryota > Metazoa > Arthropoda > Malacostraca > Isopoda > Cymothoidae > Ceratothoa > Ceratothoa steindachneri. Next base: position 82,208,410 of record OZ018322.1, read on the forward strand.
AGACGTAAATATCCACCGTTTAAATATATATATATATATATATATATATATATATATATATATATATATATATATATATATATATATTATGAGACAGAAATTATCATCCAAAGATTTACTGTTTCAATCTGACACAACGCAACGAAAAATGTCTACTGAATATATTGGGTTGAGGAATAAGTTCTTTCTTGCGGTTTTATCAAATTTATTCATTACCATTAACAATTTTAGAAAAACTTCATTTTTAATTAAAAACAATATGCAATTTAATCAATAAGGTATTCTCCGTTGTTATTTACGACTTCTTCTCAACGTTCAAATAGTTTTTCGATGCCTCTGCAATAAAAATTTCTGGATTCTGACTCGAAGAATTCGTCTAACAAGGTTCTTAATTCCAGAATGGTATTGAACGAAACGCGGTGCAAATTGTTGGAGAGTGATCGGAACAGATGGAAATCCGATGGAGCTAAGTCTGGCGAATATGGAGGATGCGGCAGGATTTCCAAATTAAGCGTTTGGATGGCTTCTTTTGTCATATTGGCAATGTGAGGACGAGCATTGTCGTGTTGCACAGGACTCGCATAACGTCGATGAGGTCGCTTTTCACGAATAGCTTCGGTGATCCGATAGATTTGTTGAACGTAGAGTTCTGCATTGACAATCTCGTTGTTCGCAAGGGGCACATAAAGAATGATGCCTTCACAATCCCACCCCAGACACAACATCGTATTTCGTGGATGAAGTCCTTGCTTTAATCACGGAAGTGGTTTTTTATTGGGGATAAGCCATTTTTTCGATGGTTCAGGTTGACATAAACACCACTTTTCGTCGCCAGTAAAGATGCGATGAAGAAATTGTCCTTATATCCACTAGTAGCCTTGTGACGAGCAAGCAAACCTGCGGCAATCGTGGAGCGTTGAAGTTTGTTGCTTTCGCTTAAAGCGTTCGGAACCCATGCACCGAGTTTTTGAACTTTCCCCATCGAATGAAGGTGATTCACTAAAGTTTTTTGATCACACGCCAATTCTACAGCCAATTCTCTAGCCGATTGGCGATGATTTTCATGTAGAAGTTCGTTCAATCGATCTTCATCCAACTTAATGGGGCGACCAGAACGTTCTTCGTCATTAAGATTGAAATGACCGTTTTTGAAACGTGAAAACCACCATTGAGCTGTCCTTTTTGATAAAGCATTTTCTCCGTACACAGCACAAATATCGCAACGAGCTTTGGCTGCGTTTGCATTGTTCCCGTCTCGATTGAAAATGAATAATAACGAGTGTCGAAAATACGCCTTTCTTTCAACTTGACATTCGATTTTGAGGGTACAGAACCAAAATTAAATTAACACAACTTTTAAATAAATCGCAATGACTTATTACTCAACTTCTAGACGTAGCCTAAGCAAAAGCCTAATTGTCTACGGTGTTAAGAGACGTAGCCTAACCTTTGCAAATTTTGCTCTCATTATTTATTATTGTTTCTTAATATGTGCACAACCCATTATTTTAACGCTGATTTCACGTTCATTGCTCTATGTGAAAAGGAAAGAAAATCTATCATTTCAGCTGTCCAAAAATTTTCCCAGTGTAATGAATAGATCTATCAGAGATGATATCCCAAAATTAAATCATTTTATATATATATATATATATATATATATATATATATATATATATATATATATATATATATATATATATATATATATATATATATATATACTAAGATTAAAATTTAAAATCTAAAAAATAGCAGCCATGGTTAAATCTTTTAGAAATTTTCTGAACTTTGCCAATTATAATAATTTTAAAAAGGAACTCTAAACTAAATTTTCCCCCTCTCAAAATATTACGTTCTAAAATATAGTTATAGAAGAAGATATATAAAAATAAATTTTCTGAACTTCATCATTTGTAATTCTTTGGGTTTTAAAAAATTCACAAAATTTCGATACTTATATTTATTTCTGAACTTCACCATTTTGTTTTTTGATATTATAAAAGAATTATTGGAAATAACTTTGATAAAAAAAAATAATTCATAGCCAAACTAAGATGAAATTCTTATTCAAATACTCAAAAAAATCCCCTTCTTAAATTATAGAATTAGTGATGATATGTATGCAATGTCCGACAGGAAAAAACGAAAAAGGTGCTTCCAAGTACTTTCGAACTTTATTCAGTTCATTCTCAAGGATAACTACAAGAGAAAATATTATAATAAGGATATATATAAGCTAGTAAAAGATAAAAGACCGCCTCTAAGGCAAGAAATCACCTATGAGGAAGTAGGAGAGGAGAGGGACGGGTAAATTCGCATTAAGATTTAATTATAACAGTTAGCAAGGTTAAACCGTAAAGCAGAAAGAGTCAAGAACAGAGCCAAAAGGATTCAAACGATTAACGGTTGAAGTGATAGTTTAAAGAGGTAGATTAGGAGAGACACGAGAAGTGAGCAGATACGTAGGGGAGAGGAAGAGAAATAAAATAATGTTAATACAAAATCAATGCAATAATTAAATTGACAAATCGGGAGCCCCTAAAAATGAAAATTGCAAAAAAAAAAATAGGAACATAAGTCAAAACTAATTTCTTTAAGAATGAGTTTTTTTCATAACAGCATCAATTTTAAAAATGCCAGGGGAAATGTTAAAGTTATTAAATTGGCTTATATATGAACATTCAACAAGGTTTCTTTTAATTGAGTCATTTGAGAGAAAAATAAATTTGGCTGAGATCCAATTAATTAAGTGGTTATTTTCGGACATATGCACACAAAAAACAAAAAACGCACTATTTTTCATTTTTCCTGCGGGACAATGCATACATCGCGAACCTCCAGGGGCTACTTTGTGAGTTATTCATTTCATATATATATATATATATATATATATATATATATATATATATATATATGTGTGTGTGTGTGTGTGTGTGTGTGGAAAAACTCACAAAGTATCGCGTGCGTAATATATATATATATATATATATATATATATATATATATATATATATATATATATATATACGAGTGGATATTTATTACAATTCATCCTATTCTTGCGAGGCACTTTGATGATGCAATTCTAGTGCCAGGGCTATACTCTCTACAGATACAAAAAATAAATTTTGCCTTCCGTATGAAATCTGTAGTGGAGAGGATAGTTACAGTGAAAGAGCATGGAAAAAACAAGCTATATCTAGTAAAATGGCGATGGTACCCTAATTTGTTTAACTCATACGTCAAGGCATGTGATATCACCGACCAACCTTGAGCACATGCATTCGTGCTCAAGGAAGGAGATGAGGAAGATTTTTATTTGTTGTGAAGATGGAATTACGGAGTTTTTATGTCATCCTTACTTCCTCATCCTCACTTCCTCATCGTCCCCTCAAAATACCTTGTTTGATTATAGAGTCTAATTACACAAATCCATTGTGAGTTTCAATTTACAGGGAATATATATAATATTACTAGGCCTATAAATACATTCACAGTCTATGGGAAAATGACGGAAGTAAATAATTATGCATAAAATACTATATTGACAAGAGGAAAGGAAACAAAATTTTAAGGAATTGACTATGCTAATGATGAGATATGGATAGCCGCAGGATATTAGAAAAATGAAAAACGCTCATAGAGAAAATGAATCTGAAAATGAGACAGAAATTATCATCCAAAGATTTATTGTTTCAATCTGACACAACGCAACGAAAAATGTCGGATCATATGAAGATCTTCCCCCAAAAGTAACCAACTGAAGATCCCCCCCCCCCCAGTCACGCTCATATGAAGTTCCTCCCCCCAACATTTTAATAAAAATAAACTAAATAAGGAATAAATAATAAAACATTATTCAGATTACTCTTTTGTTACACTAAATATTGCAGTAAATTTGCGTACATAGGTTCTTAAAAAAAAAATTATTACACTAAATATTGCAAGGAAATATGAGATCATAGGTTATGAAAAGCTTTCCTGAAGAAACGGTCACACCACATAAATTCTTGAAGATAAGAATTCAAGAAGTCCCGCCTGCATCCTCGCATCATGCTGATATGTGCTTTATGTTTGTTGCAGAACGATTCTATGGCCTGAGTGTGGACACCAGTTTGCGGATCGACAAAATTGAGTGAATGGATCACTGTCCTGTGTGTGAATCCAAGTCCTTTATATTAATATATGCCTTCCACTCCTCACTGTGGATTATCAATCCCCGTTGCACTGCTGCTTGTATTATACGAAGAAGTGTGGCAGCATCCCTTTTGTCCACAATTTCCATGAATCCTGTTCCTGGTGAAATGCTGGTATCAACCATTCCAAACACCCACATAGGAGTGTGAGGTCCTCTGCCCCGATGATGCTTTGGTTTGTGAGAAAAACACGATTCATCGATATGCACAACTGTTCCTGGACCACCAAATTGCACTGGGTTAGCCTGAAGATATCTACTGCACACTTCCCGAAAAAAACTGTAGCAGTCGATCTTGGTCTTCCCATAAACACCAACTTAACGGCTTGCCCTTAATTCACCAATACGTTCACTCCACATATAGATTGCATGAACGAACTCAGGTCTGAAGCGTTAATCTAGAGTTGGAAAAAACGATCCAGTCCTTATAGATACTGTAGATTTATACTTGGCACAATCTCTGGTCTGGCATTTCCAAGCATAGCCATCATTGGATTTGGCATACTTCGTCCAGTTCATTTTACTATCACAAGAGGGACACTTCACTTCACTTTTCAGCATTCTTCGTTGCTTAAGCCAATTAATAACTGCGGAGAATCTTCAGTCAGCAAGGGCAGCACAACAGTCGTGAAAATATCACGGTCCATGGTGCTCTTGATACTGACTGAGTACATGGGCAAAATGTGACTATATATATATATATATATATATATATATATATATATATATATATATATATATATATATATCAATGCAAATCTGGTCATTATTATTAATCCAAAGCATTCGATATTCATCTATTTCTGAACTTCACCATTTTGTTTTGTCAAACTTTATAGGAATTCTTGGAATAAAATTGGTATGTTTTTACATGTTTCTAAAATCAAGATATTCTTATTATTATTATTATTAGTGCTGAAGTTCAGAATATTTATAAAAAATGGATCATATGAAGATCCTCCCCAGGTAAGATCATATGAAGATCCTCTCCCAAACCTACTCGGGGGGAGATGATCTTCATATTATCCAAAATGTCTACTGAATATATATTAACGCTCACTTCACGTTCATTGCTCAATGAGAAAAGGAAAGAAAATCTATTATTTCATCTGTCGGAAGAATTTTCCCAGTGTAATGAATAGATCTATTAGAGATGTTATCCGAAAATTAAATCATTGTATAGCGTTTAATATAGATTTTCCTTCTCTTATATCTCATCTGAGATCATGTTAAATTACTCTAAACTTGTATACTATCAGTTCCTAGGCGGAACTCAGTTGAGGCTGCTGAGAATTATTCACCTTCCTTTCAATGATTGTTCATTTAATATAACTTTGGAAATTCCACACTATCTGAATCTAAGCTCTTGAGACTTGAGATCAATTTATATTTATATAAGAACGGTTGAAGGAGAAAAATTTTCATTCTTTTTTGGTCATTTAATGATAAACCTGCACATTAGGAGCAGACATTAAAAAATATTTAAAATTTTGAATGGACCACGCGTGTTTAAAGGGTTAAGAGCTCAGAGGGAACATGGTATTGGATCCCTATTCTCCTCTCTTTTCCGAAATGCTGCGCCATATCTAAAGAGTGGTGCTCGCTATCTAGGAAAGAAGCTCATTTCCGCTGGTATCGAAACCATTCAAAATATTATGCATAGAAAGTTCACGAAGCAAGCTTTGAAAGATCAACTTCCATCGTTGAGAGCAGTTATCAGTCTTACTCTCCACTAAGCAATATCTCCTCCGACCTCATTCTGGTTGAATATTATATATCTCGTAGCGGACAGCATATAGACTCGGGTAAGTTTTATCTATATATTAAAACAAGAATTTTTAAGACAGTGAACTTAAAGATAGGGAGAATATTTTTCAGGAAAATAATATTCTTCATACTCATTTCAGCAATGTTGATATTTATTTAAATGAAACATCTGTAAATTCCATAAAAAATAATTACCCCTATCGTGCATATAAAAAGAACCCTGTTGAACTATTCAAAGAAAAAAAAATCCACATTTCTTTCCACTACAGGATATTCTAGTGAAGATAGTATAGAAACTAAATATAGCAAATCGAAGTAAAACCTAATTGATGTATATGAAAAATACACGACAACTTCTTCTTGCAATATAAGCTGTTGATGAATGGAGTCTCACTTAAAATAAAGTTACGCAGAGCACCACATTCGTTTACAGTATTTAAAAGTTAGACCGGTTTAGAAGCTAAAATAGAATTATTAGAGAGTTTCCTTTACATGAGAAAAGCCCGCCTTTCAGCATCTACTCGGGAAAAAAATCGCCATCGTCATCAGGCCTAACAGAGGCAGAGAAGAAAAGCTTGTCAACAAAATCTTCAGCCAAGCGCTTTTCCTTGTCCAAATTATCCCAGAATCTACCCCTCGAGAATATGACTAATTAGCCACTCGAGGACACACTGGAACTGACAAACTCACTGCAATACCGATTACCCATGGAGCTGTAACCCGGCAGTCATACTCATGTGTTAAGAGATTCCAACGACGCGACTCATTTGGAGATGGAAAAGTGGTTGCTTACATCAAATGCTAAGTACTATATCACCCAAGTTCGTATGCAAAAATGTTACAATTGTGAGTGGAATATCTATGAAGAGTGTGGATAATATCTTCATGGGGAGAATATCTACGCAGATGGTGATTGCTATGGTTGACCATTCAGCATTTTATGATGGCTATGATGCATTTCCTTTTGAATTTTCATTATAATGTGAATCCCATCACTATCTACAATCGCCGCAACGGAAGTTTGGACCTTTCGTTATATTATATGCATTTATATAGGTCCAATAATCGTTGCGGGGAAAATGCTATAATTGATTAATATCTTTTTGCGGTTTCTGGCAACGTCTGTTAGGTATATATGCGCATTGTGTGCGCATATATACCCCATGAAGTCACATTTTTTTGTGATGAGACTTTCATTTTGGTGGTTTCTTGAATATATTTGGCTGATCATATATTTTTTAACTAGTGCTCCAACCATGGGTCCCAAGCCTCTCACAAATGAGGTAAAGGTTCGTATTATCACTTTGAGGGAAGAAAATGCTAAGATAAGTGAAATATGCCTGCGAACAGGGCAGGCAAAAATCAACCTTAATGGTGCTCCTCTCTGCTGCCCGTGAGCTTTCCCCTAACACCATACCCAAACATAAAAAGCGCCAGGGACCAGAGAAAAAGACTACACTAGGGACAAATCGCTTGCTAATAAAGGCTGTTATAAAGAACCCTAGGTAACAGCCAGACAACTCAAGGAAATGTACCCTAACTTTCTCTAAAATGTCTCGGAACGGACCGTACAGCATTGTCTTCTGAAAGATTTGAAACTCCCCAGCCGTACTGCCGCGCTCAAACTGCTGTTGAATGACCGCATGAGGAAGAAGAGGCTTCATTTTGCAAAGCAGCACAAGGGTTGGACAGTGGAACAGTAGTCAGAGTCATGTGGCAGATGAAAGCCCATTTCAGGTCATAAGGTCACGTAAAGTAAAGGCAAGGAGGCCAGTTGGGTCAAACAGGTACAGCCCCCAATACACAGTGAAGATTGTAAAACACAGTCCCTCGATTGTGGTTTGGGGTTGTTTCAGTGCAAGTTAGAGGGAGGTGGTTTATATTTCCTGCCCAAGAATGTGACCATGAATGCGCAGCGCTACACGGAAGTTTTGGAAGGTCATCTATTTAATCATATGGAACTTCATGGAACATCCATCTTTAGGCATGATTCAGCTCCTTGTCACAAGGCTAATTTTATCAAGCAATTGCTATAGAGAAAGCGCATCAACGTTTTGGACTGGCCTGAGAATAGTCCCGATCTGAACCCCATTGAAAACGCATGGAAAGTCATCAAAGTAAAGGTTAATGGGGCCAATGTGTCACCAGTGCAGGACCTTCAGGAGGTCAATAAAGTGTGGTGCACCAACATGTCCTTGAGTTACTTCAAAATTCTTGTTGCAAATATGCCCAAAAGGATGTAGGATGTCATCAAGGCCAGGGGGGAAATCATAAAATATTAAAAGTATCAACAAAAGTGTTTTTAACCTAACCTAATGGAGGTAAATAATATAAAAATGACATAAAATAGCGAAGGTCCAGACTTCCGTTGCGGCGACTGTATATAAACTGGAATGAAGTTGAAAGACCATTTGAATTAGACTATTCGGACGATGCAGATCCAGTTGCTTCAAGGGCTTTTTCCTCGTTATATGTTAATCGTTCACTCGTTATGTTATAGGGTGTATTGGATGTGGGCAGAGTATTGGACTTACGTATGAACAATTTCTAAAAAATAGACAAATTTATTGTATTAATCTAAATCATGACAAGAGTACTACTTGTCTTGGTGAATGCTCCAATCCTATACAACAGGGTACATTATCAATACAGTTATAGTTTAGATCTCCATTAATAGAGCCGTTCTCTCTTTTATATATGAAGAGTTTCTCTCTTTTATTGAGATAAATAAGTCTAGGAACGTACTAGTTTATTCTTAATAAAATTAATGCAAGAGAAATAGAAGAACTATTGTATCGAATTTAAAACTACAAAACTAGTTTTTCAGGGATGTTTTGCGAGTGACATTCATCTATATCTGCCTTTAATACTGCCAGCAGCTTATATGATTAACCTGGACAGCAGCAATCAACTGGGTTACATAGGGTAACTGTGTTTGTAGACAAATTTTGTGTTATTTTTATAGGCTATGTCTAGGGTTCCAGAACGATGTTTATATTCATAAAAAAAACTTAGTAAAAATGAATAAAATTATTATCGTTAATCCATTCAGAGTTACTCTTCAGAATCTAGCTTGTTTTGTGTCTATTTCATTCATCAGATGACATATCGAGCTTTTATAGAACAATTTGATTTTAATAATGATCGAAGAATCGAAGAGATCGTAGTAATGAAGACTTGTAGAATTTAAAGAAAATTTATATTATGCACTCAATAAATATTAATTGCTAGTTGGAAATGTGCAATTATGTAGTCTATCTACTAAATTGGATATATTATATGCCATATGTAATCTGGTTAGTATCAATTAAATAAAAGATATAAATAAAATAATTCAGATTACTTTGTTTTATGTTTTTTTAGATTATTAATCTGTAGAAATGTATGCATATTTAAATTTAAATGTAAAATACATTATTATAACAACCTTGAATTCTTTAATTAATGAAAATACAAAAGCTTTGAAAGATAACGATTTTTTTTATTCGCAAGAACAGGAATTGTCGATGCATGAATGAAGAGAGTCTTTATCTCTCAAATCTTTTGTTTTTTCATTAATTATCAACGTCTACCTACGGACATTCCTGTACTTGTGTAAAACAAAATTCCTTCCTCTTAAAACCTTTGTTAGCACTAATTATCAGCGTGTAATTACGACAAGTCCTGTATTTGTGAATAGGAAAAGTCGTTATCCCACAATATTTGCGCATACGCTGATATATAATTAATGAAAAAACAAAGCAGTTAGACAAAAAGTGGTTTTTACCGACAAATTGTGTGTACACATTTATAATAAATAAAAAAACAAAAGCTTTGGAAGATAACAACTTTATTTATTTACAAGTTCAGTAATTATCCAACTGTAAAATCTGGTAATTAATGAAAAAAACAGCTTTGACAAAAATCACTTTTATATTCAATTGCACATGACTTGTCGAGGTGTACACTCTCATACTTTTTTATTTATAAGTACAAGACTTGTCGTAGTGTATCTACATGATGATAAGTAAGGTAAAGCTTTAAGATTTATGCCACCTATTTATTAACAAGTACAGGACTTTTCAAAGTGTATACACGGATAATTAATGAAAAAACAAAAGCTTTGAGAGATAACTTTTTTTTATTCACAAGTACAGGACTTGTCAAGGTGTACACGCTGATAACACGGTACAACAATGAAAAAAAACGGAAATAAGAATAACCTTTTCATGGGGTAATTTTTTGTAAATCACGACTATAACATCTCTCTTTCTGCGACCCTCCAGTTTCTCGTAAATTACCATCTTACTTACGTTAAATACACTGATGGTTCCGTAGGGAATGAATGCAACATGATTGGGCCAAAACTGACAACTCTAAAAGTTATAACGGGATTCTGAAATAACTTTAATGGAGTGTTTCTCAGGTATTTGTTAACCTAACCTATGAAATTTATGAAAGTACACTCGATATTTTCTTTAGTTATATGGGTCCAAGTCTGTTGTAACTTTTACCAAACGCTTGGTAATTTTGTAACTTGCTATAAATGTTTTATATTTTTACGTTTTTATTTAATATCTTTGCTGTTAATATTTATATTATTTTTCACATACTAGTGTTTTTTTCTTTACAGGACACCGAGCTAAAATGCCTAGAGAATACAAAAATTCCAGAGACTGTTTCTGTTATATATGTGGATCATTTACATTTAGACAATACAAAAGACATTTGACTAAACATGTGAAGAAACTTTATAAGCTTTACTTTGGTTGTAAAATGGATGACCAGGACAAACGCTGGGCACCTCACATATGTTGTGCCAGGTGTACAAGTTCCCTTTCCGCCTGTGTGAAAGGCAAAGGGCCTGACCTCATGTTTGGGGTACCAATTGTCTGGATGGAGCCAAAGGACCATTTAACGGATTGCTACTTCTGCTTAACATATATTATAGGTGGGAATTCAATGTATTTTCTTTCCTGGTCTTTAATATATATTCAAGAGATGTATCAATTAAAAAGATCAAAATACAAATTATGTTGTACTTCCCCTATTTCTGCAAGTGATCACAGCCAGTAATATCCATTTTTAGTCTGATTTAATTTTATTTCGCTGCAGGTCACAACAGAAAAGGCAATAAATCTATCATGTATCCAGATCTTCAGTCTGCTACTCTCCCAGTTGGACATCCAGGTGCTATTCCTGTATCACAACCGCCCTCTCAACTACCAAGCGATGACACGAGCAATTCAGACGATTCAGAATCTCAAGATACACCATACTCGTATGTGACACAGCTTGAATCTGACAAGAAACCACACCTCATCACCCAACCGGAAATCAATGATCTAGTTCATAATCTAACACTTACTAAGCAACAGAGTGAACTCTTGGCCTCACGTTTGCAACAATGGAACCTTTTGAATGAACATGGGCGAATTATATTATTTAGGAAGCGTTTTGCAGATCTACAGCAATTCTTCACTTTTGAAAACAACTTGATTTATTGTAATGCTATCAGATCAGAAGCCTATTCAATCCACTTGAGCTGACCTATGAACCAATTAAGTGGAGGTTATTCATAAATACATCCCTTTACAACATAAAAGTTCCAGTTGTTCATTTTAAGAGAGACATATGAGAACCTTGCTTTTATTCTAGAACGCATAAGATACAAGGAGAATGAGTGGCTAATTTGTGGGGACTTAAAAGTAGTAGCCCTACTTAATGGGCTACAAACTGGATACACCAATTTTATGTGTTTTTTTGCAAGTGGGAGAGTAGGGCCCGATCACATTATGTACGCTAAGAATGGTCACCTCATGAAACTATGACGCCCGGATGCCCTAAAGTAATTCATGAGCCACTAGTTAAGAAGGAGAAAATCATTTTACCACCACAACATATAAAAGTAGGCCTAATGAAGCAATTTACCAAAGCTCTACAGCATAACAAACCATGTTTCCAGTACCTCAAAGCGATCTTCCCTAAAATAATTGATGCCAAGTTTAAAGAAGGCATATTTGTAGGCCCTCAGATTTGTCAACTTCTAGCTGATGAGGACTTTGAGATAACAATGGATGAAACTGAGCTAGCGGTCTGGCATACATTAAAATATGTAGAAAAAGGACTTTGGGGAAACCACCAAGGGGCCCAGGGAGAGCGTATAGTGGATAGCCTAATCAAGTACTACCTAGATCTCGGATGCAATATGTCACTGAAGATACATTTCTTCATTCTCATCTTTCCTTCTTCAGAGAGAATGCAGGAGATGTGGGTGATGAACATGGAGAGAGGTTTCTTCAAAATATAGCGTCAATGGAAAACAGGTATAAGGGAAAATGGAGCCCTGCTATGCTGGCTGACTTCTGCTGGAACCTGAAGCGTCACACACCTGAGATGTCTTACAAACGAAGAAGTAAATACTAAAATGTAGGTTAATGCATTATATAAGGGTAATAAACATGCTGATTCATCATATATTCTTGAATTAATTACAATGGACACATTTAATCTGACTTTGGGAACGAAATAGATTTATGGTATCGTGGAAATCGGTATCAATTGCATAATTACTAAATCGGCAATTTACAAGAAAACTTTATGTGATGAGGAATTTTTGATGAGGAATTTTTGATAGCCAATTCAAATTCAGCACACTCAACTTGATAATAAAATGCACATATGATCTATGTTTTTTCTTGACACTGAAATTTGATGTACAGTGTAATTAATGAACAAGGTCTGCTGACCAAAGTCGTGGGCTCTCACTTATTCTGATTTATGACCTTACGACGTTCAAATCTTTCAATAATTCCCAGACTAACCTTGAAAGGACCTTGGTAATTATATCATTCGAAAGAGAATGTAAAACAACATAAGGGTTTCAAATTTCGTTAGAATCGGAGGGTTACAATGTTTTTACCAAAAAGTATATTTCTCCGGCTAACCTTGGGAGGACCTTGGCAATTATATCATTAGAAATAAAATGTAAAACAACATAAGGGATACAAATTTCGTTAAAATTGGCTGAATAGTTATGATATTATTGCCAAATAATTCCCCTGATAATCTTGGAAGGACTTTAGCAATTATATCATTCAGAAGAGAATGTAAAACAACAAAAGGGTTTTAAATTTCGTTAGAATTTGCCGAATAGTTGTGATTTTATTGCCAAAACAAAAGAAAAGTAAAACGGGGACCGACCGACCGACATATTGAAATATAGAGTCGCACGCGAATAAAAACAAAAGCTTTAAGATATAACGACTTTTATTCTCCACATTTACAGGAATTATGCTAGTGAACACGGTGATAATTAATTACAAATCAAAATCTTTTAGATAGAAAGATTTTCTTATATAAAATTAGAAGACTTCTCGCAGTGTACATGCTGATAATTAATTGTCATTTACACTACAACAAGTCCTGTAGTTGACAATAGAAAAGTCGATCTCTCTAAAAGTTTAATTTTTTTATTAGGTAGCAGCGTGTACACTCTGACAAGTCGTGCAATTGTGAATAAAAAAAAAAATCGTTCTTTCTCTAAAGCTTCTTTTTGCATTAATAATAATTATCCGCATATAGACAAAGACTAGGCCAGTTATGTGAGTAAAAAAGTCAGTCACTGTCGTAGAATGACTCCCGACGATACCATATATCACTATTCGTTGAGGGAACTTCCTTAATTATCTTTAGAGTGCGTTAATGTCTGGCGGCCGATATGATGTATCTTCGATATGCTTAAGAAGTGGAACTGAGCTCAAGGATAATAATATTGCTATCATTAATAAAATAGAGTTTTATTAATAATAACTATCAACAAACACAAGACGGAAAATATTGACATAAACATAGAATGGAAAGGGTCGTGGGGGCTCGGCTAATCCGAGGATTTAAAGAATTTAAAAATGTAAAACAAATATAGAGTTAAAGAGATGGGATGGTTCGATAAACCATTTAAAGCACAGGATAGAATTGACAAAAGGGTTAAGTACTCAAAGGTGACGTTTGGATTACGTAACTTTTACACTAGTGGTGCAGTGGAAGGTGGCGCGAAGGAATTTTCGGTCCGCTGGCGAGTTCCAGCCGAAGGGGGGGGGGATTAGATGATCCTGACGTGGCGTCTTGGGAATGAGAACCGTTTCTCGACGAACGGCTTGAAGAACAATGGCTGTTCAAATGTTGTTCTCCTCTGAACAACAAGGGGGAAGGGTGAGAACCGTCTCTTGTCTACGGGCTCAAGAACAATGGCTGTTCTAATGCTGTTCTCCTCTGAACAACAGGGGGGGAGGTGAGAACATTTTCTTGGCGAAGGGCTCAAAACGAACAATGGCTGTTCTAATGCTGTTCTCCTCTGAACAACAGGGGGGGAAGCCTTGGGGACTTGGCGTCACGAAAGGCTCGAACCTTTGGCACTCAAGGAATATTGTCCTCCTTCTGGACAAGTGATGGTGAATCTGGAGGTCGAGGTCCCTTGGCGCACAAAGGGAGAGAGGGTCGTGGTGATGTTTCGCGACGAAAATCTGAATCTCCAATCTGATCTTTGTGGTAAAGTTTCCATATAAATAGCCAGGACATCTCCTTGGCGTGGGGAACAATGGGGTGGGAGCTTCGAGGGAACGCACAGCCGAGCCTGTGAACAATGCCTTATCTGCCCATAAGCCTAACTCAATCTGGCGAGGTCGGCGTATGGGGGCGAACGGGGAGGCGATAACCTCCTTGTTTAAACATTGACATCCGGTAGCTGCGATAAGGCTCCAAGCTTCGAATCGAAGATGCACGTGGGCAGCATCGTGGTTTTAAATAATATGGGATAGGAGTTGAAATTAACGCAGCTTCAACTCGTTCAATCACAGTCACTCTCAAACTTTTGCATTTTCTTTAATTATGTTTGATTAAAAAATAAATGATTTGAGAGAGAACGACGTGTTTATATAAAATTACAAGACTTCTCGTAGTGTATCCGCTGATAATTAACGAAAAAACAAAAGCTATAAGACAAAAGGACCACTTTAAATGACATGTAAAGGACTTGTTGTAGTGTAAACGCTGTGAATTAATAAAAGCCCACAAGTCGTGTGATTGTAAATAAAAAATAATCGTCTATTCTCAAAAGCTTCTTTATTTCATTAATTAATTTGTACACTCAAAGTTCTGGCATTTGAATAAAAAGGGTTTGTTTTGTCATTAATTATATTGAATTGAAAAATAAATACTTTGAGAGCGAAAGACTTTTTTTCACAATTACAGAACTTCTCGTAGTGTACCTGCTGATGACAGTGGTCAACACACCTTTTGCTGACTTATGTTTTGCGGTTGTTTTTAACTAATTTTGACGTCCTGATTTCAAATATGGCATCCATTCTTTTTTAACACATCAGGTTTTCATTCTACAGCATATTCCTCTTTTACGAGGTAAGTATAGTTTCCTAAGTGTTATAGCTTCAAACCATAACTTAAAATGGCAACAGAATTTGAAAGGATAAATGCATTGTAAGATAACATCGCCTATTACTAAATACATACAGGTTATCTTTCTAATATAATTGAGAAAAGACAAGCAATCGTACACATACCTATACATTCATGGAAGAAATCTTCGTTTGCGAGAGTGTCTGGAGTGCTTGATGCCTACACAGTCTCGTTAAATACTCCAACAGTAGTATGCCATCATGTTGTTTGTGTCTCATCGGTCTTGATATCTCTCCTCCATAATCTTGATATCTTGATTAAAACGCTCTCCGTGTTCATCACTCACGTTGCCAAGTGTCGTAGAATTGCTCATAGTCCGGTCCAATAATTATTCTAGTCCTTGATCTGGACACACCGCTTTTGTTTAAGTCGATGGTATTAAGACCCTATGACTCAATCTACGATCATTATATATATATATATATATATATATATATATATATATATATATATATATATATATATATATATATATATATATATATATAGGCTTTAATTCCTACTGAACGTGCGAAGGCTGGTTAGAGGCGGGTTGTGCCACGGCCAGGATTCTCACTATAAAAATCTCACTTGTTACTGGGGGGAGGTTTGTGATTGTTAAATTCTAAGAGTACATAATACAGGTTGAATAAATTAGCCGAAGGGATTCTTAATTAAAGTCTTGCCAAGGGTACTTCAAAAGGAGGAGCCACCAAATAAACACACGTACAAAAATAAACTTTACTTTACACCAAAATAATAATTAGTAGCAATAGTTAAACGAGCATTTAGGTAAATAAGGATTAAATATTAAACACGGATTAGTCCGGGTTGACAGCAATTATGAATAATAATATCAGGGAATGACTCACTTGAATCACTTTAAAAAAAGACGGGAGGATAACATTGACGTTAAGCGCCTAGATTTATAATGACTCAATGGGAGTATCAATCACTGTTAATTAAATAGGTAATTTAAGAATAGAGGGATACTGGGTTTACAGATTACCATTAATTGTGATGGATTGGCGTTCGGGTGGCGTTAACACTAGTTCTCGGGGAGAGTGGGGATAAGAAGATGGGTTCGGGGCTGCTGACTGCAGTTCCGGTTAGTTCACTCCTAACTGGATGTGACACTAGCAAATAGTTACTTCCAGTAACTATTTGGATGTTCCTTTTTCTTTCTCAAGTTACGTTGAGCAACAGAGCGTATTCTTCTAGTCACAGACTCTGCGGGGTGGGATTTGCCTCAGGAACTCTTTAAGACAGCGACCAGGTTAACTCAGCAGCGCGCGTTGGCAGTCGATACATTACGGCAACGACTCTCGTTCATCGTGAGGATTACGCGAGTAGGTCTTGAACACTTCTCTTGAGGAATGAACGGCGTTGTCTTTTATCCTGCGGACTGTGTGAAATCGAGAGAGAGTTTCCCTATACGACAATTCGCTTATCGCTGCGCCTTTCTGGACAATCTCTTTGGAATCATAAAGAAGGCAAATAGAATTTAGGCTTCTCTGTGAGATAGGCCTTTTTGCGTCACACTTCCTGTCGCCTGTTGGGGGAGGGGGGGGCGCGGATAACGACTTAGGTCAGGGGAAAGGCGAGGGAGAGCGGTAGAATGTCGGGGGAGGGGTGGGAGAGAGGAGACGAAGGTCAACTCAAACAAATAATCTCTTTCGTTCCCACGATCGCCTGGCGGCATGCGAGTATGTACGTTCCATACCCTCACACCAAGATTAGCATGAAATTCATCAAGATGGCTCTTTAGGAAATGAACCTTTATGTCCATGTTGCAGCCTAAATGATGAACGCTATCAAGTAATGTCTCTATCAAATCCTTGTAGTTAGCAGCCTCTTTGTTTCCAAGAAATCCTTTCACAACAGCAACAAATGAATCCCATGCTTCTTTTTCTATGACAGTCATCGAACTCGAGAATTTTTGGTTATCCATTAACTTTTTGATTTGTAGCCCATCAAAAACTCCAGCTTTTATTTTATTATAAATTAAGACAAGAAATATTGTACATATGAATTTGAAACATTCACCCTTCACATTAAGAACTTTCACAAATTGTTTCATCAGCCTTAGTTTAATATGAAGGGGTAGGAAGATGATTTTCTCTCGCCTAACAAGTGGTTAGTGTATAATATTCTTCTTCTTAACAATCAAACTTTCTCTTACTGTCCAGAGTTTCTGTTCCCAATGTTTGTCCTTGGCTCGGATGTCCCATAAACACAGTAAACACGGATATTTTGTATAGATCCTTGTTGGCCAAGTAAAAAATTTCCATTTTCAGATCCACACATATGATCCATTCGTGTTCATCATATTTGAGTAAATCTAATACAGATCTTTTGTGTCCATGCTTCTCTTTTAAATGCACAGAATGACCGATAGGAATCACACCGAACAAGTTTCCATTATGGAGTAACACATTTTAGACTCTTCTTTGAACTATCTCTTCAGTTTTAAAGAATGCAAAGAGATCTCTCTCCTTCTTCCGATAAAAAGTTAGATTTGTTTTTTTCTGCAGCAAAGTCTTCTTTTTAAGTCTAGAAGATAACACTTCTGCTAACTCTTTTGATGGGCCTAGGTCTCTAACTAAAATATTCAGTTCTAATTGGATGAAGTTTCTACTTTCTTGGGTCGATGTATGTACAAAGTCTGGATCACAGTCAAGTTCATTGCTTACATCAGACTCAAGTATATCACTTACATATTCCAGTATGGGAAGTTCCTTGAATACAGGTACTGGAATTTCATCTGAATGAAGCACTGGATGAATTGCCGAATCAAGCTTTGGGTAACTTATTTTATGTCGCGTTTTCTTGCTATAACCAGACGTCTTTGGAGACAAAAGTAGCAATCGTGTACATGTTTTTTTGGCTCCCGCCACACCATAAGAAGGCCAAATCCTAGTTGTTTCCTTGTGCCCTTTGTTTATTGGCGTAGATTTTCGACACATGGTTTACAAACATTGTGCGGGGCCCACCGTTAATCCTGGTCACCTAATTTAATCTTAAAGTAAGCCAAGTATGCTCTTTTCACAAAGATACTAATGTTCATCTTTGAGTTGGTGCAGTAAAACAACCACATATATAGCAAAACGAGTCAGGGAAAGTCAAACATTTCCTTCGTAATGAGTCCATACTACTGAATTTTATTTCAAAAAACAAATCTAAAAAAACACAAAATTATATTATACACAATTGCTTTATATATCTAAATGTGCATAGAGAGAAGTCTAAATACAAAGATAAAATAAAATAGGAATACCAACGCCTCCACTTCCGATTACTTAGTCGTAAGATAGCCTGCTACTATAAGTGGGACTAATATGGACTAGTTCATAAATAAAAAACTTGACGTGATAGAAGAAAATTATTGCCATTTTCAAACTCAGTGACCCCGAATTTTCCAAGAACAGGCCTCAAACTTAAGTCAGCAGAAAAAAAAGTTAAAATTTGTTGACCAGAGTAATTGATGAAAAAACAAAAGTCATGAGAGAGAACGATATTTTATTCACAAGTGCATGAGTTTGCGAAGTGTACATTATGATTATAATTAATGAAAAAAGAAAATACGCTGATAATTAATGGAAAAAATAAGGCGTTGAGAATGTTCGACATTTTCATTCACAAATACAGGAATTGTCGTAGTTTAGCCGCTGATAACACTGGGGAACAATGTATTTGGTGAATTGACAAGAGTACATTTTCCTACCTAATTCGAGCATACTGAATTCAAATCTGAAATCAGATTCTCTCTAAATGCTACAGATTTTTCGTAATATCAATAACTAATATTATACAATAATTTTCATTTTATCACGCCTATCATCATGCCCTGGTAATTTTGAATCATCCTTTTGCGTTATTTATAGTAAAGCAGGTTTTTATGCACAACATTTTATTGCATATGAGAAGAAATTTGAATTACACATTAGGATTACAAATACTGTAATCAAATAGATGCTAATTTATTAATGACCGTACATAAGGCTGGAGGACCTCTTCTCGATTTCAATCGGGCAAAAATTTGCGTTTGTAACTCTTTCTCTTGTAAGTCTTCTCTGGCTCATCTCTTCTAATCGTCCAGCAGTAGTCCGCCATCATGTGTCTATCCCAGTGACCTTGGTGGCGCTCTTCCATCGTCATCAAATCCTGATGGAAGCGTTTTCCTTGTTCGTCGCTCATGGCTCCCAGATTCTCTGGGAATCGGTCGAGGTGACTATTTAGGAAATGCAGCTTCACACTCATGTTGCATCCCAGATCACGATATACTAAAAGCATATTATTAACCAGATCCTCGTAGTTATGCGCTTTTTTGTTTCCCACGAAGTTAAGAACAACGGCAGAAAATGAGAGTCAGGCTGCCTTCTCTTTTTCATTCATTGTTTCCACGAATCTAGAATCACTCAGAAGTATTCGGATTTAGGGACCATCAAATACTGCTGATTTTATTTTTTCGTATAACAAAGCAAGAAATGCCGATACTATGTACTGAAAACAATCATTGTCAGTGCTCAACTCATTGACATACTGCTTCATCAACCCCAGTTTGAGATGAAGTGGAGGGAAAACGATCTTCACTCGACTTACGATTGGCTCGTTAACAATGTTTAGCATATCTGCTTCCAAAGTTTCCCGAACTGGCCAATCTTTTGGGGACCAGTGTTTGTCACGGGCTCGACTGTCCCGCATACAGATATAGCATGGAAACTTTGCATTTACCTTCTGTTGGCCAAGGAGGAAGTTGGCCATCTTAAGGTCTACACATATGATACAATTTTGTTCATGGTACTTAAGTAAATCCATGACCATTCTTATGTCATCGTGAGTTTCTTGCAGATGGACAGAGTGACCGAGAGGAACTGCACCAAAGTCTGCCATTATGCAAAAGGAAACACTTGAGGCTACGCTTGGAGCTATCCAAAAACAGTCCACTCAGCAGGGCTATAAGGGCCAAGTCCCAACTCGGTAAACAGACCAGGAACATCGTGGCAGTATACAAATTGTTTGTCCTCAGAGAAATACTTAACAAATGTACTCTTCTTTGTTCGGTGATATGATACCCGTACCGACCTGTCAAGCATATGTCTTTCACTCAACCTGGAGGCTAAAAGTTCTGTAGCTTTCTTGGAGAGCGCCAAATCACGTATCAAGTCATTCAAATCCTCTTAATTGAAACAGTGAGGAGCTAATGACTATTCAGAATACGATGATGAATCTGCAGACTCTGAATCCATTCCGTGGACGTCCATATAAGGTACATCATTTTCATCCTCGGAGGAAGCATATCCACTGAAAATCGAAACTGGTAAAGACTCAGAATGATGTACTGGCCGGATCGCGGAGGGAATTTTGCGCTAGTCGATCTTGTGTCGATTTTTCATGCCAATCTTTAGTATTCACCAAACAGAAATAACAGTCCGATACATGATCCTTTGGCTCTCGCCACACCATGGGGATTCCAAAAGGAAGACCATTTCTTTCCTTTCGTCCACTCACGAATATGTTCCACACAACTATGGCAAACAGCATGTGGGGCCCACTTCTTATCTTGATCGCCAAGAGGAACATCAAAATATGCCTTATAAGTGCGGATCACAAAGTTTGATATATTGCACCTTTGACGAACTAGCATGCAACAGCCACAAATGTAGCAGAAGGTGTCTGGATCATTAACGCAATTTCCTCTAGACCTGAAAAAAGAAACAATAATGACAATATTTTGCACAATAACACTTATTACTATCTTACTACTATGTACTGTGAAGTATTTGCTTTCTACAAGCACCCTCTCTGTCCGTCCGGGGGGAAGTTTTCGGAGAAACGAGAAAATATAAATTACAGACTAACTATAGCATGTAGGTAAAAAATGGATTATATATTTGAAATCAGCATGAAAATACGAATTACAATTGGCAGATAAATCTTAGTCACCAGAAAATGTGATTAAAATTATTCCCCTGTGTAATTACGAGTATTAATGAAAAAAACAAAGCTTTGAAAGAGAATAGCTTTTTTCATTCAAAACTAGAGAAAGAATGACTTTTTATTGACAAGTAAGTATAGAACTTTTCCTAGTTTCTATGCTGATAATCATCGTGTCTACTATAACAAGTCCTGTAATCCTGAATAAAAAAGTCGTTCTTTCTCAAATGCCTTTTTCATTAATTATCAGCGTTTACACTAAAGCAACTAACGTTATTGTTAATAAATAAGTAATTCATTCGCAAGACTTTGCTTATTTCATTGATTATATTTAATTAAAAAATGCTTTGAGAGAACATGACTTCATTTATTCACGAGTAAAGGACTTCTCGTGAAGTTGTGTGCTTCTTAAATGAGATTAGTTAATTCTTATGTATTTTCATGCTCTGAATCCGAATATCATCTCGCAAAATGCTTATTGGCTATAGGTTTAAGGATACTTGGCATGTAATATTTGATTATTTTTTTTTAGAACGTAGAGTATGTCATTATGTTTTAAACTTTAATCCATATCCACTCTCTGCCTTTTTGCTTGACGCTTATAATGGGCTGAAGAATCATCTCTTTCCACTGTCCAGCAATAGTCTGCAAGCATTGTTGTGCTCAATTTATCATGGTACCGCTTTTCTATGGTTGAAATATATTGGTGAAACCTTTCCCCATGTTCTTCACTAACTGCCCCACAATTCACGGGAAAAAGAGTTTAAATGTGAGTTCAAAAAGTAGATTTTAAGTGACATGTTACATCCTATGTTCTTGTAAGCCTTGATGTGGTTTTCCACAAAATCTTCATAGCTTCCTTTCCTTCTGTTTCCGAGAAATCCTTTTGCCACTAACTTGAATACTCCCCAAAAAGCTTTCTCCTCCCCATGAAGGGCTGAATCAAAATCACCATCTTTAAGAAGCTCTCGAATCTGAGGACCAATTAAAACTCCCTCTTTTATCTTAGCGTCGCTCAGATAGGGAAATTTTGATGTTAAATACTTGAATCCCTGACCAGATTCATTCATAGCTTCTGCAAAGTTTTTCATGATCCCAAGTTTAATGTGTAGTGTTGGTAGCAAAATTTTGTTTGGTTCAGTGAGAGGTGAGGGTTGAACATTTTTCATCCCAATGATTTGTCGAGGAAGCCAGTCTTTTCTGGTATTGTGAGAACCTCTTGCACGAATGCCCAGAAAAAAGCAGTACTTGGTGTATCCGCCCTGCAAGCCCATCACAAGAGCAACAACCTTTAAGAGACCACAGAGCTGCCATTGATGTTCAACATATTGTATGCATTGCAACATATGCTTTATATTCTGATAAGTTTCTTTCATATGTATTGCATAGCCCACAGGAACTAATGGTTCAATATTGCTGTTGTGCAGCAAGACGCCTTTCAGATTCGTTTTTGATGAATCAATGAACAGCCTCCAGTGTCTGGGTTCATACTCGATGCCAAGTGCTTCCATCAGACCATTAATATTGTTGAAGTCCTCTAAATCACCTTCCATTGTGAAGAAATCGTTGAACTGCAGCTGACGGTCACGAAATTTTTTAATTTTCACACCAGCTGCTAAGAGATTCCACTGTTGAAGACGAGAGCCTAGCAGCTCTGCCTTATTCCTGGGTAGTTTTAGATCTTTGATAAGGTCATAAAGTTCCCCTTGTGTTATGAGATATGGCCTAGAGGAGTGTGCTTCATCAAAATTTGGGTCACTCTGCAATCCAGCACTGTCATCCTTCACTGCTTCCTCCTCTCCACTCTGCTCATCTAACTCGAAAGATACCGAAGTTAGTCCATCAGGAGCAGGTAGACCTTCTTTATGTGGAACTGGGCGAATAGCTGATGGAATGTTTAGATATTCAATGGACTCCTTTTTCTTCTTTGACAAGCCCTTTTGTACTGAAGGTACTATGCAAAAAAAAACAAGTGTTAGTATGGTCAGTTTGCTCTAGCTACGTCATTGGCACATCAAAAGGCATTCCTTTTCTCTTCCTGTTCAACCATTGGCGAAGGTTAGTAGTACAATTATTGCAGCATATGTGAGGGGCCCAGTTCTTATCCTGGTCACAAATCTTGCATCCAAAATATAGGTAATATGCATTTCTAACCATAGCAGTTATACGGCGCTTCTGTTATGCAAAGGTCACCCCACCACAAATGTAGCAGAAATTGTCTGTATTATTTGCACAAGTACGAGGAATCTGAAAGAAGATAACAACAAACAATTAGAAGATAAATAGAAAATTTATTCAAAAATTTATCATTAAAATACAGAGCATGACAGCTTAGCAGAATTATTTATATCATTCAGTAAGAAAATGGAATTAATATAAAATGCCTTACATGCATATCAATAACTTGCTCACTGAATATTTATTATAAGTTTAATAAGTGTTTGACTAGAAAAATGACTTACCTTTCACCTCAAAATATCTACTTACGCAGCACAACCACCTTCTATGGCTGCTGGGACAATATTGAACTATAGTTAGTCTGTGAGTGTGGTAAGAAACACACTGCCGCAAGCCTGTTGGAACCTGTTGTGACACGTAGGTGTATCTTGAAAACTATAGCTATCAAACCATTTTAACCATAATATTCATTATCAGCGACCTAAAATTAGTTGGGAATTGCTATTCTGACCAGTGATTGTTGACCAGTGTATTTAATAAGAAAAAACAAAGCTTTGAGGAGAAGAACTTTTTTAATTAAAAAGTACAGGACTTGTCTTAATGTACACGATGATAATTAATTAATAAAACAAAAGCTTTGTGGGAGAAAAACTTTTTGTATTCACAATTATAAAACTTGCGGAAGTTTATACAATATTCCTTAATAAAAAAATAATAGCCTTAAGAGAACTACTTAGTCTCAATTAGAGGATTTGTCGTAGTGTGTATGATGATAATTAACGAAAAAACAAAAGATTTGAGAGAGAGGCAACGATTTTATTCACGAGTAGAGTATGTTTCGTAGTTTACGTGCTGATAATTAATGAAACAAACAAAAACTTTGAAAAAGAATGAATTTTTTTTTACTTAAAAACTACATGATTTGTTATAACACTGTCGTAGAACTCAGGTACCCCGATCCTGAACCATTTTGGCTTTCCCTCCAAAGATGCAAGGGAGGGAAGACGACAGCCCAAAATTAGGAAGAGATTTCCTTAAGTGCGATGGGATTTTAAATAACAAGAATGAATTAATCGTTGGCCGGTATTGCTACTATTTAATTAGTCTTTGGTGGTTGGAAGATTTAAACAAGAGAAACAAAAACAATCTTTTAATCCTATAAAAACACCAATAGATATTCACAGAATAATATACAGGCAATTTAGTTAACACCGTTTACTAAATGAATGAAATTGAAATGACAAGTATGAATCGCCTTAGCCGTACTAGGCTCAATAAGTACACTAATTAACCGAGGGAACGCGGGAGGGGACTACGAGGTGAGTCTTAGCCGTACGAGGCTCAATAATTATTACAATAATTACCCGAGAAGGACCGAGAGGAGATCGCGAGGTGAGTAGCTCCGTCTGAAAGCGTCACGCATCTTCGACGATGAAAGAAAATGTAAGTTTTACGATTTTCTGGAGAAGACCATGGGTATGGGTGCCCGGGGGAAGGTATTTCTTCCAGTGGGAGGGTTAAGCGCGATATTCCAGACGTAGTCTTCGTCTTTCCGAATATGGATTCCTGCTGCAAGATCGAATAGCACCTTAGTTTGTCCCTCGAGGATTGCGCGTCGTCGAGGAATAATTCCAAAGACATCTTATGATGCCGCGTGAATACCTTCTATATTGCGTGGGCTTGCTTACTTGGAAGCAAGGTGAGGCCAGCTCACGACCCGAAAGCTCTAAGAATACTTCCTCGATTATTCTCGGGGTGGAGAATATATATTACTACCCCGGAAGTTCCAATGTTTGCCGACTGAAGCGTTATCGGTTCAGTCCCACAGCCTCGATGGCGGGAATCAGCACGGAGGGTCGTAACACCATAAACGGGACGGGGTTCTTGCACGTTATCGCTCCGGAAGTTTACCGCTGGTCTGGAAGCAGGGCTCCTTCGCTCGAAATTCCTTTCTCGTGACTCGATCACACACACTCTCTCTCTCTCTCTCTCTCTCTCTCTCTCTCGCTCTCTCTCTCTCTCTCTTCTCTCTCTCTCTCTCTCTCTCTCTCTCTCTCTCTCTCTCTCTCTCTCTCTCTCTCTCTCTCTCTCTCTCTCTCTCTCTCTCTCTCTCTAAACAACCACCTTGCCGTCGGTGATAGAGCTTGCGCGATCTGCTTGAATTAAGCTAGTTAAGCTTGGGGACTTTTAGTCCGGCAAGGGCGCCCATGCAAGTAAGGTAGCTTTAGTAGGATCCAGACTAAGAGTCATACTAAGGTTAGTACTAAGGTTAGCACTGAGTTTCATGGAGAAATGCTATGTACCCCTTAGAAGCTTTCTCCTGACGTGTAATGGCCTGGCCAGCCCCCTGTGGCCGCTACTTGGTGAAAAAAGGCTCAACTGCTCTTTGGGGAGAGTTTTTGTGCCTTACTAGTTGCGAGATCAGCTAGAGATCTCGGATGAAGTCGTGGGCACTTAGCTTTACTATTTGCCTTAAGTCTGGCCGTTTTTAGTTGATTAGTAGGGCTTAGTAGGAAGACAGTTATACCTAAAGCACCCCTGTCGAAAAATCAGAGATCCAGTTTACTGTTACTCTCGAGCTGCGGCACGATTGGGGACGTCCTGCCCAGGGGAGACCTTAGGATTGATGTGCTTGGTCAAAGGGTTTCTGTTAGCCGAACGACCGAAAACCTTCTGGATGGAAATAGGCGGATGTGATTAGTGCGAAAAAAAATCACACACAGAAAAACTTTGATAATGCGTATGGTCCCAGAGTTTTTAAGATAGCGAAGAAAAATGGTCCTCCGTTCCGCAAGTTAACCTACAAAATCTGTAAAGTTTATAGATGGAGTAAAGAATTCGGAGGCAGGAGCTGCAAGGAGCTCACAGATGCCGTTAGTGTCTGTGACTTCTGCGAACTGGAGAAGCGCCTGGGCGAGAGCATCGCGCAATTGAGAGAGGAGAACTCCATCCTCAAAAGAAAGGTTAACCTCTTAAAATCAGAGAGGTGCCGATGCTCAAGCGGGTGCAAAGGAGAGAAGGCCTCCGACGTCCAAGAGTAGGAGTCTTCTGCTGCAGGACTGGCTTAACGAGTGAAAAAGAAGAAAAGAAAGAGGAAGAAGGGAAAGAAGAAAGAAGAGAAATTAGAAAAAGAAGAAAAGAAAGTAGAAAGAGAAGAAGAGAAAGTGAAAACAGAGGACGAGAAAGTAGAAACAGAAAAATAAAAAATGAGAAACAGAAGAAGAAAAGACAAAAGAAGACAAGAAAAAGAAGAAGAAGAAAAATGTAGAGAAAAAAGAGGAAACCGGCAAGTCGCTTCCGAAAGGGAAGATTCAGTCGTCTGCAGACAAATGTGCAAGAGTCATCCTTATTGGTGATTCTCAAGTACGGGGTTTGCAGCCCCTGCTAGCGGCCTGCCTTCGCACTACTGTGAAGCTAAGCTGCCTGCCAGGGCGGGATAACCACCACATCAGATGGTAAGTAGCAACGACCTCTACCTGAGAGGAGGTAGGGTAGGCCCTACGGATAAAATCCTACACACAGTCATTGGCGCCGTGGACGACTGTGGGCTGAAAACCCGTACGCGTTTTGTGGTCGGGATGCTCCCAATGAGAGGTCGAACACGGACCGCTCACTTGATGAACGTCTCTTTGAACCAGCTCCTGGCAGATTTGTGTACGGCAGAGGGGATATTTTTTGTAGGCCCGTACCGCACCTTTTATGGTAGGAATGATCTCTACCAAAGGGATGGAGTACATCTTTCCTTTAAAGGAAAGGCCTTTATGTCGAACATGATCCAGGACGTCGTAGAGAGGAGCCAAAGGAGTGTCCAGCCGAGAGTGAATTCGGACGTGCGCCATTACGCTCGCGTCACTCCTGGAACGACCTTTTCGGAAGTCGCTAGGAGGAGTGCCACCGCACCAACAAGGAAGTCGGCAAACGGAAGATGGTATGGAGTCCTACATTCGGGGACTCCCTGAAAGTTCTTCTATTCAATGCGAGGTCAATCAGGAACAAGTTTCTTGAACTTCATGGCTTTGTGGCAACGGAAGAACCCGAGAGAGTGGCCACAACGAGTCATGGGTAAAAACGTCAAACCGAGATTTTGATGGAGAATTTATGATTCTTGGCTACCAATTCTTTCTAACCGATAGGCTAGACAGAGATAGTGGTGGTGTGATGTTGTATGTTAGGGATATATTCAAAACGACGAACTGCAACATTATATTTGACCACGAGCTCCTAGGTGTTGACCTAGAGATAGGTTCTGCCAGATACAAGACCTTGCTGCTTTATGAACCTCCTGCTTAACTCGTTGAAAAGGACAGGGAGCTGTACCGGCTGATGGGTGAACTTGTTCAAGACAGTGTGTGTATCGTCATGGGTGATTTCAACAGCCAAGTTTACTAGGAAACCAGAGAACCCTGTGGCGAGAACGCAGTGCTCCTGGAGTTCGCGAACAACGAGTTCCTGACTCAATGAGTGAGAGAGCCGACGAGAGGAAATAATACCGTCGACTTGGTTTTCACCTCTGAGGATGACATCGTTAAGGATCTCTCGGTAGGCAAAGAGCTCGGTTGCAGTGATCATCGAATAGTCAGATTTATAGTCAAGGTTCCCAAGGTAGAGTCTGAAACTAGTAAATCGAGGTAATTTGACTTGAGAAGAGCAGCCTTTGCAGGTCTTCGTGCTGGATTGACTGATGCGAGGCTAGAAGTGTGCGAGGATGTTGAAGATTCGTGGAATAGATTTAAAACTACGTTCATGAGTCTTCAATCACGATTCATCCCTTTGTAAAGCCTTCGTCGGTCTTCTGTTCAACTAAAGTGGTTTAATCGAGAAATCAGTCAACTGCTGAGGGATAAGGGAACGGTGTACCGGCAGTCAAAGATTTTTGGAGACTTTGAAGAGTACCGTAGGCTAGCTAGGAGGGTGAAGTCCAGCATAAGGGCGGCAAAGTTTGCCGAGTAGCTTCGAGTGGCGAGACTCTGCAAAGAGAATCCCAAGGAGTTCTTCGGCTATGTAAATAGCCGTAAACCAATCCATCGCACGATTGGCCCTTTAGTGAATGAGGAGGGGGCATTGAAGCACTCAGATGCAGAAAATGCTAACCTCCTGAACGACTACTTCTCTTCATTGTTTACTGAAGAATGTGGTCCCATCCCCCAGCCTACGGATTCTTACTCGGATGAAAACTGGAGGAAATGGATCTTACCCAGGGAGAAATAGAAAAAAAAGATCACTGATCTAAAGATGAATAAGTTCCGTGGCCGGACGGGTTTCTACCTAAAGTGTTGAAAGAAGTGCGCGATTAAGTGTCACAATATCTGAACATAATCTTCAACATGTCAATCCGGACTGGATGCGTTCCAAGAGACTGGCGTAAAGCGTAAGTGACTCCTATCTTCAAAAAGGAGACCCTGGCCAGCCGTCGAACTACCGACCTATTAGCTGAACCCCAATAGTCGGTAAACTCATGGAAAGCATCTTGTTGGACAAAATGACGTCAGATTTAGAGTCCAACTTGCGAGTAAAGAGTTCCCAGCATGGATTTCGAGGGCACCGGTCATACCTAACGAATCTTGTGGAATTCTTCCACTTCGTTTTTAGTGACCACGACCGAGATAATGCGGTGGATGTTATCTACTTAAACTTTTAAAAGGCCTTCGATAAGGTACCATATCGCGGCCTCCTTCGGAAAGTGCGTGCGCTGGGCGTAGACGGAAATGTACCAAGCTGGATAGACAACTGGCTGAGTGGCAGACGGCAACGGGTAGTGTTGAATGGACAGGCTTCTGAGTGGGTGCCCTTTACTACCGGTGTTCCTCAAGGTTCTGCCATGGGACCACTATTATTCATCATCTACGTCAACGACATGGACGGTGACATGGTTGCCAAAATTTCTAAATTTGCCGATGATACCAAGCTAGTATGAACGTTGCAAAGGAAGGAAATACTGCCCGCCTTCAATATGATATTCGGAAGATTGGGTTGTGGTCGGACATGTGGAAAATGCCATTTAACGAGAACAAATGCAAAGTGATGAATATCAGCTACCGAAAGCTCCTATCTTAGTATATTCTTCTGGGCACTGCTATTGAATCCATCGACGCTGAGAAGGACTTGGGTGTAACAATCATTAGTGACCTCAAGTTCTCGAGAGAGTGCATTGAGGCGGACAATAAAGCCCAAAGGATGCTAAGCTATCGGAACCAAGAGATAGTATTGTGTTTGTACAACTCACCTATCTGACCGCACCTGGAGTATGCCGTACAATTTTGGAGTCCTTCGTTTCGAAACGATATTGCGAGATTGGAACGTGTGCAAGCCAGGGCAACCAAACTGATTCCCTCTATCAGGCACAAAAGTTAAGATGATAAATTAAGGCAATTAGATCTGCTCTCGTTGGAGACCCGGAGACTGCGTGGTCAGCTTATCGAAGTGTTTAAAATACTTTGAGGCTTCGATAATGTTGACTAGCCGGATATTTTCCAACTTATTGATGGCAGAACGAGAAAGCACGACTACAAACTTGAACTGAAGCGTTACAACCGTGATCTGTGTGGTAAATTTTCACATACAGCATCTACGGTAGCTGGAACGCACTTCCAGTGGAAGTTATCAACAGCAATTCTGTTGATCAGCTCAAGTCAAGACTGGACAAAGTCTTAAAAAGTAGCTGTTTGGGCACTTAAATCGTTTTGCAGAACTTTGCCTGCTCAACTGTTAGCCCAAAGGTACCCTCTTTGAATGGACCGCAAGGTCTTCTACGGTACCTCTTGTCCGTGTAGCTCCTCCTTGTAGAAGAAGTTAATGAAAAGGATGACAAGGGGGGAAAGATGATAGAGAAGAAGAAAAAGAATAAGAGGAAGAAGAAAAAAGAAAAGCCTGAAAAGACCATGACGGGGAAGAGAGAGGAATCGGAGAGCTTGCCTCTAAAAATAAAGAATCCGAGCTCAGCAGGCAAATGTGCCAGGGTCATCCTTGTGGGTGATTCCCAGGCACGGGACCTGCAGCCCCTGCTAGCGGCCCGCCTTCGCACAAGCGTTAAGGTAAGCTGCCTGCCAGGATGTGGTAACCACCACATCAGAGTAGAGGCTGAGAAATCACAGATTTCTGAGAGCTCAGTCGTTGCTCTGATGGTCAATGGAAACGACCTCTACCTGAGAGGAGGTAGGGTAGGCCCTACAGATAAAATCCTCCACACGGTCATGAGTGCCGTAGACGACTGTGGGCTGAAAACCCGCAAGCGCGTGGTAGTCGGGATGCTCCCGAGGAGAGGTCTAACACAGACCGCTCACTTGATGAATGTCTCTTTAAACCGGCGCCTGGCAGATTTGTGTACGGCAGACGGGGTCTGTTTTTGTGGACCCGTACCGCACCTTTTATGGTAGAAATGATCTCTACCAAAGGGATGGGGTACATCTTTCCTTTAAAGGAAAGGCCTTTCTGTCGAACATTATCCAGGATGTCGTAGAGAGGACCGAAAGGAGTATCCGGCCCAGAGTGAGGGCGGACGTACGCCAGTACGCCCGTGTCACTCCAGAAACGACCTTCTCAGAGGTCGCAAAAAGGGGTGCCTCGCCAACAAACAAGCCGGGAAACGGAAAAGCGTAGGGAGTCCTACAGTCGGGGACTCCCTGAAAGTTCTTCTGTTCAATGCAAGGTCAATCAGGAACAAGTTTTCTGAGCTCCGTGGCCTCGTAGCGACTGAAGAACCCGAAATAGTAGCCATAACAGAATCGTGGATAAAAACCTCAAACCGAGACTTTGAAGGCGAATTCACGGTTCCTGGCTACCAACTCTTCCTAAAAGATAGGCCAGACACAAAGGGTGGCGGTGTAATGTTGTATGTCAAGGATACAATCAAATCTACGAACTCCAACATTATATCCGATCACAAGCTCAAAGGCGTTAACCTAGAGATAGTTCCTGTCAGATACAGGACCCTGGTGCTTTACAGACCCCCTTCCCAACCCGTTGAGAAGGACAAGGAACTGTACCAGCTGCTGGGTGAGCTTGTTCAAGGCAGATTGTGCATCGTTATGGGCGACTTCAACAGACAAGTTGAATGGGAAACCAGAGCAGCCTGTGGCGAAAGCGTGCTACTCCTGGAGTTCGCCAACAACGAGTTCCTCACTCAATGGGTCAGAGAACCGACGAGAGGAGACAAT
Source organism: Ceratothoa steindachneri (assembly GCA_963969495.1). Taxonomy (NCBI): domain Eukaryota; kingdom Metazoa; phylum Arthropoda; class Malacostraca; order Isopoda; family Cymothoidae; genus Ceratothoa; species Ceratothoa steindachneri. The sequence goes on from OZ018322.1 coordinate 82,240,072, forward strand.
ATCCTCGACTTGGTCTTTACCTCTGAGGATGATATCGTTGAGGATGTCTCTGTAGGCGGAGAGCTCGGTGGCAGTGATCACCAGCTAGTTAGATTTACCGTCAAGATCCCGAAGGTAAGGTCTGTTGCCAGTCAATCAAGGAAACTTGACTTGAGAAGAGCAAACTTTGCAAGCCTTTGTGCTGGGCTGACTGATGTAAGGCTAGCGGTATGCGAAGAGGTTGAGGATTCGTGGAAAAAATTTAAAAATAAGTTCATGAGTCTTCAATCTAGTTGCATCCCTCTGAAATGTCTCCGTCGGTCTTCTGTTCAACCAAAGTGGTTTAATCGAGAAATCGGCCAACTGTTTAGGGAGAAGAGAAATGCGTACCGGCGATCGAAGATCTTGGGTGCCTTTGACGAGTACCGGAGGCTAGTCAGGAGAGTGAATTCCAGCATAAGGGCGGCTAAGCGTACTGAGGAACTCCGAGTGGCGAGACTCTGCAAGGAGAATCCCAAGGAGTTCCTCGGCTATGTAAATAGCCGTAAACCAATCCATCGTAGGATTGGGCCCTTAGTGGACGAGGAGGGTGCATTAACTCACTCAGATTGGAAAAATGCTAACCTTCTCAATGACTACCTTTCTTCAGTGTTTACTAAAGAGTGTGGTCCCATCCCCCAGCCCACGTATTCCTACCCGGGGAAAAAGCTGGAGGCAATGGACTTCACCGAAGGAGAAATAAAGAAAAAGATCGCTGACCTAAAGACGAATAAGTCCCCTGGACTGGACGGGTTTCTACCCAAATGGTGAAGGAAGTGTGCAAGGAAGTATCACGACATCTGTGCGCTATCTTTAACATGTCAATCCGGACCGGATGCGTTCCTAGAGACTGGCGTGAGGCGGAGGTGACTCCGATCTTCAAGAAAGGACACCCAAGCCATCCGTCAAACTACCGACCTATCAGTCTGACTTCGATAGTCGGTAAACTCATGGAAAGCATGATGGTGGACAAAATGACGTCGTATTTAGAGTCAAACCTGCTACTGAGGAGTTCCCAGCACGGCTTCCGAAGGTAACGGTCATGCCTGACGAACCTTGTGGAATTCTTCCACTTCGTTTTCAGTGAGCACGATCGGGACAAGGCGGTGGATGTGGTTTACTTGGGACTTCCAGAAAGCCTTTGATAAGGTACCACACCGCCGCCTTCTCCGAAAAGTGCGAGCGCTGGGCATAGACAGAAAAGTAGCCGACTGGATCAAGAACTGGCTAAGTGGCAGACGGCAACGGGTGGTGGTAAATGGACAGGCTTCTGAGTGGGTGCCCGTTACTAGCGGGGTGCCTCAAGGTTCTGTCCTGGGACCACTACTATTCATCATCTACGTCAACGACATGGACGGTGACATGGTTGCCAAGATTTCCAAATTTGCCGACGATACCAAGCTTGGTATGAACGTTGCAAAGGATGGAAATACTGCCCGCCTGCAGGAAGATCTTGGGAAGATTGGGGAGTGGTCGGACACGTGGCAAATGCCTTTTAACGTGAACAAATGCAAAGTAATGCATATCAGCCACAGAAACCCCCAATCACAATATATACTTAAGGGCACTGCTCTTGAATCGAGTGACACTGAGAAGGACTTGGGTGTTACTATCACTAGCGATCTCAAGTTCTCGAAACAGTGCATCGAGGCAGAGAAGAAAGCCCGAAGGATATTAGGCTACATAAAGCGCCAGTTTGGATACCGTAACAAGGAGATAGTACTTTGTCTGTACAACTCCCTCGTTCGGCCGCACCTGGAGTATGCCGTACAATTTTGGAGTCCATCGTTTCGAAAGGACATCGCAAGGTTGGAACGCGTACAAGCTAGGGCAACCAAACTGATTCCCTCTATCCGACATAAAAGTTATGAGGATAGACTAGGGGAATTAGATCTGTTCTCGCTGGAAACTCGTAGACTGCGTGGTCAGCTCATCGAAGTTTTCAAAATACTTCGAGGGTTCGACAATGTTGACTACCGGGATATTTTCACACTGAGTGAGAACATAACGCGCAATTACGGCTTCAAACTTGAGCGGAAGCGTTACAACCGCAATCTGTGTGGAATTTTTTCCACTTACAGTATCTGCGGTAAGTGGAACGCACTTCCAGTTGAAGTTGTCAACAGTGAATCTGTTGACCAGTTCAAGTCAAGACTAGACAAAGTCTTGAAAAGTGGCCGTTTAGGGACGCAAAACAATTGAGCAGCCATGTGCCCACTCGATTGCTAGTCCAAAGGTACCCTCCTTGAATGGACCGTAAGGTCTCCTAAGGTACTTACTTTCCTTGTTACTCTCTCTCTCTCTCTCTCTCTCTCTCTCTCTCTCTCTCTCTCTCTCTCTCTCTCTCTCTCTCTCTCTCTCTCTCTCTCTCTCTCTCTCTCTCTCTCTCTCTCATTTTCTGACGCACTGGTCTGCGTTGATTTCAGTCTAATACATAATACTTGACCTTAGGTTAGTTTTTCGCCCTGAATCTGAAAATCATGCTTATTTTATCCACTTAGATCAGGTTTTTGAGATATAACCACATGCCAAAAAATTCTTATATTCCCATCTACTTGTAGGCGAATGTGCACACAATAGTAAATTTTTAACTGATTTATACACAGAAAGTTTAAAGAATGTTATAATTGATACCAAGAAGTATATAAAATACAAAAAAGCTACTCATGGATGAACGGTCTCTTCGAGGACCTCCGATTTTGCCTAGAAGACACCAAATTCCTTTTCAGGCACCAGCAATAATCAGCCAAAAAGTTGACATCCCAACGCCCTTGGTAGCGTTCCTCAATCACACAGATATTTTAGTGAAAGCGCTTACCCTGTTCTTCACTGAAGTCTCTACATTTTTCAGAAAAATAGTCCAGGTGGGACCGAAGGAAGTGCATTATCACTGACATGCATGCACCAAATTTGCGAAAATTCTCCATTAACTCACCAATCGCCTTCTCATACTGAGGATTTCTATGGTTGCCAAAAAAGTTTGCAATGACTGACTTATGGGACAACCAGGCAGAGAGTTTAGCAGGATTCAGTGCTTCATCAAAACTGGGGTCCTTGGTGAGCTCCCATATTTAAGGACTATCGAATACATCTGCCTTCAGTTTTTTCATACTGATCCGTGGAAACCTATGACGGAGAAAAGCAAATCCTATACCTTCCATGTTCATTGCCTTAACAAAGTTCTTCATCAAACCGTCTATTACTTCTGTTTGGTCACATCTAGTGATGAGTAACCATACATAACCTATTTTATTCATTTTTCATGTCTAGATTTGCATTACAATAGATTGAACGTGTAAGAATCATCCGAATAGGTTTTGTTACATTTGCGGCCATGTCGCTCTTCCAGAGCCTCAAGCAAAATATCACGGATTTTGTGTAAAAGGCATATCATGCTTACTTTGAAGTTACACTAGGGGACCAGGATAGGCCATTTGCTCCCCATATTTGCTTTAAAACATGGATGGAAATTTTACGGGATTGGAGTAATAAGAAAAGGAAGAGTATGCCATTTAGTGTTCTTCATGACAAATTTGAAAGGTATTAATCGCAAGAACAAGCACCATGTTTAATGCCACAATGTTCCTTTAGCTATAAAACCAGTCCCATTTGGCCTCGATCTTCCTGTTCCTGAACCTGATTTTACCATGGGTTCTAGCTCTGATTTTGAGGTTAGTGTCATTACCGATACAGCTAAGTTTGATACATACAAGCCAGAAAGGGGCGACCAACTGGTGCCATTTAAGCAAGCATAAATCAACGACCTAGCACATGACCTGACACAAGACCTAAGCCTTTACAAAGAATCTGCTCAGCTATTTTGTTCATGTCTTCTAGAGAAATGTATGCTGGCACCAAGGACAACATTATATTGGTATTAGGACTGCGAGGAAGAATTTAGAAAATTTTACACCTTTAAAGAAGCCTCTTTACAGGTCTACTGTAACAACATTGCTCAACTTAATGGGCCTGAAGTATGATGCTATGGAATGGATACTTTTCATTGACTCATCTAACAGAAGTCTCAAGGCAGTTCTTCTTAATCACAGCAATAAGTTTTATCGATCCCTGTTGGACACTCAGCTGCTAATGAAACAAACCTATAACAACATGGACCGCCTGTTGTCTACTCTCAACTAGCAAGAGCATAAATGACAGCTTTGGAGATCTTAAAGTTTTTGGACTCATCCTAAACCTTCAAGGGGGGTACACAAAGTATCCATGTTTATGTGTTTGTGGGACAGTCGGGCTGACGTCCAGCATTATGACAGATGAGACTAGCCGTCAAGACAAAAATTATAACCTGCTTCACACAACGTTTTGTCCCACCCTCTGGTTGAACTGAACAAGATATTGCTTCCACCTCTGCACATCAAATTCAATTTGATGAAGAACTTTGTCAAGACAATGGGCATAGAAGGTAGAGTATTTGCTTCCTCCGTCAGAAGTTTCCACTGAAGGTAGGTGTATTTGATGGTCCTCAAATATGGAAGCTTATTAAGGACACCAGTTTTGATGAAGCACTGAATCCTGCTAAACTCTTTGCCTGGCTGTTCTTTAAGTCACTCATTGCATACTTCCTTGGCAACCACATAAGTCCTCAGTATGAGAGGGCGATTGATTAGTTAATGGAGAATTTCTGCAAACTTGGTGTACTCATGTCAGTGAAAGTGCACTTCCTTCGCCCCCACCTGGACTATTTTCCGAAAATTGTATGTAGGTAATGAACAAGATGGGGCTAATGACCGATAGCCAGTCTAAAGGCTGTCCATCCACTACAATCCTCTGCCGCTTGTTTGACAGCTAATTTTCTATACGTTTTGACGCACTGCCTCTAATTTCCACCAAGCGTATCTTCGCCATAAGCTTCTTGTGGTGTACTCTATCAAAGGCTTTGTGAAAATCGAAATAAAGTATGTCCACCACTCGGGATCGTTTCTACACATTCATCATCTTTGAAAGGATTCCAGCATGTTTATCAAAAATGATCGCTATTAGTTAATTCCGTGTTAGGAGTACCGGATCAAGTTATTTAACTCTAGGTGGTCCATAATTCTAGCCGCTAAAATTCCCTCTAGTAGTTTCCTGACTATAGAGGTCAGACTTATGATTCAGTAGTTTTCTGCTTGTTTACGGTCTCCTTTATCCTGGATGGGAGACAAGTTAGCCGATCCCCAGTCCTACGACTTGGATGCCCTCAGGTTTCCCAGCCTAGCTGCAACCTCTTCAAAATTGTTGTCTAATTCTACTAAAGTAGCGGCTCCTGCTTCAAACGTCATCTTTAGTGCGGGAACCTCGCCCTTCCTCTCCTCTGTGAATACCGATAAAAAGTAATCATTGAGGACATTGGCAAGGCAAAGGTTCGAGGGTATTAGGGCTCCATAGCAGTCTTTTATGGGATCGATAGGCAGGCGTACTGGTTTACGACTATTAAGGTAGGAAAAAGACTCCATCAGATTTTCTTTGCAAAGACAAGTCACACGAACTTCCACGTCGCACTTCGATTTCCAGACAAGCGTTTTCAGCCGACAGCATAATGCAGTGTGTGTCTAGGTCTTGGGAGCTATACATTTTCTGCCACACCTTATGCGCAGCTTTCCTGCCTCTAATTTCTTTCCCGATTTCACCTCTGTATCACTTTGGCTGGAACTTGGTGAGTTTAGGTCATTTCGTCTGCACGAACTTGTTCTCTCTATCCGTGAACCACATCTTAAAACCTTGATATTTAGCTCCAGACTCTTTACTGTCTAACGCGAACAAATAATAGTGCAACCCTTAGCTGTTGAAATCCGTTAAGGAGATAGAGATATATGGAGAAAGAAAAAAACAGAGAAAGGCAGAGATAGAGAGGGAAGAAGAGAGAGAGAGAGACTGACAGAGAGTGGTGGGGGAAGAAAAGGGAGAGATAAAGAGAAAGAGAGCGATGTTTCTGTATATCTACATAAGGCTACAAATGTGGTATAAAAATTTGAATGCCACCGTGAGGACTGCAAGCCTCATCCAAACAATTAATATATAGGTATGACCGCCACGACCCTCAGCCAACGCCTAACAATGCACTTGCAAGAAGGAAGAATCAAAGCAAACAATAATGAACAACACAATGAACAAATTACAAGAAAGAACCTTGTTGAAAACTCTACCATCGTCATAAAAAAAACTCAGATCTCCGCAGCCGAAAGATTCTGGAAGCTCTTCTCATCAAAGAGATGAGCCCAAACTTGAACCCACGTCGAACCAGCTCGGAGCGAGTACTGCACCTTTTCTGTTAAAAGAAAAGCGAGCCATACTCTGACTCCGACCTATAAAAGGCATAAAAGAACGAAGACGAAATTCATTCTTTGCTGCTCACCAAACAATTACTTAGCAGCTAAATGAGGCAACAAAAATAGAAACTGTTCATAAATGTCGCCGCAAAAAATAACCAAGACTTCCATCTAAAGATGCCTAAGGAGAGGCGGAAGCTCACGGCCGAAATTTTATTTAAAAAATGCGAATATTTAAAATAACACCAAATAAAATGGATCTTCTTCATTTGATTTTCAATCTTCAGCCTCTTATAAAAACTGCACCCCACAGTTAAAACGTACTAAAATAAAATTGGTAAAGTCGAAATACAACCTAGTCTTTGACAGAATATATATATATATATATATATATATATATATATATATATATATATATATATATATATATATATATATATATATATATATATATATATGCATATATATATATATATATATATATATATATATATATATATATATATATATATATATATATATATATATATATATATATATATATATATATATATATATTATATAAGTATTTAAAGGCACAAAGAAATGGAAATTGGTAACACAACCCGGAAAAAGACCAAGGAGAATATTACGTGAACCCTTTCATTAGGGCACGTAATATTCTACTTAGCGTTTTTCAGGGTTCTGTTACCAATTTCCATTTCTTTGGGCCTTTGAATGCATCTATATATCACGTGTCATGTGATTTTCAATTATTATTATTATATATATATATATATATATATATATATATATATATATATATATATATATATATATATATATATATATATATATATATATATGTGTGTGTGTGTGTGTGTGTGTGTGTGTGTGGGCGAAAAATGAATATAAAGAAGACAAGCAGACGCTAGTTTTATATATATATATATATATATATATATATATATATATATATATATATATATATATATGTATATATGTATATATATATATATATATATATATATATATATATATATATATATATATATATATATATATATATATATATATATATATATTAGCGTCAACCGTTACGCCTTGCATGGGCCAAGACTTTCTCCCCCCCTTCTCCGCTGCCCTAAGACCCTTCGAAGTCACACGCAGAGACGAATTTCAGTCAGCAGATTTCGTAATTTACGAGACTGGTGGTGTAAACTTTCATCCCGGAGTCAAGTAACCAAGACTAAGACTTGCTCCCTTCGTCCGTTAATATAAACATAGGAGGGTGTGAGAACCTTTATAATGAAAATCTTGCTGCCTAAGGCTTCTTCAGCAGAAAATCTATGAACGGGGTCACTGTCCCTTCCGATTGTTTATGTCTATTTTTCGTCAAATAGACGAAATCTCACCTTCCCCGTGCGTAAACATAAAGGGACGAAGTGTCACATCTTTAAAAATTTATGCCCTAGGAGACGGGCATAACTGTTAGCTATTGAGGGTTTGCTCCTTCTAAACTCCCTCGTTCCGCCTCCCCCTCAGTGGATAATGGACGTAATAATTTCGATCTTGAGAAATTTGGAGAAGAATTCGCGTAGCCATCGAGAGAAGAAGAAGAGTACCTGAGTCAAACAGGGAATAAAGAAGATAGTTGGAACCAAGTAAGACTTATCCTCCCGAAGCTGTTTCTTCGGTCGCTTAGAAGAGCAGACCAGTGGTATCGAGACCAACTCTACTACCATTCTCGTCCAGAGAAAACTACGTATCTCAGTTTTCTGAAAAAGCATAGAGATACTCCTCACGATTGAGAAAGACCAAAGTAAATTCCCATTCGAGAAGAGATTCACATCTTGGTTAAGTCTCATCGTCGAGAAACAAGAATTGGTATCACAGGGATCGGGTTAACTTCCATTCATCCAAGATCCCCTCACTTACATCTTAGAGTCGAGAGAAGCACCGTCACTCGCCTCCACCATCCCAGGAGTAGCCCGGACCAACTCATCGAGGTGACCCACTTTCAAGGTCACCCAACTTTCGATACACTCTGAGTTAAAGGTAAAACGATTACAAAAAAAATATTAATTTTGTTATTCCATATTCCGTGCGAAAGTGTATTCGTAACAAGACCATTTCAATCTGGTAGTCGTAACCAAACTATTTCAATTTCAAATGACTTAAGAACTCGCATTAATTGAGCTTAAATCTCGTTTATTAGAAGTGATTTTTGCGTCAACCATCTCTTATTACTTATTTATAGTGTTAATTTTTATTAGACCCTCTTACTATATAATTAGTAGATTTGAAGATCTAACGTTTCTTCCTTTTAAATGATTAAAAGTATATTTTGTCAGAGTTGTTTAATTAGATCCTCGAACGCAGCATTAGCAATAGATATATCATAATACGAAGCCTTCTTGGTTAAAGAATTAAATTAGAATACTCTTAGAGAAAAGTGGAAGGGATTAACTCATGTACGAATCAAACGTACATCCGTACTCGGCCGTAAACCACGACATAACATTGGCAACAGGTTTGGGGGTATTTAGAAGAACTCATTAATAGTTGATTGTGTTGCATCCCCTTGATTAGTAACAAATTTGTGCCTAAGCGTTAAAGGAAAATTGAACATAATAAGAGGATAAAGTCGATTTATAAATTTTTTAGTTGATTGTGGGTAGCGCGTTAATGGTGTTAAGAAGTTTTTTTGTAGTGGTATTCCAATTAACAGAAGTGTGGGTGGTACGTTTGGGTTAGGCGGAGCGCTACTTGTTTCCTGGTGGCATAAGTACCATTAGCGTACATCGGTGGGTTTTTGACAGACATAGGTAAAATTTCGTCTTTCGAAAGGCTTCACCAACAAGGCCAATTTTTTGGAATAGCAGGCAAAGAACTAATTGCCTACGTCCAGGAACAAGAAAGGGCGGAAAGAGAGGAAAAGAGAGAACAGGCGCAAGCAGAAAGAAAAGCAGAAGAGAGAGAACGAATACGCGCACATGAAAGGGCATTGAGCAAGGAACAGGGGGAAGTCAATTCCGTTGGATCTTACCCTGGAGCTACGCAAGTACCTACAATAATACTCCCAGCATATAAAGATAACGAAGACTTGTGTTCGTACCTGACACACTTCGAGAAAATCTTTGAGGTGAATCATTGGGGCATAGAAACAGAAGGAATCGCGAGATTTACTGCCTCTGCTTAACACCTGTCTCCGTGATATATTCATCTCACTACCATCAGAGGCATCCATGGATTATTCTACTCTTAAGTCCGAGCTACTGGCCGACATTAATCTAAATCCCAAGGAGTATAGGATGAAATTCAGACATGCTAGAATTCAGCCTGGTCAAACATAACGTCAATTTGGCTTTATCCTTCGGAGACATCTCCAATCCTGGCTGGATTCAGCACAAGTGGGGAATAAGTTAGACTCTCTCGTCGCCTTCATTCTTAAGGACCAATTACTGTGTACCATGCCCTCAGAGATACGAGCATTCGTCAAGGACAGGCGAGCTGCTACGTTGAATGAGTGCGTGGTGGAAGCGGATCTACATCCTTCCAATCACAAACTATATCCTCGAAAGGTTAAAAAGAACCAACCCTCGTCTCCAAAGAAACGTAGGTATCCCCAGAAACCCCGGCAAAAGAACTCCCCTAAATTTGTCAAGACCTCCGTACTCTTCAAAACTAAATTCTTTCCATCTAAGGATCAGAGAAAAATTAAGTCCCTAAGTAATCTATCCCCCTCGTCCTCATCATATCCCAGAAACCCCGTTACGTGTTTTAATTGTGGCACCCCAGGTCACATTAGATTCCATTACTCCAAAAATTCGAGGCTTAGATCATCCTCGAGTCAACAAGTGCACAACATCACCGCGTCTCTCCCCCAAGAACAACCTTCTGTTTGAGCACCTTCTTCGTCCACATCGAATTCCCCTGACCAACAGGTGAACTTTTTGTTTAATAAGAGTTCTCACAGAGGACTAAAGTTCAAGACTAGATCAGAAAATGGTTGCCGAGTCTCGACATTAGTACGCGATATAGGGTGCATCTGTATCGTCGTATCAGATAAATTGCTTCCCCCAGTCAGCCCCTAGAACAAGAGGTTCGCGGTCATCCAGGACTTCCTAGGTAGATCAAGCCTGTTTCCCCGTAGTGAGATGCCGCATCCAGTCTCAGTACTTCACTGGCTGAACCGAGGTATTGGTAGCGCCTATCAAATTCTGTTCTGTCTTAATAGGCCAAAGCATGCAGTTCTCCCCAAATCCGATAGCTCAGCCAACAGTCAATAGAATCTGTTCGCGAGAGCAAACAAATAAGATACGTAGGAGAGAATTCACTACTATTCCGGACGACGGCTGAAGTAACCTCCCCGTCGGAAAAAGTTTTGTGCATTACCCGGTGTTACTCCCAACGGGTATTAAAAATCGCACACGATGGCTTATTGTCTGATCATTTCAGCCACAATAAAACCTCTCTACGGATTTATAAATACTTCTTTTGGCTCGACGCCGCTAAAGAGATCGCCGTATACTGCCAGTCATGGGAACTGTGCCAAAAGGCCAGCGCTAAAGGCCAGGTAGCGCCGGCTCCCATGGAGAAAATCCCCGTCATTTCCGAACCCTTCTTCAGTGGCCATAGACTTGGTTTGTCCCATCCATCCCCGTTTAGTGAAGGGCACTCTTATATCCTTACTTTGCTAGATTCCGCCACTCGTTTCCCCGACGCAGTTGCCCTCAGGAAAATTGACAGTATTTCCTATGCAGAGGCCCTCATCTCCATTTTTTACCGAGTCGGCATCCCTAAAGAAATCCTCTCAGATCGAGGCCGTCAGTTCACGTCTGAACTGATGGAATACGTTGGCAAGTTACTCCTCATCAAACCCCTCTTTTTCGACCCATTTTTCACCCCCCTTGCAAACAAGATGTGTGAGAAATTATATGGTACCATAAAGGCAGTGTCAAGAAAGCTCTGTCAGTCTCAGCCTCGAGAATGGCATCGGTACCTACCAGTCGCCCTCTTCGCGTGTCGAGAGATTCCTCACAGAACTCTGGGTTTCGTCCCCTTCGAATTGGTGTACGGACGTAACGTCCAAGGACCTATGAGCATCCTTAAGGAGCTCTTCCCTAATCCACAATTATATGAAGAAGTTAAATCCTCCTACGCATATGTGATCGAGCTGCGCGAACGCTTGGAGAAATTTGCGGAGTGCAACATAGAAAAATACAGAACTTATTTCGACCTAAAAGCAAAAGCTCGAAAATTAAAGTCTGGCAACGAAGTGTTATTACTGCCTACAGAGACAAATAAGTTGCTCTCCCAATGGAAGGGTCCCTTCCCAGTCATAGAGGCTCGTGGTCCCGTTGATTACTCGATTGAAACTCCATCAGGCCATAGAATGTATGACCTAAACATGCTCAAGAAGTATCAACGCCGAGCGTGTATTAATAATATTGTGACGCTGGATGAAGAAGGAATCGTGGAAGCTTTATACACATGTGAACCTCTTCAGGTGGTAAACACGGTATGCGTAGAGTCTGATAACGAACAACCTCTTCCCTCATTATCCTTCCCCCAGGACGACCCGTCCACGGAGTTAGATTTGAACCCCCACCTTTGCCCGCTCAGAAATTCACAATTATCCGCCCTATTGAACCAATCTCCCGATGTAATTTCCGAGAAACCAGGGTGCTCCAAACAGTTTGTTCTTGAGATCAAATTGAAGACACAAGAACCCATTAAATCTAAACCTTATCCCCTCTCAATCCACCTTTGATCCGTCTTTAACGGAGAAGGGAAGAATCGGCTACAGTTGGGGATTATCGAGCCTTCATCCTCCGATTAATGCTCGCCGATAGTGATGGTCCGAAAACCTGACCATACTTTTCGAATGTGTATAGATTTTAGGAAACTTAACTCGGTTACTGTTTTTGACGCCGAGCCTATTCCGCTGATTGACCAAAGCCTACACCTGTTTGAGGACGCCAAATACATCTCTGAAATGGATTTGTGCAAGGCCTATCACCAAATCCCGTTAGCCAACTCCTCAAAGAGGCTAACCACGTTTGCAACTGATAAAGGCCTGATGCAATTCACCCGATTGCCATTTGGTTCGGTCACGGCTGGGAGCAATTATAATCGGATGGTGCGTCAAATTATGGATGGTTTGAGCAATGTGTGTCGTTCTATTTCAATCATGTGAACGTGGCTACACGTACATGGGAGCGACACATACACTCACTCCGAGCTTTGTTAGATCGTCTCCGCGAGCACGGATTAACCGTCGGACCATTTAAATACCACTTCGCCTATGAGTCAATCTCGTATCTGGGATTTGAAATAGGTAAAAATCGTTTAACCACTCAACAGGAAAAGGTCAAGGCCATTGCTAAGATGCCTCTACCACGGACAAAGAAGCAATTGCGTTCTTTCTTGGGATCTGCGTCGTTCTACAGAAGATTTGTCTCCCGATTTGCCGTGATAGCCGCGCCCATTAATGATCTCTTAAAGAAAAAATCCCCCGACCTCATTAGGTGAAATCCTAACGCGAACTCCCAGTTTAACTTTGACTACCTAATTCCCAAAAGAAGTTTGGAATCCGCACCGATGCCTGTGGTGAGGAAATCGGCTGTGTCCTGGTGCAATATGAAGACGATAGTGACCCTTTTTTCACATAGCTTATGCTAGCCGAAAACTATCGAGTCGAAAAAGAGCTTATGCAACTATAGAACAGGAAGCGCTAGCCATAATTTGGAGCATTCGGAAATTCAGGTTCTATTTAATAGGTCCTGAGTTTAACGTTGAATTGGATCACTTGCCTTTGTCATATTTGCGTAACAGCAAAAGCCAGAATGGCAGACTCATGCGATGGAGTCTATTGTTAATGGAATACCAATTTACCATAACCTATATAAAAGGCTCCGATAATTGTATAACTGATAACTTGAGCCAAAACTACACGGAGGGCTAATTAAACTCCCGTTAATCCTAAGACAATTTTTGGGGGTATATATTAATGAGTTAAGTGTTTAGTTGGTGTAAGGATTACTCGCGTAAGTGCAGATTAATAGCCAGTGTCAGTTTTTTCCTTTTTCTTTTTGTAATTGATAGGGTATTTCAAGGAGTTTAAATTGGGTTACGTGTTCTGGACTTCTTGGCCTTACGAGGCAAGGTTTAAGACCGCCTTTTACCTGTATATGTACGTGTTCGCGTGTGCGTACAATTCTATTAAGTCCTTTTTTGTATGATCGTTGACCACTGTATTTTTACTGTAACAGTCGGACTTGGATTGCGTTCCATGACAAGTGTCTTTTTTTGTGTATTGTCAGTTATTTTGCACTTGAGTATCCCCTCCCCCCTTACCTTCCGTAGGAGGGAGAAAATGTGGAGGAAGGAATATAACGAGGACAAGCAGACGCTAGTTTTTTATATACCGCGTCAACCATTAGGCTCCGCATGGCCCAAGACCCCCCCCCCTTCGCCGCTGCCCCAAGACCCTTCGAAGTCGCACGCAAAGACGAATTTCAGTCAGCAGATTTCGTAATTTACGAGACTGGTGGTGTAAACTTTCATCCCGGAGTCAAGTAACCAAGACCTGCTCCCTTCGTTCGTTAATATAAACATAGGAGTGTGTGAGAGAATTTATAATGAAATTCTTGTGCCTAAGGCTTCATCAGCAGAAAATCTATGAACAGGGTCACTGTCCCCTCCGATTGTTTATGTCTATTTTTCGTCAAATAGACGAAATCTCAACTTCCCGGTGCGTGAACATGAAGGGACGAAGTGTCACATCTTTAGAAATTTATGCCCAAAGAGAGGGGCTAGCTGTTGGCTATTGAGGGTTCGTCCCTCCTAAATTCCCTCGTCTTCTCCCCCCTCCCCCCAAGTGGATAATGGACGTAATAATTTTGATCTTGAGAAATTTGGAGGAGAATTCGCGTAGCCATCGAGAGAAGAAGACGAGTCCCTGAGTCAAACAGGAAATAAAGAAGATAGTTGGAACCAAGCGGGACTTACCCTTCCAAGGTTGTTGTTTTGGTCGCTTAGAAGAGCAGACCACTGGTATCGAGACCAATTCTCCTACCATTCTCGTCCAGAGAAAATCACGTATCTCAGTTTTCTGAAAAAGCATAGAGATACCCTTCACGATTGAGGAAGACCAAAGTGAATTCTCATTCGAGAAGAGATTCACATCTTGGTTAAGTCTCATCGTCGAGAAGCCAGAATTAGGTAACACAGGAATCGGGATAACTTCCATTCATCCAAGATCAACTCACTAACATCTTCAAGTCGAGAGAAGCACCGTCACTCGCCTCCACCACCCCGGGAGAAGCATTAGCTGTTTTCTCGAACCGCCTCGCCTCAGCGAGGACGTCCGCAATCAAACTCGCCCAGACCAAATCATTGAGGTGGTCCACTTTCAAGGTCACCCAACTGTCGATACACTCCGAGTTAAATGTAAAACGAATACAAAAAAAATATTAATTTTGTTATTTCCCATTCCGTGCGAAAGTGTATTCGTAACAAGACCATTTCAATCTGGTAGTCGTAAACAAACTATTTCAATTTCAAATGACTTAAGAACTTGCTTTAATTGAGCTTAAATATCGTATATTAGAAGTGATTTTTGCGTCAACCATCTCTTTTACTTATTTGTAGTGTTAATTTTTATTAGACCCTCTTACTATAGAATTAGTGTATTTGAAGATTTAAGATTTCGTTCTTTTATGTGATTAAAAGTATATTTTGTCGGAGTTGTTTAATTAGATCCTCGAACGCAGCATTGGCAATAGATACGACGGGCGGTCATTAAGTGTTGCAATTCGGATATGAGGAAACGAGATATGAGGAAAAGTGTTTTATTATTTTTCAATATAACTACCTTCGACTTCAATGCACTTGCGCCACTTGTCCCTGAGGCTTCGAATTCCCGACAACCAGAAATCTCCCGACTGCTGTTCAATCCACTCCTGGACGGCGAGTTGGACATCTTCATCGTCCCCGAACCGGCGTCCACGCAGTGCAGCCTTGAGCTGGCCACATTATCCTCGTTGGTCACGTCTGAAGGGCGTTCTGGACGGGGTCATTTTCAAGGGACTCACGACCATGGCGGAACTCCCTATTCCAGCGAGCAATGGTTGCATAGGAAGGGGCGGTGTCGCTGTACACTGCAACCATGCGTTCATGGATCTCTTTTGCATTCTTGCCTTCCTTGGTCAAAAGTTTGATCACTGCGCGGTGCTCAACCTTCTCCATTGTTGAAAAATTTGTGACTGACGATCTACGATCAGCTACTGCTTCTTAAATAGACGAGGCAGGAGCGTGCGGCTGCAGGTCCTGACTTGTCATAACTTTTCCTAACACCCCCACAAACATCCATTCCCCTTCCTCTGTTTTGCCCTACCGATTCGCAAAACTTTTTGACCGCCCCTCGTATATCATAATATGAAGCATCCCTGGTTAAAAAATAAATTAGAGCACTCTTAGAGGAAAGTGGAACGGATTAACTCATGTACGAATCAAACGTACATCCGTACTCGGCCGTAAGACGACAATATATATATATATATATATATATATATATATATATATATATATATATATATATATATATATATATGCAGACACTGTTTTCCCCAATATCGAGTAAATTATTGTACGATGAAACCACTTTTTGAGCACAAAGTTCGTTGAACCGGAACTAGTTTCGGTATGAAGTTTTCCATACTATCTTCAGCCGTTAACTGAGAGAAATTGACAAAGAAAACAAAATTACTAAAATATACAGAAACCGGCAACTGGCATTAATCAGGAGGCGTTAGTTTTAGGTGATTAACAATATTTTTAAAAATGAGGTCTGATACATAGCGGCTACATTTGTGTTGACCTTCTGACAGATTCGTAGAGCAAGCAATGCTTCTAGTATTTTCGCCAATGTGAAAAACACCAACCACATAATTGATTTCTCTGGTGCCCAAATAACTTACCAGTATAACGATTTTAATAAAAGTAAAATTATCGAATTTATATTAATCAAAGAAATCCCAAACTTTAATTTGTCAGAAAGTCAACACAAATGTGGCAGCTTTGTATCAGATCTCATTTTTAAAAATGAGATCTGTATATTTTAGTATTTTTGTTTTCTTTGTCAATTTCTCTCAAATAACGGCTGAAGATGGTAAGGAAAACTTCATACCGAAACTAGTTCCGGTTCAATAAACTTTGTGTTCAAAAAAGTGGTTTTATTGTATATATATATATATATATATATATATATATATATATATATATATATATATATATATATATATATATATGTATATATATATATATATATATATATATATATATATATATATATATATATATATATATATATATATATATATACGCCCTCTTAACTCCATTCTCTTGTCTAAGCTCTCACTAAAAAAAAACTTTTCCAGCTATTCACTTTCAACCCGTTATTCAAAACCTACTCAAATTACGACGCGTCTTTAACAAAGACAAAATGCCAACGCTGCTCCGATCCACGATCATTTACCAACTCGCGATGGAAAATTAGAAACGATGCAGCGCATTTGACATGCTCGTATGAGCGCCCCTTCGGAAAACACGAGAACAGCTGGCAAATATGTTTACCTTTAACGCCAAAAGGATTCCATTTGACCCACCTCAACAAAATCAAAATGGAATAAAATATATATATATATATATATATATATATATATATATATATATATATATATATATATATATATATATATATATATATATATATATATATATATATTATAGTGAAGTAAAATGAAATTAAAACAGAATAAAAAAAATTTATTAAATTGGACATGAAACTCAGAAATTGAATAAATGATTATAAAGAGATTCTTGCTATATAATCAATCGTAAAAATGAAAATTACACCAACGACAAATGCAACAAATATATTTAATCTTCGTTATGTACTTTCAACACTCCACTTTTTTAAATGTGCGCACCTTGTTTTTGTCTTATTTTCCATGAGCCAAAATATTTGCCCATATTTGTGATGCTTTGTTGCCATAAACGGAGTATGTGGACATCTAGTTTTACTTGAGAACAATTGTTCATCAATTTTTATATTTTCTGAAGCTTTATAACATGTCAGGCAATGTTTAAGGATTTTGTTGCACACTTGAGAGATCTGAAAAAATTTCTCTGTCTGTATTCAAGCTGATCTTTTTTATTTAAAATCCAATCTTCGAAATCTCATAATTTCACAAAAATGATCCCGTTGACTTTGTTTGCCTACATAAAGGAAAGCTCCATGGATCAGACCATAGGAAATTAAGTTATATATTTCTTGATCCAGTTACTCCATGATCATATAGTATTACAATAAAAGCTTCCAATTGAGAAAGCGCCAGATAGCAACTTGTATCTTTGATCACACGTTATGCTTCGGCTTCAATACATTTAATTGTGTCAAAGTAGAGAATTTTCAATAAAAAGTTCTCATGCAGATCCAATATTTTTCTTAGCATACCAGGTTGGTCTTGGTACATTTTTCAAAATATTGTGTTGAGAAAGTCGTTCCTGGCGAGGCACGATGCCCGGCCCCCAATACCTGATGCAGCGTTGGTTATTAATTTTATCAAAACCTCAATAAATACACTAAAATTTGTTACCTGATTCGGAGAAAGCTTTCTCCGAATCAGCTAACAAATGTTATTGTATTTATTGAGGTTTTCCTTTTCTTCTAATTGTAACTTTATTAATTTCGTTTGAATTTATTTATTTTTTATCTTAATATACAGATTTTTTTGTCCTTTATATTGCTTTTTGATTTTTTTCATTTTGTTTTACATCCTAGTACATTTTTAGCCTAAAGCCATTAATTATCATTGTTCTCATAATTGTTAAGCAATTGTTGTTATATAAATCTTTAATATTCTAGCCTAGAAGATGGGTCCAGAGCCCGAAACATTGGCAATATATGTTATATTCAGTACTTGCTCTCCTTTTCCTGCTGAAGATCCGGCTTGCTTGAAGCAGAAATATACACATATATATATATATATATATATATATATATATATATATATATATATATATATATATATATATATATATATATATACCTGCCACGTCGGTGACTGTGAGCACCACACTTCCTCGTACACTGAGATGACATCTCCAACCCTGCCACGGCCGCTAACAGCACATCTTCATGATGGAGCCACCAAACAATACTGTAAAGCACCGGACGACCTTTACCCCATAAATGCTGAATAACAAAACTACCGTTATTCTCCGGTAGAGTGATCGCAGACGATTGCGCAGGGCTGAAGACGTCACCATATGAAGACGAATACCCAAAATAAACATACAACTCCATCCCGAAACCAGCTTGCCCACTACTCTCACCCTTAACGTCAATCTCAATGGTTCATAACCACTTGTCATTTACCTAGCCACTTTCACCGAGCGCTCTTTTTGTGGGAGATGGATAAGTATTTTCAAGCACAGGCCCTTCTCTCTCCTACCCCTGGTGGGGGACGAGTGGAGAAGATCTCTTAGCGCCCCCTCCCGGCTCCCCAAGACCCACCATGTTTGGTGGGCCAGAAAGAGACGGAACAGCAGAGACCCTGTAGAGAGGAAAGAAAAGAAGAAAATGAGTGAGAAAAATCAGTATGAGAGAAGTTGATCTAAGTTGACCTTCTTCCTACGTACATGGGGAGAAAAAAAAATTGAGTATTATTCCATTATTTGGACCTACTGATTAACGTGACACCGAACCACGAGTCCCTAATTTGTATCTAGCTCTCATTCGTCTTTCATCCATCCAGTTGTTCAGCGCAACCTTTCAATTGGTGGTGGGGGAGCTATCCATCTCTGTCATTCTCTCTGTTATTTATGCTCTCTCATTACAATCTTTTCTTTTCTTAGACTGACTGGAGCTATACCTAATCTTTATTTTTATTTAGTCAATGTTGCATCCATGTGTATTATGTAGCATTCGTGCCTTTATGTTAATATGTGTTAGAGCTTTGGCCTGAGTATCTTTGTTCGTGCTTGTTTGTAGTGAGTGTGTGTGTCTTTCTGTATCAGATTTGTTTCATCGTGTTGTGTTCGTCGCTTGGTGCATTTCACTATAGTTTGTTTTGTTCTTGTTTTTTGGGGGGAGTCTTCATCGGTTCTTCATTTTCTTGTTCTTATTCGGGAGTCTTGTCTGGTGAGATATTGAGTGGGAATTGTGAGCTATTGGTTACTATGGATCGTTTTAGTTGTCTCTCATTGTTTTTCTGTCGGACCTCTTGGTTGGTTCGGCATCATCAGCCCTATACCTCCCACATACCAAATCTTTGAATGTTACGGTGTAGGGTGACGCAGTCGCCACGAAAGGTTTTGATTCTGTCATTGACGTGTAATTTCTCAATAATATCATATTCCTCTTCTCTTGACTTCCACTTGAAGGTTCATTTGCATGTTCCTCCACGTATGGCTTTGACTACGTCATCATCTCCATTGGTCATTGTTTCTCTTTGGGAACTGTTTCCTTTTACTTTTCATCTTTTGGAGTTAATATTTTTTTCCTGTGCCCTTGGTCACACTGAGGCTTAAGATCTCTGATGAGGGTGGGTTCTCGAGGAAACACATTTTCTTCATAGCATTTTTATAACCTGGTATTGAGACTCTGAGCAAAAGTTCCAGGTTTGATTAGGTTCATTACAAGCAGGAATAGTATAAATGGACGATTTGTTCGGGATTGTGAGATGAGTCTTAGTCTCCCTCAAATGTTGTATTGTGGCCTTGACCACTCCTGCGTAAGTTGCGTTCTTTTTTGTTCTTGCTCTTTTCATCTCTTTCTTTTCTCATTAGAATTTCTTTCCTTTTAATCCAAGCCAGTGCCATTGTTCGATGTGGCCCGCCGCAGTTGAGGCATTTCTTCTCTGTTGATTGGATACAGTTCTTTCAAAAGTGCCCTCATTTATCGCATTCAGAACAACTTTGTTCAGTTTCCATGCAATTTTGGTTATGTGATCCTCCATCTTATATAATTGAAGCATACATGTATGTTGATGTGCTTTTCTCTTATCCATATTCTAATGTTGGATTCTCATGCTCAACAAGAGTAATCTATTTTGTCCGATCTTCTTCACCACTTCTGTTTTCTCGCATACTATTTTAAAAAAGTGAATATGATTTCCAAATTTTATAATATCTGGTATTTTTACTCCTGGGTGATTTTTCTCGATTTCCGTTTTATATCGAATTGAATAGAATATAAGAAAAAGTGTGGCCAGGTGCACAGAGAAAAAGGTTTAAGGAGAGTGAGTATATATTTATATATACGAGTACCTCTCATGATGAGACGAATCCTAAGAAAATTCGGCTGTTCCTGTTGGATCAGCGGATTTAAATTAAGGTCCAACCACAGTGATCATGTAGACAGGGGTACTATGGGCCAGAGTGCGACCGACTACAACAACCACAGTGCTTGTGTAGGCAGGGGTGTTGTGAGTCAAAATGCGACTGCCTGCAACTATTGCAATCCCAACGAGGACATCAAAACCTAAATAAAAACTTGTACATTGCAACTTACAACTGCAGAACACTATCTTAGGAGGTATATCGCACATAACTCCTCAGTGAAATCAATGAAGAATGAAGGAATAGATTCGGTCTTCATAAATATCGTAGAAATCATATACTGAAATTGCAGATCTTACATTAAATTACATAAGGATTCAGATATTTTTCAATTACAGAAAGGTGTAAGACAAATCGATGCTATCTTTCCGAAAGTATTCACGTCCTGTCTAGCAGAGATCTTCAGGGGGCAAAACTGGCAAAACAAAGGCATTAAGATCGATGAGGATTACCTCAATTACCTGAGATTCGCAGATGATATTGTACTCGTAGCTGATGACCTAGAAGAGATTCAAACAATTCTTCAAGAACTTAACCGTGAAAGCAAAAGAGTAGATCAAAAATAAATCTTGGAAAAAGAAAAGTTATTACAAATTAATCAGAGGTCGAAATGATAGTCATCATAATTAAGAAAGAACAAATTGAAATAGCTATTTGAATCAACAGATAGCAATGTCAACAGGAGAAGATCAGGAAATTAACGCAAAATCACTCTAAGCTGAAAAGCATTTGGATTGGCATCCAGTGCATAATTCTAACTATGACCTATGGAGCAGAAACTTGGAACCTGACCAAAAAAGAAAACTTACATTAAAACTTAGAACGATACAGAGAGCCCATGAAAGTATTATGGTAGAGATAACTTGGCATGACAGAAAATCTGCCATTTGGATACGTGAACAAACCAAATTTCAGGATATTGTGGAAGCTGTATGAAACCTGAAATGTAGCTGGGAAAGCCATTTGACAAGATTTCAAGATGGTAGATAGACCAGAAAACTTACCGGTTGTAATCCACTTGATAAAAGACGACCGGAAAGAAGAACAAAAACAAGATGCCTAGATGATCTTGAAAAAGAATTTTAAATAGTGGAGATAAAATGCCAAAGACCGACAAAAATTCAGAAAGATGAGAAAAGAGATTCTTTCATTAGTGGAATGCAAATACCGGAAATGATTTAGTTTATGGTTTAGATAGGCAATCCGATCGATAGGCCTCTTTACTACTTCAGAATTTCTACGTTCCCAAGAATAGCCAAACGGGGCGATGAGTGAAAGACAGCATCATAAAATTTTAATAGGTTTATACTCAGAATAAATAAATGAATAAATTTATAATTAATTCTCAACGTTAAAAAACTAACCTAATTTAACTAATCAAATTCATTCCTTTGGAGTCACCAAAAGTTTAGTAACTGTATGATAATGTTAGAGGGTAAAATTATAAACTAAGTGTCAGCGCAAGGAAAAGTACTCGTATGAACAAAGATGGAACTGAATGAATCTTTGGACGTGTTGCTTAATAGCGATTCTGCGTCTTAGGTCAAGAAACAGGTGTTTCCTCGTTAATTGTAGAGGTGAAGAACTCTAGTGCAATCGAAGGCGCTTTGTTATAAGTATCTCTATTTTAAAAAAATATATGCAAATTTAGAATTATGATGTTATGATGAAAAATAGATGGGCAGCCATCTTATTATTTATAGCTTATTATGAACTACCAAAAGAATGCTTGGGTTAGGTAGGGGTTTAGGTAGTTTAGTTTGTTTTAGGCTAGGTTAATTTGGGGAGGGGAGTTAGTTTGTTATTATTAAGTTATTAGTTTTTTTGTGTTGTATTTTCGCCGGAAATGAACCAAAATAGAAGCCTATTCTAGTGGCACGCCGTGGCATACCGTTAAACTCAAAGTGACTTCTCTTTTTGGTGGTTATGAAATAACTGTAGTTGCATTCTCGCGTAAATATTATGATTGTTTCTAAGCTGTAAGGAATTTGTCAAATACACGACCTAATTTGAAAGAACATGTCTGTGAACGGTGCAGAAGTAAGGCCTAATTAGATTTAGCGAAAAGGATATGGAGATACAAAAAAATAGGAAAATTCGAAGACAAAAATAAAGGAAATGTAACATGCAACTGGTCGGATTCACTTTTTAAAAACACTTAAAACTAAACGTGTTTAAATAACTTACTACCTTTAACCTTCTATATCGTAGTTAAATTAGTATTGTCGTTGGCAACATGTACAGTCATGGGCAAATATTTTGAGAATACTATATTTTTTCATATAATAAAATTATTAAAACTAATCAAACGTAACATTTTGTCTTAGTATATTTGTATCATAATTTAAGGGTGAAATAAATAAAAATTTAGAGCTAAAACCCATTTTATTAATGAATGTAATCAATTGTTGCGTGTTGTCAATATTTTCAATGATATTCCATGTTCTTCGAGATCGCCTCAATTCGTTTCGGCATACTAGAGACCAGATTCGTCATGATATTTTGAACGGTATTGCTCCATCTTTGCTCAATAAGCACCGGCAACTGCTCACAATGGGATTATCGGCCATAAATTCTCTATTGAGTGCAAACCTAACGAATTTCTTTGTGAGAAGATGCGCTAACATGCTAAAATATACACTTATCATACCCAAATTAGTCCTGAACTGTTGTGAAAAGGTGCTGATTAAGCACTTTTTAGTACCATTTTGAGATCATTGCAGTGTTCGTGGGCAAATATTTTAATGCTCTAGTTCCCTTAGAAAAAAAGTAGCCACAGAGATGGAGACTATATGAATGCTTCATGGTGGGTACGAGACATGACTGGTGAAAGTGCTTCCCTTTTCTCCTCCTAACAAGAGATTGTCCAGCAGCTCCAAAAAAAGTAGAAGGGAGCTTCATCAGAGAATATCACTTTGTTGCAGTCTTCAACAATCCATTCTTTATATTTCTTACATAAACGAAGCCTATCCATAAGGTTCTTCTTGGTCAGATGAGGCTTCTTCGCAGCCCTTCTCGACCTCTGTCGTAAAGTCTCCGCTCCACTACATACGCCGAAACATTCACACCTACCACTTCTAATCGTGAGCAAACTAAGCACTGGAGGCAATGCAATCTTTGACCTGGGGCCTTAACAGGAGGCGATCTACATTTGAAGCACTTGGTCGTCCAGAAGACTTCTTCACAGGAGTGCAACCAGTCTTTTGAATGTTATTAATGATCCTAAAGATGGCTTTCCTTAATGCAATACCATTTAGCATCTCTATCTCCTTGCATTTCAGACCAAAATTGGAAGAAGGAAATGAGAATGCATAGATTAATTTGTCTAAAAAAATAAAGAATGTAAATATATTTGTAATATATATATATATATATATATATATATATATATATATATATATATATATATATATATATATATATATATAAGGCAAGCGACCGTTGAAAGTGAGCGCTGGACAAATAATGTACGAACGCACGAAAGGTCAGAAACACCTGTATCAATAAAACAAAGCATAAACAAACATTCCGCGTCTCAGAATAGATTTATCGAAATACGGAAGTCTACGAAGCACCTGGATAAACATACCCTCTGACCAAAAGTAATTGTATCACAAAGCTATGACAGGCGTATCCTGTTGATAAAACTTTGGATAGGCAAGTAATTCATTCGACTTACACAGCTTAGGTTAGGTCCGCCTTTTGTGTGGAGAACAATGATTCTAGGCTACACCCTCTAGAAAATAAACATATATATAGTCGGAGCAGTTCAGTTAGAATGATTATTGTATTATTGAGAGTATTAGATTATTGTCGTTAAAAAGATTGTCTCGTTCACGTTCCCCTTTTAAATTCACTAAGTATTGTCGCTCCAGAATTTAATACTTCGCGTTGAATATATATAGACTGCTAGTCGCCCGCAAATTAACTTCGTGAAGTGCCGTTTGCCCCGTTAATAGGCCTATATTAGAATAAAGTATATTTTTGCAACGTCCTTCTTTACCTCGATTTACCCTGAAACCTTCGGTAAGCCCAGCCAAAATACGAATACAATGAAGAAATCATCTTTGGAGTCAAATACTTAATTCACTTTCCTATAAACTGGTGTGGTGCTGGATCCACATTCGAATCTAATATGACTCAAAACCACCTCAAAGACGAGCATTTTGAAATCTTAGGAAATTCTATGATTGATACACAGTAAACCAAAGTAACATAATAAAGCATAATAAAGCTCTGTAATTATGTTTTTTCCCTAATCATTCCATAAGTTAAAAGACATTCAAACTTTTTGAGGAATTCACCGCCAATTCTAGAAGTCCATTCCAATAATTTTGTAGCAAACACCATGTTCACAAGAGGGCAATCCTCAAATCACGGTAATCCATTTGCAATTCTATTTCCCAAACTGATTATATTAAATATCATTTTATAAATCAATTTTATGATAAAAATACAAGTGTTTGTACGTATTTTTATAACAAAATCATATAATCTCAACTAAATAAACTACAACAATAATGCTAATTATGAACTCTGAACTTTTCAAGTTTTGTTGGCTTGGTAGTCGCGGTAACTAATAACGAACTGGCTGGTAAGTGGCTTTTTCTTATCACTCCATTCCCAACGTTAGATATATGTAATTACGGCGAACCGAAAACTTAAATATTAAGATGGTATTTGTAAAAAATATTTTTAAAAAATTAGCCCCCTCTTCCTAAAATAGAAATAGACCCCAAAACAAATCACAGCCTGGCTATGGGCCTGCTCGTTTCGTGTTGTCGAATGCGACGACAAAGTGTATATATTAGAATTCCCTAATGGCCGTCAAGTTACGGTAACTATAGACAGAGCAAAACCGGTTAAATTGCCGAATATTGTTAATATCATAGATGAAAATGGTTCCTCGACCATCTAATAGTCAACTATTTGTAAATAGACCTATAATGTTAGATATACAGCAACGGAATGAGGGAGAATTAATGGAGGATAGTGAAGATGATCACAGTAACGTGGAATCCTTTCCAGATAACCCAGAGAATAGTAGTGAAGCGAGTGTTTATATTCGTTCCAGTCAACCGGTAAATTTGTGAAGGATCATTTGTACCACTATTTCTGAATATTTGTTCTTTTCTAAGAACGTTATAGTACTTTGAGATAAAATTGTGTATATATGTATATTACTATAAGATTTGCACGAAAGATTTATTTATTTATATGTAAACACACTCCATGTTCTCGGGGGAACTCCTGTGGTCCTGGAACCACATTAGAATCTAATATGACTCAAAACCACCTCAAAAACGAGCATTTTGAAGCCTTAGGAAGTTCTATGATTGGTTCACAGTAAACCAAAGTAACATTCCATAAAATTGGAAATCAATGTGTGGTGAAGGTAGCAATGAAATACATATTAAACTTTATTTAATCATTAACTCAAAATAAAATTGTTGTATTATCTCTCTTTCTTAACGAAATAAAAATTGTATTATTCTCTTTCTTAACGAAATAAAAATTGTATTATTCTCTCTTTCTTAACTGATAAAAATTGTATATTTCTCTCTTTATTAACTGATAAAAATTGTATTATTCTCTCTTTCTTAAAGGTAAAAAATTCCAATATTATCTCTTTCTCAAGGGCAAATAATAAATTCACCGGTCGACTGTTGTCTGGTCGGCGGTGCTCTCAGTCCTTTACAGGGCCCAGGCGTTTTCAGACTCCCCGAAAATGTTTCCTCTTTTAGCGGGTAGTGGGATGTAGAGAGCCGGTGTACTTTGTGAAGGAGTTCCGAGCAGCCAAATTGTAAATAATGAGGGTGTTGAAGTGTCACCAATTCAAGGGATCCAAATGTATTATTCTCCTTTAATTCCCCGTTGCGAAAAGTGAAAAAGATTTCACGTTTTTGACGTCGCTCTCCCTTTCTTGTACTTCCTTTATCGAGGGGTGACTTTCCTCCGAATTGGCGGTGTTTCTTCAATTGTGTCTGAGAAGTCAATAAGGAAAAATGAATTTTAGCGCCGCTTACGTTTGTATGTGTTTGAACGTAAATTGTTCCTAAAAGTATGTCGTGACGCTGATTGGCCAATTTTTGCAGCACTTATGTTTAAAACATTAATCTGCCTTAAATCTGATAGAATAAATTAAACATAAATTTGTTATTAAAATCTGCTTAATCCTTATTGACTTAGTTATGTATAGCTTAGGTTTACGTATAATAACTATATATAGAGCGGCATTTTGTAAAAAAAGGAGACTTCATTGAATATACAACGTTAACTCAGAAGAAAGTTCATACCTGATAAAGGAGGTAGAGGAGAGGGAGGCGAATTCACAAACATGGAATTTTTCCACTTTCCCTACGGGGAACTTAGAGAGAGAAAATTACATTTAGAACTGTGAATAGATAAAACATGTCTGGCTAAATCACCCACTACGTCCCTCTGAGGGGCAGCCAGGCGGACTTGAACTGGATTGCCATTCATTTAGTTTCTTCTCAACTGTGTCGTTCTGTGTGATAGACATGATTGGAGGCGCCAAGAAAAGCAGGTTTGAGCAGTAGCCCACTGTGGAACTCGGCGTCTGAGGCACTCGGACAAGGCGCAGAACTGGAACCTCCGGGGAAAACCCTGGGGGCCCCAACCAGGACCATAGAGGAAAGTACACCCTTCTCTATGGTATGCCAGGATGCAGTTCTGATACCCAAACCCGCGAGCACCTCCGGTTAGATTTGCTTGATTCTACACTAACCAAAAAAAGTCCGCCATACAATCACACCTCGTGACCTCCCCTCCCCCCCCCCCTCTCCGGTGTCACCAATCATCAGCATCTGCCCATCCGGAAATCTATCTATGTTCACTAACGCTGCGCTGCTACTTGGAGTGGGTTAGTCACTGACTCAACCCATTTAACGAGAAATCACAGTCTCAAAGAAGAAGACTAAAGATATTTAAGCATCGTCTAAACACCAGAAGAAAAAGAGAAGAGGCAAAAATCAGAACGGTCCAGTGGGGCCTCACTGAGTGCAAAATTGCCCAAGAGAATACCACAAGAATCCCTCTGCGGATAAACAACGGGCAAAACAAGCCCAACAGGGATAAGGTATTTGAGCTAATGTTCGGTAAACTAAACATCGCTCTTGTATGGCTCCTAGACGTCCCATCTGGGTACGTCGCGATCTGCGAACGAGAAAGAGGACGTAGAATCTATTAAGAAAGAAGAAGCTCTGGAAATACTAAGAACTATTGGACTACAGCCTGCTATCCCTCCACAAATACAAGCTTATCGCAGTGTTGTTTGCAGGAGACTCGATTCTTGGATCGTACAACATAATAGGGAAGAAATAAAAAAATAAATCGAGCTTAGACAAACATTGGCGAAAGTAGCAGATATCATCAAATTCAAGAACAGGTGGGACAATAGCGACTACACCCATGTACTTAAGGTTGTCTTCGCAGAACCTAGATGGTTCAAAAGGCGAAAGAACAAGGCTTGCTTATGTTCAACGCCAAGGTGAGTGGAAACCAGATAAAGAGAGAAGAATTCTTGTCTAGTCCAGTTTTGCTTCCACTGCTATAAAATGGAGCAGCACGCCACCAAAGACTGTAAAGAGCCTGAGGAAACGTGCTCCACGTGCAGCGAGAAGGGACACCACTCGAATGACTGCCGCAACAACTACGAGAGGTGCACCAACTGCGGGTAAGGCCACAGATCAATATCTATGGCATGCCCGGTCAAAAAGAAATAATAAACAGAAAGAAAAATGACAAGAAATAGGAAGAGGTACGCAGATCAAACACTACTTACGCAAAGGGAGCTAAAGCCGCGTACAAAGAAACAGAACCAAAGAAAACATATTTGAAGATAGAGAACGAAGAGTCCACAAAAATCTTGACGCGCATCCTCTATACTCACGTCAGGATCTAACCCAACCTAGTTGCTTCGCAAAAGAGCTTAACTAAATGCTGGCCAAAAACGGAATGAGAAAAATGTGGTTCCCGGACGATCTTCCATCAGGAGACGTCCTCCAGCTGAAAATGGTTCATGAATGTGCAAATGATATGGAAACCAACAAGTAAGTAATAGAGAATGAAACCCAGGAACTTAAAGCTGCTGCAGGAAAATCCACACAGGTTTAACCTAATAGTAAATTCACGAAGAGAAGTGAAATGGTGGAACTGGCATCATCGGAATCCACTGAATACTCGGACTATTTCGTCTGAGAAGAGCACAAAAATAAGAAAACCAAAAAAGGAAAGAAAACCCCAAAACCGCTCGACGCGGACAGGATTAATCTCACCATTTATGCATCAAAGAAATTCCCCTTCCCTGAAAATATGGACGAAACAAAAATTCTAAACGGAGTAAATAAGAAAATATATAAATGGGAGTACGACGCATCGATCGAGGTTGAAGTGGTTGAGGTGGCCCTACTACGCCATAACGTTACTCTATACGAGGATTCGTATGAGCAGGTCTCCAACACAGAATTTTTTTAAAAAAAGGCAGGAGGGAAGAAAAAGAAACTTCACCCAGAAATACCAGTAGAGAAAGACCAGCATGGAGAACGTAAACAATAGATTGAAGATTCTGACACTCAACGTTAATGGATGAGAGGGGAAAGCAACCGCATATGGAAATATATTCCGTGGGCTGGACCCTGACATAATACTGATAACGGAGCACGGTATTGATACCACAAGGGGTCAACTCAAAATACCTGGATAGAGAGTGCTAATGAAGAATCACTCAGAGGAAAGGTTCGATGATGCTGCAATAGATTTTAGAGGTAACCTCACGTTCAAACGTTCCCAGAATTGGACGAATCCTTTGTGGCGATACAACTTCTCACATTAGTGGGGAACCTCACGATGGCTGCAGCTTATCAACCCCCTCGCCGATTCTATCTACCCGTTACAAACTTCTGTACACTTTTCGGGCGCCGGAGAATGGCATTCATAGGGGGCGACCTCAATGGCAGATGCCGAATGTCGCACTACTACGAAAAAGCCCAAAACCTGGAAATGATAATGAACATGAAAAACATCCAGAGGATAGGGCCGGATTTCCCGAACCACATCACTTAGAGATCAGCAACCAAACCTGACATTATAATGACAAGTGGAGGCTTCCCCTTCATTTAGCATAGCGAGACGGGCCCAACAATTCCCAGCGACCACAGTGCAGTATTAACAACAATTTTCCTTGCGCCGATCCAGCTGCCAGTCACACCACGTAAGAACTACGCCGCCACCGACTGGGGCCGATACAAAACTCTACTACAAAACAAGAAAACCAAACCAAACCAAACCAAACAAACTAATTTAAAATAAAATAAAAATAAATAAAAGAGGCAAAGAGCCCATCAAAAGAAAACGGAATAAAAAAGTACAAACTAATGTACGAATAAAATAAAAAAAATGAACAAAAGAGGCGAAGTGCCCACAAAAGAAAGAGAAACAAAATAAAAATAATAATAGACGAAAATGAAAACAAAAGAGGCAAAATCCACATAAAATAATATTAGGCTAATTAAGTTAACAAAATATAAACTTGAAAGAATAGAAAGCTACGACGGAGAAAAAAATAAAATTAAATAAATATATATATTTAAAAGGAAGATTTAGTCTAAAATACCAACAGTGGGAACACTAGCGTCAAAAAAAATATTAAAAAGACAACAAAAGAGGAAAGATACGGTAGTAAAGCGAAGGCGATACCCTCGCAATCAGGGTAACAAAAACTAATAAACTTCTTCACCCCTATCACACCTACCACACATTTCACCACCTAGCTCACCAAAATCAAAATAAAAAAAAAGGAGAGATCGGCAGTTAATTTTATGTACATACTCGAAAACAAGACCACGCTTTCGTCGAATAAAGCCTTTGTGAATCCAGCTCAAAATTTACCTTCACCTTTAAAAGAAGCAACGATCACCTGATTTCCCAGCCTACCAAAACTACAAGATAGAGAGATTCCTTCCCGCACCTATACTGGTACCAAGGGCTCCCGCTATAAATTGGTAATTCTACCTCCTGAACCCCCATATAAATGTAAATATATTAAGTTATGTTGATAAATAAAATTATTTTTAAAAAGTCAGAGTGAAAAATAATTAAATAGTAACCAACGAATATATATAAATAATGATAGCCAGCGAGGGCATACAACAATGGTAATTATTACATATTTTTTTAATAATAATAGTGATACATACAGTACATGTAAATTGATTCCTCAAAATCCGTCTCATAGTTTCTTAACCACATCAACCTATATTTTCTGTATGACAAAGTTATGGAATTTGTTATGAAAGAATAGTTAAAACTGTGAGCAAGGATTGTTAGACTAATTATGATGTATATGTCAATGTAAGTGTTTAGATGTATTATGTTGTGTTTGCTCCTAAATTCCTATCGGTGTATCCTTGTCGGTTGTGAATGAGACATTTGTATGCTGGTGTTATTGCAGCAGAAGGAGACTTACAAGAAACCCTGAGCATTAACACGGATAGTAAGTCAAAAACGTGAGCACATAAATGAACTACGGAAAGCTCAACAATTTCATTTGCCTGAACCAATTTAGCCCTAAGCAAAGATTAAAAGCCTACAAAACCGCCATTCTATCCTTCCGAGTTCTTCCTTCTGCTAGGCAACAACCAGGTTACCATTCGAACCCAACCTAAAAGCGGATTACCCAAAAGAGCACTTTGTAGTCAAACCAAATTCGACTGTAAGGCCGCCTTACCTTTTCTATCAATTAAATTGGATCATCAACCGTAACCCCATAAACTATGACCTACCATAAACTGGTGGCACGCATATACTATATGTGTTAGATTACATGTTGTTTTCCATGTTTGCTGGCTTAATGATAGAATGAGAGAAAGATGATAGGAAA
This sequence comes from Ceratothoa steindachneri, assembly GCA_963969495.1. Lineage (NCBI taxonomy): Eukaryota > Metazoa > Arthropoda > Malacostraca > Isopoda > Cymothoidae > Ceratothoa > Ceratothoa steindachneri. The sequence continues at coordinate 82,271,647 of OZ018322.1, forward strand.
CTGAAGCGAGATGGAGGCGTTCTCTGGGAGACTTGGTTTAACCTCCAGTGCGCGATTTCTTTATTTTTTTTTTGCATTTGGAACACTCAGCTTCACCTTTATTTTTCTCAGGAAAATGATTCCATAAATTGATCTCTTGGACATAGGAAGAGGGTTTATATAGAACACAGAATATATAATCCGTATTCTATTAAATTTTAATGCAATAGAAAAATAAAAACCATTACATAGTTTTAAATTCAATGCGCAATATGCGCAATAGGTTACGCTATAGGGGTAAAGGAGAGATCTGTTTATAGGTAAACGGGGTGTTCTAATTTATTGGTAAGCAAGGCTAAGGCGGCGGTACCGTACAGTTTAATCTGATTCCAAATGTCCGTTTTGTTATCCATTTTTCGGTTGGGTTACAGTAACCGGATATACTACGTAGCGTTAGCAGGAAATCGGAAGAAAAATGGCGGTTTTGTAGGCTCTTAATCTTGGCTTAGGGCTACCTCAGTTCGGGCAAGTGAAATCGCTGTTTCGGATTCGTTTGTGTGCTCGCGTCCTTGTGACTGGGTATCAGTGTTAATAAACTCAGTGTTTCTTGTATCTCTCCTTCTCTGTCAGACAGTGGCACTGTGGGCGGACGGACCGTTGATTGATGTATTGTCTGAGTCTTGGCGGTTGACATAATTATGATACTAATAATACTGACTCTCGTTGTATGTTTTGCAAGCCTAGTTATTCTAACGCAAATTTAGCGGCGTAGCTGCGCTTTTCCAATCCGAGCGCAAGGGTGGAGTTATCTGATCAGAGGATATGTACATGTTAAGTGAGGTACGTGTGCACCAAGAGATGATTTGAATTTGGAAACCTGGCCTGGCTTTATCAAGCCGACATCCGTAGCAAGATTGATTTTGTCTTTCATTGGTTCACTTCAAAGCTGGTGTGTCGGACTTCTTCTCTGTCAGATTCTGTTCCATGTATGCACAGATGTTTCTACTATCTTTGTTATCTCTATGGCGAGACCGTCGGCTCCCACCTGTTTCATGGAAACACAACGAGTTCACTTGCATTATTACAAAATATTCTGCTTTGCATTGATACATAGATTATTAAATTGCGATTTAACATTATTTATAAGTATTTGCTTTGTTTTACATCAATTAATTAATTATTATAAGATGGCTTATTATTTTAATTTTCGATTTGTGTGCCCAATTTCAAGATTTCATGGGGTCAACGGAGCGCTCAATTTGTGAGGTCTCTTGGTGGTTCTACTTCACCTTAAAAGTGAGCGCTACAACGCGTCTAATAACTTTTAGCCCTCACTGGTAACTGTTAAGTTGCCAACGCAAGGTGGTTTTCTCCTCCCAGTAATGAAATAGTTACCAGATTGGATAATTGTAAATGACACTATACTTTCCGCGCTATACTTTCTAAGTTTGCATAAATATACATTTTTAAAATTGCATTAATCAATATGTGGAAATATTAATTTTAAAAAATTCGATTCATAATCCCGGGATTATATAATCGCGAGATTAACCCCGGGTTCAACTCTAGTTGCAATGCTTGCCCAGATCGCACCAGCATAGGGAACAACAACAAAAAAAAACGGTTATTTGATCACTGTCCATTCGGAATCTTCCGAGTACTACGACTTCAGGAACAATTGCTCTTTTTAGATCACTATTATCCATTCCAACTCCCTTAAGTCAAATGATATTTTGTTTCGACGTTAACTCATTATAATATTTCATAAAAAGCATTTTTTTAGGTTTTTTGAGTTTCTGATTCTATATATTACAATGTGAACACCAGAAGTGAAATGCGATTTCTTTGAAAAGGGATGGCAACGAAAAAGAATATTGCCATATTATAAGGAAGAGGTATAGATGTTTAAAATTAATAGGAAAAAATAATTTAAATGAGATTAACAAAAGTGTTTAAATAGAATTGATAAAATAGTGTTTAAATATTCACGGTCTATTCGGACAGTGGTCAAGTGAACGAGTTTTTTTTGTGTCCCCTAAGCTTGTGGAATCTTTGCAAACAGTGCAATACCAGAGTTAATAAATATACAAAACTACAGAATTATAACGAGCGCCTAAAGATACTGCCAGAACCCTTAAAGAAATGAGAACTCATGCAACGTTACTTAGTAGCAATAAGCTCTGAAACTAAGACCATCGCTCTCCTAAATTTGAGCATTTGGCCCAAAATGTAATTAGTAAATTTCATAAGAGTAAATACCGTATAGCAATGCCCTCTGGGCATTCCTATAATAAAATCCTCCTGGGAAACTTAAATATATATATCATCATTTATTATGTATAAAATTCAAATCATTCAATTCTTTTGACTTAACTTTTGTCATGTAAATAATTCATGCAAGTTATGTACAACTTAATAATTCATTCATTTATTTTAATTAACTTTTTGTCAATACAATCATTCAATTAATTTATCCATAACTTTTTGCAATTCAATTATTTTATGTAACGTTTAATAATTCAAATATCCTGTGACGAAATACTGATTTCATTTAATGTACTACTGGTTCAAACAACATCTCTTAAAATTTCACGCATACACAAACAAATACACGCTTTCAGTTCAACCAAATTGAACACGAGTATTCCCCAATCGTCTCTCGCCATTCTCAGCATAAAGGTCGGTAATCATTCCTTCTACATTTAGTCATTTAACTCCAAACAAATCATACTTAGTTTAATTCCTCGTCCTCTCACAATTATTCTCGGCAAACTGCCATACAAGAGTAGGTCCTAATTCTATTTACTTCTCGTATTGCAGACCCCAATTCAGTCCATCATAGTCATTTTTATTTCATTTTTATTTCATTCTTACTTCAATTTCACTTCACATCTTAATTTACATCTGGTTACTCTAAATTATATTTTACCATATCTTACATTATATTCCTAATCCAATTATATCATTGTACATTCGTTAATTCTGTGAAAATACTTATATTTTTGAAATTGTTTTTCTTAAAAACCTCGTTCAGAATTTATTTCACTTTAGTCGTAGGCCTAAACATTGGCAGAGAACGATTTCATCAAACAAATTTATGGTAATGGTTTTCGAAACTCTATTTAAGGTCATTTATTAAACAAAAATAAATCCCATTAATAATTAAATACTATAATCGTCAACAATATAATTTATATTTCTCTTAAAGTTAAAAGATTAAACAGCTAAGGCAACATTTTTCGAATTTACGGTAATTTTCGTAAGTAGTTTCTTATTTGGAAGCCTCACTAAATCATTGTTTTCTTTCCGTTAACTCGAGCAATGTAATTAACGTTTTAAAAAAAGACAGATGACTTTTGTCTTTCAATCGAATTGGTTCTGACTCCCTAAGTTTCTTGCAGGTGAATACGCGTTTAGGCTGAGTTCCCGAAGGTTTATCGGTAATCGCGGGTAAAGACTTCGAAAAAGAAGACAGTGATAAGTAGGTTTTATTCTTACGGCCTTATGCTAAAACAACTGTGAAATCCACATTTGAGCAAAAAACATATATATATATATATATATATATATATATATATATATATATATATATATATATATATATATATATATATATATATATATATATATATATATATATATATATATATATATTACTTTTTAGCCTTTTCCATATAATAAGTTTATAAATAATTGTGAAGCTACAATAAATCTGATAAAAGTGAATTTCACATTTCCCTTAGCATACGGCCGTTAGTTTGGGCCTACCAAAATGGGAGCAAGCGGAAGCGTTCGAATTCTTTGTGCTTATGTGTAGACTTTCGTTATAAGGTTATACAGCTGAGTCTAAGGACGTTAGGATTCAAGGATGAGGGAACGGATTCGTAACGCTACTAACGGCAAGGGCCTGCTATCGAACGACTTGACTGATTTTTTTTTTTCTCTCTCTCTCTTCTCTCTCTCTCTCTCTCTCTCTCTCTCTCTCTCTCTCTCTCTCTCTCTCTCTCTCTCTCTCTCTCTCTCTCTCCTGGTCCTGATAAATTTTACCCGAGAATCTTAAAACATGTCCATAATGAGTTAGCAGAGTCACTTGCTCTCATTTTTAACAAATCTCTCGAGCATGGGGTGGTCCCTGATGATTGGAGGGAAGCTAACGTCACACCTATCTTTAAGAAGGGATGTAAAAACCAGGCCAGTAATTACAGACCCATTAGCTTAACCTCAATAGTTGCAAAGTTGCTCGAAACGATCATTAGAGACAAGCTAGTAGAGTTCCTCGAAAACAATAACCTTATACGTGATAGCCAGCATGGTTTTAGGTCTAAGAGATCGTGCTTACAAACTTAATCGACTTTTACCATAACCTTTTCAACCTATATAACGCTACTAAATCATTAGATATAATTTACCTAGATTTCAAAAAGGCATTTGACAAAATTCCCCATCAGAATCTCATGAACAAAGTGCGTACGCTAGGAATTAACGGTAATATATACGGATGGATTAGTAGCTGGTTAAAAAACAGGAAGCAGAGAGTGATAATAAATGGCGTGGAATCGGACTGGGTATCTGTTACCAGCGGTGTTCCCCAGGGATCAGTCCTGGGGCCTATTTTATTTACTATATACAACAATGACATAGACGTTGGAATAAATAATATCATATCTAAATTTGCAGATAACACGAAAATAGGTAACTCAGTATTATGCGAAGATGACAGGGCTAGCCTGCAAGCTGATATAAATAAAATTACCGAATGGTCTGAGAAATGGCAAATGCCATTTAATATCGACAAATGCCAAATCCTTCAGTGCGGAACAAAAAACAAAAAATACCCCTATACAATGCAAGGCGGCTTAATAAACACAACCCCGCAGGTTAAAGATTTAGGAGTAATAATTACAGAAAACTTAAAAACATCAAACCAATGCGCAGCTGCTGCAAACAAAGCTAACACAGCACTAGGATTTATAAAAAGAAACTTTACTTATAAAAGCGAGGAGATAATTATGCCACTATATAAAAGTATTGTCAGGCCCCATCTCGAATACGCTGTACAGTTCTGGGTCCCTTATTTAATAAAAGACATAGATAAATTAGAAGCTGTACAACACAGAGCGACAAAACTTATCCCGTCAGTACGTAACAAACCTTACTACGAGAGGCTAAAAAAACTCAATCTATTTTCCGTCAGAAAACGAAGACTAAGGGGGCAGCTTATAGAGTGCTTCAAAATACTTAAAGGATTTAACAACGTTAATGCCAATAACTTGTTCACACTGACAGGGGAGTGTCCCACCCGTGGACATGATTCAAAACTTCAGGGTAAAAGAGCCACTATGGATGTAATAAAAAACTTCTTCACTTACTCGATTATTAATGATTGGAATAATTTGCCAAACGCAGTAGTAGACAGCAGAACTATAGATTAATTTAAAATGAGATTAGACAAACACTTAACAAATATTGGAATTGTTTAGCATAAGCTACAAAATAAAATAATATTACCAAAATATAACTCTTTCAGGTTTATGTAAGTGGTTTTCATATGCATTTCATTTAATTATCATTCAATGCAAATTTCCTTCAGGTACTGTCTTCTTACACCTGCAAGGTACTTTTCCCAAATTATTTCATGTACGGCTTTTGCCGGAGGGAGTGGAGGGTGGGGAGAGCCTAAAACTTTTCTATCCTTTACTTCTACTATTCTATGTGTAAGTGGCAGTAGATTTAAGGCCAGATCACCTTAGTCTGGGCCGTAAGGCCCGTGTGATCTGTGTATCTATGTAACTCTATGTAACTCTCTCTCTCTCTCTCTCTCTCTCTCTCTCTCTCTCTCTCTCTCTCTCTCTCTCTCTCTCTCTCGACAGAAAGAGAGAGAGAGAGACGCCCCCTTGCCGTGGGAGAGAGCTTGCGTTTATCATAGATTTTTCGAGCTATGTTGTCGTAGGTTACCTTTATGGTACCCCTGGTAGAGCTACCTTTATCGAATTGGTTGGGAATGACGTTCCAGACAAAGTGCGTCCATCTTCTACTTTTCTATCCTGTATTCCGTTAATGTTTTCTCTCTCCCTTCGAATGGTTAAAAAAAAAAAACACTAGTATCTTTTCAGCTTTATCCTTCATCTACCTAAATTTAAAGACCTGGCAGCTACCTCATGCGTCAGAAGAGAGGCGTGGGGAACCTCTAAAAATAACGCCAATCGGCGCTCACTGGTTGCGAGAGACTAGGAAAAGAGGGGTCCTAGGCGCTGGGGTGCGATGAATGGGATGAGGGTAAGTGCCCCGTTAACCCCTTCCCTGGCGCGTAATTACTGACCATTTCCAGTGACAGCTGAGGGGTGCCTCTGGCAGCAACTGTCCGAGGTGACGGGCCTTGTTTCCAGGTTAGGTGCCAGGCCAACACAAAGCCTTGGGTCGAGTCTCTTGGTGTGGCGGGATATCCATTGAACGCTACGCCGAGATACTTGCCGCCCTGAAGGAAACTAGTAGGAGCTTAGTACGGGGCATGTTCCGCTGTTCACCTGGTGCGAAATCGATAACCCCCTTCGGAGGCGGTCAATGCTGCTTGGTTGGGAGCCATGGAACGCCGGACTTGAATGACTCGTTCGGACGAACAGCAGTAAAAGTAGCGTGCCTTCTGAAAGATCCGAAACGTCTCCGATGGATAGGCGGGAGCGAATCACGCGGGACGAACTCACCAACCCCCCTTCTTTTTTATTGAGTGGTCACAAAGTATTCAGAGATATAAATTGCTCAGCATGACTGGAAAGAAAGGACCGGCTGCACTTAAATACACATGTTCGGTGTGCAAAAAGGACAAGTGGTGCGTGGACTTCCTAGAAGGGTGTTCCTCGAAATGCCACCCTTTAACTATCTGCACTGAATATGTCCTTAAAGAAGAAGTACAACATCTCAAGGATCTATATAGATCATCTGAGCAAAAAACTAAAGAACTGGAGAGGAAACTGCAGAACCTAGAGTCTGAACACGCGCGTCAGCTAAGCCGCTTCGAGGACAGGAGCGTCGAGTTGCCCTCAAGTAAAAGAGTCCAGTCGGTTCAAGATGTATCTTCCACCGACGTGGGTGGATCCGCCCACGAGACCCTCTCACAAGATGCGAGCACTCCTTTAGAAGTGCCACGCCAGCCTTCCAACTTCCCAGAGCTGGAGGCAGCTGCTGCGGGAGTGACTCAACGGGCCAAAAAGAAGGAGAAGAGAAAGAGGAAGAAAGGAAAGAAAAAAGAACAGAAGGTAGAAACAGAAAAAGATAAAACAGAAACAGAAGTTAAACCAGAAGATAGGGAAAAAAGAAGAAGAAAAATATGAAGAAAAAAGAGAAAACAGAGAAGTCGCTTCCGAAAGGGAAAAGATCTGTCCTCTGCAGCTAAAATCTGCGAGGCTCATCCTTGACGGTGATTCTCAATCAAGGGATCTGCAACCCATGCCAGCGGACCAGCTTCGCACCAGTGTGAGGGTAAGCTGCCTCCCAGGACGTAAGAACCTCCAGATAAGAGTAGAGGCTGAGAAATATCAGATTTCTGAGAGTTCAGTCGTTGCCTTGAGGGTAAGTGGGAGAGACCTCTACCTCAGAGAGTTAGGCTAGGCTCTACAGGCAAGATCCTTCAGACGGTCATGGGGACTGTGGATGAGTGTTAGTTGAAAACCCGCAGACGTTTCGCACGTGGGATGCTCCCGAGAAGAGGTCCAAGCCCGATCGCTCACTCAAGAAACGTCTCATTGAACCGAGGACTAGCAGATTTATGTACGGAGGAGGGGCTGTTTTTTGTCGATCCCTACCGCATCTTTTATGGTAGTAACGATCTCTACCAAAGGGTTGGAGTGCACCTTTCATTTAAAGTCAATGCTGTACTCTGAAACCTGATACAAGATGTCGTTGAGTGGACTCAAAGCACGGTCCGGCCCAGAGTTAGGGCGGACGTGCGCCAGTACGCCAGAGTCACCCCTGGAACGACCTTCGCGGAGGTCGCTAGAAAGGGTGCCACCAAACAACCAAAGGAGAATAGAGAGAGAAGTAAGATGGGAAACGGGAAGGGCGTAGGAAGTCCTACATTTGGGGACTCCCAGAAAGTTCTTCTTTTTAATGTGAGGTCATTCAGAAACAAGTTTCTTGAACTTCGTCGCCATGTAGCGAAGGAAGAATCTGAAATTGTAGCCATAATGTAGTTGAGGGTAAAAACCTCGAACGGAGATTTTGAAGGTGAATTCACGATTCTCGCTTACCAACTCTTCCAAAAAAAATAGGCCAGATAGAGAGGGTGGCGATGTGATATTGTATGTCAAGGATAAACTCAAATCCACGAACTACAACATTGTATTTGACCACAAGATACTGGGAGTTGACCTAGATATAGGTCCTGCCAGATACAGGACCCTGCTGCTTTACAGACCCCCTGTCCAACTCGTTGAAAAGGACAGGGATCTGTACGGGCTACTGGGTGAACTTGTTCCAGACTGTGTATCACGATGGGTAATTTCAATACCCAAGTTAACTGGAAAACCAGAGAACCCTGTAGCGATAACGCACTACTCGTGGAGTTCTCGAACAACGAGTTTCTGACGCAATGGGTGAGAGAGCCGACGAGAGGCAATAATACCCTTGACTTGTTTTTCACCTCTGAGGATGACATCGATAAGGATCTCTCTGTAGGCTAAGAGCTCGGTGGCAATGATCACCGACTAGTCAGATTTATAGTCAAGGTCCCCAAGGTAGAGTTTGCGACTA